>CM042473.1:5588596-6188596 GCA_023621385.1 Quercus gilva
GATTAGGTGGTGCTGCACAAACGGTGCTCTGCTTTTCATGCATAGTGCAGATCCGTGTGTGAAGAGCGTAGTGTGTGGGTGTTGTTTATGTTGTATTTGTATTTGTAGGTAATAAGTGGACCCTGCATGTCCCTTATCACGTGCCCAATCAATCACTCTCCAACATTTTCCATGCTTTCACTTCATTGATGACATGAAATGATATGCTTTCCCTCACAGCTTTTTCCTTCTTCTTTTGCAGATAAAATTATGCTCTTAACTTCTTTAGTCTTCTTCCCATCTAAGGAACACACATTTATTAAAGGCACCAAATATGTAAGAGTGTATTTTATGAATGTTTCCATAATTCCATTATGGATAGTGATTTTTATTTTTATTTTTAGGTTTAATGACGTTTTGGAAAGTACTTAAAATGTATAAAAAATAAAATAAATTCAATAAACAACAATAAATATCTTAAACTCTTTGATGCGATTTGAAGTTTAAGATGGTAACTTTAAGTGGCAATATTTAAATTTTTATATTTCCTTGTCAATCCTTTTGCATTAGGTTAGGGATTGTAATAATATAAAAAAATATTGGCTTTTAAGTATTCATTTTATGAGTTCTAATTAACTTAATAGATAAATTCTCCTATTGATAAATACAAAAAAAATTAGAGACATCCATAAATTCTAATTTTACAGTATAAAAAAAAATTGTAGTATTTTTTCAAAGCTGAGTTTGAGATTTATACTTATTATATTGCACACATGTATATTGATTATCATATGAAGCTAATAACACAAGTGATTATGATTCATGAGGAGATGGCACATGTGACTATTGCCTTTTTAATATTGGATTTGTAGTAAGTAACCCTTTAATCACACCATGATGTACATTGTACCAAAAATTGATAAGGTGATTACCTTTTTCTTTATTTTTTAAAATATTTTCCACAATGGTGATAAGTGATAGGATAGCTCTTAACAGTGACAATTTCATAGTGGAGAGTGACCTCGATGCATGCACATAACAATAGATTTTCTCTTTGAAAAAGACACTACGCGGTTTAAAAAAAGTAATTAAGTAAGGAATAGTAAATAGTAGAAAACTACATAAAGCAACTTAGCCGAATTTTTCCCGAACTCGAAAGATAGATACTTTCGGATTTCTGTTCTTGTTCACTTGGGAAAATCAAAGAAAGTTACAAAACCCGTTTGGCAAACTCGCCAAAACTCGGACATTTGACTCACTGATCACTGCTCACTTTCCAATATCCAACATACTTTTTTTCCCCATAAAGGGCTTGAAGTTACCCCATCAATAAGCACTTGAAAAAGTAATTTGGTCCTATTAAAAATGGCATTCTTGTCATTCCATCTTACTAGACTTTATCAGTGATTCTGCTAAAAGCCCCCAGGTAGTGTGTGGACAGAATCTTTTTTTTTGGGTGTTTTTCCCTGTTTGGTAGTATCATTAAAAAAATCGTTATTAGTAAATTATCTTTTGACTTCCTTTGTTTGGAAAAACAAATCTATAGCCATTAAAAAATTATCTTTTGACATTCTTTCTATAGAAAACAAATCTATCTTACACTATACTAAATAAAGAAAGTTGAAAGATAATTTTTCAAGTTGTTATCTCACATAAAAAAAATGAGATAATTTTTAAGAATATATTTTTTGAAAAATAATTCATTTTCTAAAATCTGTTAAGTTCAAAACAATTAGAGCATAATATATTTAAAAACTCAAATTTTATTTTACTTTTGAAAGAACTTTTTTTTACAATATTATTGTAACACCTTAAAATGATAACTTAGAACTATCGTTAAAGGTAAGAAAAAAGATCAAAACATTGTCAATTTTTAACGTGTTATATATGTGTCATGTTTGTATGGTGTTCACTAGTCTAATACAAATCACACTAACCAAACCCAAACAACTTTATTATGTATAAACACAACAAACCATAAAACCAGTTAATAAAAAAAATTGTGAAAATTTTCTGAGCCTTTAACTAATTATTTTGTGCTTTTTAAGTAATTGATATACTAATATGATACTCAAAACCAAAAGTGAAGAAAAAGTAACAAAAAAACAAACAAAGAAAAAGCAGAGAACGACAAAAGAGCAAACTGGGATCAAGCAAAGCCAAAATAAATAACCAAAAAGAGAAAAATAAAAAAATAAAAAATTTGTTTATGCTTTACTTAATTCAGTCACTTATCAACAGTGAAAAGAAAAATAGATTATAAAAAACAAAAAAAGCAAAGCAAATCAAAGAAAGTTGATTAGCTTAAGCAAAAAAAATCATACTTTATTAAAAACAAATCACACCCGCCTTTTTCGTTTCTTCTCCTTAATCACCGTCACTGCCCCACCATGTGACTCTTTCACATTCACACACTCTCTCTATCTTTATGGTTTTAACTCCAACAAGTCTCTTTCCTATAAAATCTCTCATTTCATTTTTGCTTCATCATCAGAAACTATAGGAGGAGGAGAGAAAATAATGTTGATCAGACTGTAAAAGTTTGAGTCTTTCTTTGTTTTTTTGGTCGAACCCAGATCTTGGAAATTGGGTTCGGTTTGTTTGCTATGGCTGCAGTGACTGAGTGAGCGAGTGAGATATAAGAGGTTGGCAAATGAAGGCGTTTTTGGTTTCTGGGTTCTCTTCCTTCTTCTTCATTTTGGCTGCTGTCAGCTCAATTTCTGCTCAGACTGTGACTGTGAGCAATGAACCCCACCATGTTTCTGTCAAGTTCATTCTAGGTCCGTACAATTTATATGCATGTTAATTCGTATATAGATATGTTGATTGTTCTCATTTCTTGGTTCACTGATCAGAAAAGAGTAATGGGTTGGATAAAGTTTAATTTTTTAGTGTGTTTGTTTGGTTGCTGAGAAACCAGAGGGATATATAAATATGTTAATTGTTCTCATTTCTTGGTTTCAATGATCGGAGAAGAGTAATGGGTTTGGTCTGAAAGTGTCATTTTTTGGGTCTGTTTGGTTTCTGAGAAACCTGAGGAAAGGGAAGGAAAATGAGGTTGTGAATATTATGATGTAGCTTAATTTTGTTTTGAGTGTCAATAAATGGATTTCTTTAGCTGAATTAAAAGTACAACCTTTTTGTTGTATTGGGCAGTGTACAAGTTCTGGTATTTATTTTTCTTTTACTTTGCAAAATTTTGTTGTTGTTGTTTGGTTTCACTATTTTTCCACGTTTTCTCAGCAGCCAAACGAGAGATGTGTTATATCTGTTATAAAGTCTTAAAGATTACGTTTTAGTCATTAATTTCTGTCGGTGCAGCTTATGTGCTGTGTGATTTAGTTGTGAACTTTCTTAACTTTGTGTTTGTGTTTTTGTGATTGTGGGTGCAGGAGAGGAGAATTTGGGGCCATGGAAGAATGTAATCTCGGAGGCTGCACAGGCTCCAGGGCCTGCAAGTGATGATGCCACTCAGAGCACGCTTGTTTTGGCGGAAAACCGGACGAATAGGCCGGACATTCTTCACGGGCTTCGGCATTACCATGGTGGTTGGGACATCACCAATCGGCATTACTGGGCCGTAAGTGCTGCTTCCCTTTTTCACATTAATGGTTTTTTGGTTTGTTAGATTGATTGGTTTGGTTAAAATGTAATTGCAAGCAAGCTGAAAGGTGGTTGATTGTTTATTTTTTACTGTTCTCTGTGTGTGTGAGAAATTGAGATCTAATTGATAAACTTGGAGAAAATGTGTCATTTGTGTTTTTTGATTTGTGAGAAATAGAGAGAGCTTTTGATGAAAAATATAAACGTCTTCAGAGAAATTAGTGAGGGATTAGTATGTTTGCACTATGCCCAATTTTCTAGTATTATTTTTTTACATCGTTCAGCTCATCCTTTGAATGAAAAGTTTCAGAATGAATCAAAGTTGTGGTCCTGTGGAAGCTTAACTAAGATTGTGGTTTATAAGAAAATAGCTTGGATCAACACCCACCAGACACGTGTGTGTGTGTGTAACCTACCAATCAAAATAATAATAAAGAAATTATAATAAAAAAAGAAAAATGAGTATGATCTATATAATTCATCAAATACATTCTGAAGTGCTGCCACGGTGAACTGCTCAATATCAGGGTGTGCATCCTACATACTCTAGATATAAATGACAATCTTTGTTGTACCATGTCAAATTCCTGTTCCTGCTTAACAGAGCTTGATGTCTTGCATGAAATGTATTTTAGCTTCTGGCGTTTGTTTTTCTATTTCAGTGCTCAACTGGTGATTGAATCATCCAGTGCATTCTATCTTTTGTTCCCTTGTACTTTCAGTTGGTATTTTCTACATGATTGCATGCTGGACTGAGATGCTAAATAATTAATTATTTTTGTAGTTGTTGATATTTTAATAACATATATTCATCAGTATTTTAACCATTATATCTGCAGTCTGTTGGATTTACAGGTGCTCCTGGTTTCATTCTTGCTGTCCTATGGTTTATCTCTTTTGGCTTGGCTCTTGCGGCTCATCATTGCTGTGGATGGAGGATAAACATAAAAGGGAAAGGATCACACCATTCACAAAGGATTTGTCTTATACTGCTTATACTCTTCACATGTGCTGCAGCGTAATATTCTGAATCTCAAAATTTTTTTAATAGTTATTATCTTTGTAATTGGAGGTTTTGTTTGTTTGTTTGTTTTGTTTTGTTTGTTTTAACTCTATTACTTTAGCAGTTAGATTTCTTTCTTTACCTTATCAGTATAAATCTACATGTTCTGTCCTTTTATTCCAATCATTTGAAAACTTCTTCAACTTGATTCTATGTTTGAAGTTGAATGGAATTACATTTTTATTATGTTTATGTAGAGGTGATTAAAGTTAACAAACATTTTGTCATCTGAGAAAGGCATTTTATCATTCTGTGTTTCACCTTAACCATTTTATGACCTACCTCCATGTTGGATGTTGTCATTTCTAAATAAATACGTTTCTGCACCTTGTGCTAAATGCCATGCCTTTGCTTTGTTATAACTAGATATTTTCATCATGCATTGAGTTTAAAAAAAAAAAAAAAAAATGCAATGCTTTGTTCTTTCATTTCCCTTTTGGGCTCAACGTTTCAACCCATTTCTTGCATGCATGTCCCAGTTTTAAAATGACAAATCATGTCTTCTGTAATCCCCAAATTGATATTTCTTTTGCAACTCTTGCTAATGTTTCCTGACCCTTTTGTCACACAGGATTGGATGTATCCTACTCTCGGTTGGGCAGGACAAATTTCACGGTGAAGTGCTGCATACTCTGAATTATGTTGTTAACCAGTCAGATTACACCGTGGGGATCCTAAGAAATGTCACTCAATATCTCTCCCTAGCAAAAACTATTAGTGTGGCCCAGGTGTTCCTTCCTTCTGATGTTATGGATGATATTGACAAGTTGAACATGGATCTTAATATCGCAGCAGATACGCTGACAGAGAAGACAAGCCAAAATTCAGTCAAAATAAAGAAAGTCATCAATGCTGTGTATGTATATGCTAGCCTTTTTAGTACTATCTATATCTAGAATTCTTTTCAACACTCATGATGTTCATTGGTTCATATTCACTTCATTGTTGCAGGCGCTCTGCTTTGATAACTGTGGCAGCAGTAATGCTTCTTCTGGCTCTGATTGGTCTTAGTACGTATTGCTGAAATGATCCTAATTGATGATGTCTTTTATTATTTTTCTCATATACTAGACTTTTTCCTCTTTGTGACTTACTGATTTTTGTTATTGCAGTCCTGTCTATCCTTGGGCACAAACATGCAATCCACATGTAAGTTGTCTTTGCATTTGGTGGACATGTGCCACATCCAATATTATTTGTACTTTCAACATGCTGGATGCTTTTCATATTTGTATTTGACACCACCAACATAATGTTGCAGATTCATAATAAGTGGATGGTTGCTTGTTGCAATTACATTTGTCCTGTGTGGAGTTTTCGTAATCCTCAACAAGTAAGAAATCGGATTTTGATCAGATACATCTCTGTTAAATTTTATATATGTATTTGCTTATCTATGTGAATTGAAAACTTAATATTTTATCACCAATTGTCCTTCACTTGTGATGTTCACAAAATAAGAGCCTGATTATGATATAGCATTTTTACCTTTGAAAGTTCTGCTTCATCCACTGCTGCCTTTTGTTATAATTAGAACTAAAAGCTACCTATCAAAAAAATAATTAGAACAAAAAGCAAAACATCCTTTAAAGCCATTACTGATAGAAGTCTGTTTCTTGAAATTTCAGTACAGTTTCTGATACCTGCATGGCCATGGAGGAATGGGTAGAATATCCCCATGCAGAAACAGCTCTTAGCAACGTCCTTCCATGTGTTGACCATAGGACAACAAACCAGACACTTGTGCAGAGCAAAAAAGTTGTCACTCAAATTGTAAACGTCGTCAATGAATTTATCTATACCTATGCTGATACTTATCCCTCCAAGGAAAGTCCATACTATTATAATCAGTCGGGTCCTATGATGCCGCCACTCTGTTATCCATATGACTCTCAGCTGCAAGATCGCCAGTGTGAGTCTCGAGAGGTGTCTGTGGCAAATGCTTCGGAGGTATGTTTTATCAATTTTAATTATTTGGTACCTTTTTTGTTATGGAAATCTGCTTGCTTAAATATGTTTCTGGAAACTACCAAATTATTGAATCAAAACAGTAAAACTCTAACAGAATTGACTTAAGATACTTTGATGTGCCAAGTTATACAATATAATTGAAGAAAATTGATACATTCGAGCCACAGCTGGAAACATCAGGTGGTTCATACATAATTTTGATTTGAATTTCGCCTCATATAATATTTTGAAGTTTTATGTTGAGGAAAAATTTATCATAGATAATAAATCTAATATACAATCCTTAACCATCTAATAGCTGTTTTAAGGTTGTCTTAAAATCTTATCTATAAGTGCCCATTAGTGTGAACTTAAACATTCATCTAAGATTTCATGAAAGAGAATATGGTAGTTAGTTTTAGGCAATGGAAGAGAATATGATAGTAAAGGATTTAATAAAAGTGAGTTTGACGTACCCCATACAGCTGTGGATATATGTGACGTGCTTTCTGCTTGAAATGGAGTATTCATGTCACACATGTACCCAAAAGGTGTGATTAGTGGAAGGAAGAGATAAACACATTCAGTCCTCACGTGAAGGTGATAACTTTCATAAGCTGCTATGTTACAAAAAGACTTCATTCCTACAATTAAAAAACCTTGCCTATGTGCTATGGCTAAAGGAGCAGAAAATTAAAGCCGTCTAAATTACTTAATACTGCAGCATAATGGCTTCCCATATATAAACTCTCAATAGAGCATTAGTTTGTGCAAGGTGGAATGTAGATGAGAGAGTAAACGCTATGAAGTTTGCACCAGTATCTTTTACTGTCTTTGATTAATGGGTTGTACTTGATTATGTGCAACTGAGATTTGATTAAGACATCTTATTCGGTTATCTAAAATTCTGCAGGTTTGGCAGAACTACACATGTAAAGTTTCAGCATCTGGCCTGTGCTCCACTGTTGGGAGGGTGACACCGGACATCTATGCACAGCTGGTGGCTGCAGTAAATGAGAGCTATGCACTTGAGCACTACACTCCGCCTTTACTTAGTCTCCAGGATTGCAATTTTGTCCGGGACACATTCAAAAATATCACCACAAGTTACTGTCCACCATTAAGCCACTATCTCAAGATAGTGAATGCAGGATTGGGAATGATTTCAGTTGGAGTCTTGCTCTGTCTTGTTCTTTGGATACTCTATGCAAACCGCCCCCAAAGGGAGGAAGTGTTTGTGAAACTATCCTTGCCAATAAAAGGAAGCATGAGTTACAAGAACTGTTTTAGCATTAATATCAAGAATGATGTACCAATTTCGAATCTCCCATCAGGTGAAGTGTAGACTGTATAGTAGAAAATCAGTATTGTAGTTAGGTCCATATCTTGAGCTTTCTTGTACCCCTATTAGGGGAAGAAACCAAAGTGGGGCGAAGCTCCATTTTGAGTTGAGGGCTAAAATTAGAGTGTATTCCCTTATGTTATATATATATATATATAGTTAAAGAAAATCAATTGGTTGATATTGGTTGATATTTCTGACCGTCTCCTGTGTAATTGTGATAGGAAGTAAGATTGATCCCATGCGTACCAAAACTTGTTACGTTTTTCTGTCGCCTCACATCCACTAGTATACATTATAGTGTATGGAACTTCTTTCTAAAATGGTGGCTATATAAAAAAAAACTCTCCCTTTATATGCATTATAGAGTATGAAACTTTTTCAACTATGGTGGCTAATGGCTATATACTAAATCCTTGAGGCCTTGCCTATGTAAAAATTTTTGAAGTCTATTTTGTTTAGGTATAATTGTACTTTTGTCCAAATAAGCTTGATCCCATGCGTACCAAAACTTGTTACGTTTTTCTGTCGCCTCACATCCACTAGTATACATTATAGAGTATGGAACTTCTTTCTAAAATGGTGGCTATATAAAAAAACTCTCCCATTATATGCATTATAGAGTATGAAACTTTTTCAACTATGGTGGCTAATGGCTATATACTAAACCCTTGAGGCCTTGCCTATGTAAAAATTTTTGAAGTCTATTTTGTTTAGGTATAATTGTACTTCTTTCCAAATAGGCTTAATCCAAACCAACACGGGCAACACATGTAAATGGTTTAAAACGACAGTCATAAATCTGTTCCCCACTTTTGTGGGTATTTTTTAAAGCCTATTTTGTTTAGCCTCACAGCATGATCCTTCAAAGTTCTATTTTCCCAGTCAACCACTGGTTGGTTCTGACATATGAAATTGTTAGGAATTTGAAATCAGTAATACCTGTAATGACCTTTGCTTTGCCACATGCGCCAACATGATATGGGTTAAGTGGTTGTGTTCTATTAGGATCAATCAAGCTATATTTGAGTACTTTTAGGGGTGGGAAATGGTAGATGAAGATGGTGTTCAACCGCTTGACCTGCTGCTGAAATGCAGCAGAGAAATAAGATTTGGCCCTGGTGAAAGTTGTTGAGTTTGCTTTTAATAATCTTCACTTCCCTCTTTTATTGTATGTTGGTCACCACCTCAGTCTACTCTCACGGGGATTATTAAGTCTGTAATTGACAAAATTGCCAATAAGCTTTAAAATGGTTCACTGGCATCCTCATCAACTGACACTCCAGGGTTGGTGCTTATAATGGTAGCAGTGATGTTAGAGTTAGTGTTTATGACCATCATTTTGTTTGTTTGACAGTGCAACATTTTTTCAATCGACTGACGAGACAGAATCCACTTTAGAGCCCCCTTCTTTCGTCAATTAATCAGAGATTTATTTAATTACACTTTACAATTGCCATAAAAATGAAAATGTAAATTACGAAAGTACTAACCATGCATTAGTTTTGGCACCATGAAATCCCAGATAAGTTGTTATGCTCAGATCATGCCTTCTTTTAAATGGGGGCAATCACAGAGACAACTTTAGACTTAGAAGTGCAAAACTCAGACACAATGCTTCAGCATTTCCATTACTATGGAAGAAAAGGGAATAACCCATCTTTTAATAAGCCTTTGGCTTTACAAGTCTAACCCTAAAATGGAGTTAGCCTTTTTCCAGTCTTAATAACCAACATGGCAATCTATTCAATTTTTCTAGAGTTGAAAGTATACTTAAACCAATTCTTCACAATTCCTCTTCCATGAAATCTGTAACTCTGAATTCTCATCTTCTAGCTAACAAGCACAAGGTGACTGTTTTAAGTATTTATCATTATGCAGCCTAGATAACAATAGTCAACTTTTTTATAAGATGATGAACAAAGCCACTTCAATCTCCTAAAATAAACTATTATATACCTGTAATGCACCTACAACATAGGTACATATATGCTCTTAATCTTCCAGCACCCGTAAATGATACTATTCTTATTTCTATTCCAATAGCACTAGGAACTGACTATGGTAATATATCAACAGCTTCTTATATATTATTTGGACTATAGAATTAACGACTCTAATGGGATTAGAAAGAAACATGGGAACTGATCTCTCTTCATTTTATCACCTAACTAACTACCTAAGCATTAGAAGAACCAGTTTCTATCATATTTTAAGCATTCAAAAACTTCGGGCACCAGAAAAAAGGCAATTCCACCTGTGGTAAATGAATATTGATTAAATACAAAGTAATAGAATAGAGAGTTTGACATTTGAGTGTGAACTAAAGTATTAATTCCATGTACACTTTTTATCAGGTCAATTTTCAGTTATACTTGAACTTACATCACGGCAGTTGGACTCCTCATGCCGCTCATGAGCTCCTATAATTTGCTAGGCTGAAGAATTTAAGATTTTTTTTACCACCTAGAGAAAGTTATGCACAAGAGGTGTTCTTTGGTTTGCGAACTATGAAGTCATAAAAGGTTATGGCTGCTAACACATTATCAAAGATTTCCAACACTAATATACTGCTATTAATATCTTGCATGTTTACATATCCATCCTATGATTTCTTAAATCAGTGGCCAACAAGAGTACTAGGACAAAAAAAGAAAAATGCCGTAGCCCTATGCATTGTAGATTAACCTGAAAGCTAATTCTGGTTTGAAACCTTCACTAAGATTAATGCCCTAATATTCAACAATTCAAGCTTGTCTTATGCTTGTGCAAGGTCTAGATCTTGATTAGCAGCAAACTTTGAAAATATTTTAGTATAGTTCCAAGCCTCTAATTCCTCCCACATTTCTAACCACTAAAACTAATGGCACCAATTATTTACACAACAAATTCCTAATTTCCCGTCTATATTGCATCAATTTTGCCATAAAAATTGTGTCATTCAACTAAGAAATCAGGCAATTCAGAACAAGGTCAAGAACTTGATTAGCAGAAGACTTTAAAGCCTTTTAGTATAGCTCCAAGCCTCTTATTTCTCCCACATAATAAAAGTAACTATACCAAATCTTTATAACACGTTCCTAACTTTCCATCTTTATTGGCTCAATGTTGTCACTTGTCATTGAACTAAGAAAACGGGCAATTCAATACAATCATAGAAAGTAACATGCTAAGAGATACAGAATATCAGCAAATTCAAAGTGTTTAATTTGTTTCTTTAACCATACAGATATATTCAAGAAAGTCATGGCAACAGAGATATTCACCAGAAAGCAGAAGCTAGCAAGAACATCAGGGCCTTAGAACTCGTAATCTGGTGAATAGTCTTCAACACCGCCTCTGAATTCATCTGTAGCTCCTGCAATTCCTTCTTGTGTTCCTTCCCATGGCACCGCAAGAACCTGGCGAAGGCCGTGAACCACAAGCCAGTCACTGATATACATGTTCGGATAGTAAACCGGCTCGCCATTGAGCATCAATATGCCACCAGACCTCGTGATATTTATCGAGAACCCGCCCAAATGCGTCGGCAATGCAGCCCCGTCGTTGAATTTCACCAAATCAGTCCACAAAAGCAGGCACGGAACCACATGCCGGAGAAAGATCGACGAGTACTCGCTGAAATCGCCGAGCCTATTCCCCAAGACTTGATCGGTAGGAGCAAACACAGTCATCATAGTACTCTTCTTGGTCTCAAGCACTTGTAAATCAAGAAACCCCGCCATTAACGAATACCCACCAGACCTCAAAGCCTCGCTAGCATTGCCGAACGAATTTGTCCTCAACAACCCACATCCAAGACTGGATTCTGGGGCTTGAACCTCGAAATCCGGATCGAAAAACTCGCGGATTCCGTATATAATCAAGAACCCATCATCGAAAATTGGCAATGGGGTAATGTCGACATTGTTCAGCGACACGCGATCGTCAGACGGAGATGAAGTGACTGTGAGCGAGTGGCCCTGAAACATGGTTGGGATTTCTGTGCCGTAACGGAGAGATTTGAGGGTTTCGAGGGACATTGGGATAGGAGAGAAGTGGAATTGGAGGAGAGGGAGAGAGGGTTGGCCGGTGGCCATGAAGGCGGGGTCCGAGAGAGCGAAGATGGTGAGAGAATGAGAGTTTGGAAACAGGGTATCGGAGACGAGCTCGAGAGTTAGAGACATGGAGAGATACCCTGTGTCGGTGAGGATCTCGGAGGCATCAAGAATCGTCTCGGAAGAGAGAGGGGAGGAGAGAGAGTAGACAAAGAGAGATATGAGGAGAGAGAGAGTGAAGAGGAATGAAGAAGCCATTGAAGAAAAACCAGAGTGCTCTGTTTGTGAATGGCAGTGGCATGAGATGTAAATTCAGAGCGAAAGGAATAGGTTGTTTTGGCGGGAAGGAATTGACACGTGTCAGTGAGAGATAGGTTGGTGTGGACGGGAATAGGAAGGTAGTTATTTTGGGGTTTGTTGAGCAGTTGGTGTAAAAATGACTAATATGTCCCCCTAATGGGTCTTGGAGAGTGAAAAATAAAGTTTCAATTTTTGTATAAAAGAAATACAAGTTGATATGATAAAGAATGAAAGATTCTAGTTTGAGAAAATTTAATAGATGCTTATAGAATGTTTTTAGAATTTTTTTTGAGAAAAAAAATAAACAAATGATTTTTATGTCAGCTTTTTATATTTCTTGTGAAAGTGGTATTAAAAATTTTTTAATTAACAAATGTTATAAAGACATCCGTTAACAAGACATTTTAAATTTTATAATCGGGTATTGTTGAAATCAAAGTCCGAGATGAATTTTTAAGTCAACAGATTATGTGACTGAGCCTAAAAGTAACAGTATTTTAAACTAGAATAATGTGGTTAATAGCAAGGGAATATGAAATAAAGTAAGGTGAGTGGCAAGGGTTAATAGTACTTAATACTAAAATAAACGAGTTTTGCTTATAATCTAATACAAAATTCTTATTTAATCCTCCCCCAGTTACTATACAGGCAAAATGGAGAAGCTCAATGGGCTTTTACTTAAAAAAATTCATCTCCTTTATCCAGTACAACATCCACAATTAATTAATTTTAAACCCAATGATTATGGTCCATTGGGAATTTGTGCATAAATGCATGCATAAGTCAAATTCTGAGTTTCCCAAAAATTTGTGAAGCTTAAAAGTCAAGCCATGCGTGCCTATATAAAGCAGCCAGAAATTACAAGCTAGTATTCATCCAGAGAAATAGACATCACAAACTATTCCGAAAAAGACATCCCAAGCTTACAAAACAATCAGTTCTTCACAATGTTCTGGTTCATTTGCAAATGTGTCACCGTTCTCGCAATGGTTGCGGGTTTTATTTGTCAAGTGGCAGCATATTGGATTGCTAATTAATAATGAAGTTGTATTATTCGAATTAAGTGTTGCTTCTATGTTCTTGTTGTTTATTATGAGTAATAATGGCTTATAATGATAGCAATACTAATGAAAAAAAAGGAATAAAGGGTCTCTCATCGATGTAGTGGGTTTTTACTTTTTGTTGTCATTTGTGCTACAATTGTCATATTAAGTAATGAACTATTAGTTTTGAGTGGTACTATTGTCCATTGGTATTTGTTTGGCTTTCTCTTTTTTCTTCTCTTATATACTATTGCAATTCCATACTAATGATGGCTCCCTCTTTATTATTGTTATTGTTTTCCTTTGCAAGAAATGGGGGAAAGAGGTTATCAACTTTAGAATGATAACGATGTATTGTACAGCCGCCTGTGTTCATGGCCTACTAGTTTGGATTTTTGTGTGAGCTAGACCATAATTTCCAAGCCTTAAGGCAACAACACGCATGACATTGCTTCCCATAGCTTAAAACTACTAGTCTTTAGATAGGGATTGAAATGAAAGTCACGAAGCTACTATGATTCAATCCACCTAAGAACACTACTATGATTCAATCCACCTAATAACATTTGTGAATCTCCCATTTAGATCCATTACCACGTGATATGTATAAACCTCTCAATTATTGAAGAGAAAAGTTAACGAATACTGTAAAGGTATTAATTTAGGAAACATTTTTAGAAACTAAAAAAAAAAAATTGATTTTTTTGAGTACTTTTTATATTTTTCAAAAAAAATAATATTAAACTTTCTCTAAAATTGTCTGCACCTACAAACAGGACTCATTATTGAATTCTTATCTAGTAAGAGCTAATTATGGTAAAGCCCAATCTATGATCATTAAGACGGGTATATATATATGATATATCCACTATATTGGGCCATTGGCATGACTTTAGAACTCAAAATAATAGCACTAGATTAGTTTTTTTTTAAGGGGAAAATAGCAGTATATTAGTTGGAAAGCTAAAAACCCTTTAACGTTCAACATATCTTTTTTAACTTTTCAAGAACAAATTAAAGTAATTACAAATTTTCTAATATTAAAAATAAAACTATCAACTTCATAGTTAGAGATAGCGTAATTTAGCCTTTTATATATATATATATATATAGTAATTTAGCTTTTGCATGTATGAAAAACATAAGATTCACAGGTTACTGTCCAATAAGATTCACGATCAAGGATGTGCATGCATCCAATTTAGGACCAGCATCACAGTCTAATGCCTTAGAGGATATGGCACTGCTTCAAGGTTTTGGCTCTGTTTACAGTTGGGCTTGTTGGTCCATGTATGCTCAAAGGTCTCCCCGATTATTTGCTTGTGGTTGATGTTGAATAGTTGAGGTACCAAAGACAATTTGATGCCACAGGAAGCTCATGCAATATCCACATCAACATTTGTCTGACATTTTTGTTGATGTGAGATGCTGTCATCTTTATACAGGTATTCAGAAATGGCTATTAATGTCTAGCTCAATTGCTCAAACAAAATACTCCAATCACGAGCAAGGGGTAGCAGCTAGGGTAAAATATACTCCTTTTTTTTATTTATTTTTTTAATTTGGTTGGTACTGTGTTGTGAATATTGTTTCTAATGTGGAAACTAATTTTTTTTTTAAAATTTTTTAATTAAAAACTTACCACATCATTAAAAAAAAATGCCAAGTTATTGTTCTTTTAGCCACATAAATAATACCACTAATGATAGTTAGTGAAATGACTAATATGACTTAGTTTAAAACTTGAAGGACCAATTATGCTCGCTTCAAACTTAAGGGACCAATTACGTATATAGGATAAACTTCAAAGACCAATAGTGTAATTTCTCCTTTTTTTTATTATTTTATTTTTATGGAAGTTTATATTATAGAATGATATGAACAGTGCTAATTTCGTCCGTCTTTGAGGTTAATTTTATTTGAAAGAGTTAATTTAAAGACTAGAAGATGATGAATAAACTGTACACTTGACAGATCATGTCAAGTTATCAGATCAACACCCTAACTATTAAATTAAAAAAAATATTTGAGACTATTTTTACCAACGTGCATTTACAAACGATAATATACACAATTTTCTCTTATTTATTTTTTAAAAATAAATCATATTTCCTCCTGTGAAATTATAGTATTAGTCAAAACTATGTATAGGTGTAGTACAAGATTGTGGCAATGGTTGAGGGCATGATTGTCAAAATCACGATCCGGATTGTAAAATTGCATGATTTTACGATTCCACCTCATCAAAAAGTTTAAAATCGTAGTAGGATCGCAAAAATAGTAGGATCGTATGGGATCCTACCGTTCTTACCATTTGGCTTGATTTTTTTTTAAAGTGGGATTCATTTGGGTAAGATAATCCACCTAAACTCACAAGCCCAACGGGTTACCAGAAGCCTAATAATGAATTGAAGTCCCAAATTTACCCCTATGTCAACATAAAATCCCAAAAAAACCTATAGTACTTAAAGTTTAACGTTTTCTAAAACAAAACCTAAAATATTTAGAAACACTAAGCTCCAGCACCTCTGTCCCGCGCCTCCTCAGTCCTCTGTCAAAAACCCAACACCTCTTAGCCCTCTTAATGGTGAGCCATCGCTGCCTTTAAGCTTTCTTAAGTTTAATGTTTTAAAAAACAAAACCTAAAATATTTAGAAACATTCAACTCCAGCACCTTAGGAAGGATATGACAATGACAGTGATTAGATTAGAACAACCTCAGAATGTGAATTCTCTTTTGGATTTTATATTTGTAATTAGCTAGTTTATCTTAGATTGATAATTCTCTTTTGAATTACATATTGTAAATTTGTAGTTAGCTAGTTTTTATATGTTAGCTAGTTTTTATATGCTAACTAGCCTAACTTATTTTGGACTTGGAACTTAGAATTTGGAAAACATTTTCCATATGTGTAGATAATATTTTGGTACTTAGTTGCTAATTAAACATGTACTGAATTTTTTAGATACATTATGTCAAAAGTTAAATATATTTTGTTTCGTTAGAATGACATAAGAACGATGTAGTGTGTGCAAATTACATTTTATGATGCAATTTTTTTTTTTAATGGATGGATTCATATTTTAAGTGATTATATAACATACAAAGTCACTATCAATAGGTTTTTTGCATAAAATCTGAAAATAGGTAGGATCTTACGATCCACGATCCGATCCTACGATCCATGATCCTACCTACCTCCCACGATCTTACGTAGGATTCCAATTTTGACAACCTTAGTTGAGGGCGCTATTGTTCAGTATGATTATATGGAAGGAATTATATCTAAGAAACTATAACTAAATCTTGTCCATTTGACAGAAAAAAAAAATCCTAAGTTTTGTCCATAATTGAAGATACAGCAAAAAAGGTCAGAAGCTCAATGGGCTTTTACAGTTTTACTTGAGATTTATTTTTTTGAGAACAAGTCCTTTGTCCCAATGCAACATCCATTAACTAATTTAACACCCCAGTGATGAAGGTCCACTGGGAATTTGTGCATAAATGCATGCATAAGCCATATTAATAATTTCTGAGTTCCCCAAAAAATGTGAAACTCAAAAGTCTCAAAAGTCCAGCCATGCATGCGTGCCTATCTAATTGCCTATAAAGCAGCTAGACATATCGCAAACTACTCATCAGTTGTTCACAATGTGTTCGTTTTGTTTCTTTTGCAGTATTGGAAACATTATGGCAATGGTTGCTGCGATCTTCAGTGAGGTGGCCTCAATGTTTTGTCTGAGTTAATTATGGAGAAGCAACAATTTGTGGAAGGCTAATGAACTCGTGGTATTCAAAATAGGTGTTGCATTTCTGTTCTTGTAGTTTTTGACTATGAGTTTTTTGGTCTTATTGTGAGAGCAATCAAAGGAAAAATTGAATAAAAGTTTTCTTCTCAATGTATTGATTTTTGTGGTCATTTGTGCTGCTCTTATCATATTATGAAATGAAAATACTATTTTGAATGGCTTTGGCATTTGTTTTTCCAATTTTTTTGTGTATGTTTACACGTAGCGCGGGTGGAAGAATTCTTTCTTATAATCCAAGTGAAGCCTTATTTTTTTGTGGTTTTTTCGAAATATATATATATATATATATTTTACATCGATAGTTGAGGTGAGAGGAATTTATTGAATCTTGAATATCTGAGTTAGGAACATTAGAAAGTGTTAACCAATTGAGTTACAAAACTTTGATTTACCTAGATGTAAAATAGGTAAGATTCATGTTCAGTTTAATGTCAAAAAATATAAAGTGTATTCTTCAAAATCTTTTTTTTTTTTTTTTTATGAATAAACATTTTTTTTTCTTAGTAGATCCTACTATAATTGCCTAATTGCTCCCCTAACTAACCTCCGCAATCTATTGACCAATAAATAGAAAGAACCCAATTCTTAATCTTAATGAACACCAATGTAATGCTCAACAAAGACTTCAATTATAGCTAATAATAGATTATCAGCTCAACTACTCAACTAGAAGATGATAAATAAATAAATAAATCTTCATGGATTATGCAAGGTTAATCATGCCATCAACAACCTATCTAGCAAATTAAAAAATAATTGAGATTAGACAATTTGTATTCATGCAGTACTAGTCAACGTAGTCTTTGCTCCCATGCAGGCCTAAATATAGTCCTCATTTCAAAAACTAATGGCACCAATTATTTACACAACAGATTCCTTATTTCCCGTCTATATTGGATCAATTTTGCCATAAAATTGTGTCATTCAACTAAGAAATCAGGCAATTCAGAACAAGGTCAAGAACTTGATTAGCAGAAGACTTTATAGCCTTTTAGTATAGCTCCAAGCCTCTTATTTCTCCCACATAATAAAAGTAACTATATCAAATCTTTATAACAAGTTCCTAACTTTCCTTCTTTATTGGCTCAATGTTGTCACTTGTCATTGAACTAAGACAAACAGGCAATTCAAAACAACCATAGAAAGTAACATGCTAAGAGATACAGAATATCAGCAAATTCAGAGTGTTCAATTTGTTTCTTTAACCATACAGATATATTCAAGAAAGTCATGGCAACAGAGATATTCACCAGAAAGCAGAAGCTAGCAAGAACATCAGGGCCTTAAAACTCGTAATCCGGTGTATAGTCTTCAACACTGCCTCCGAATTCATCTGTAGCTCCTACAATTCCTTCTTGTGTTCCTTCCCATGGCACCGCAAGAACCTGGCGAAGGCCGTGTACAACAAGCCAGTCACTGATATACATGTTCGGATAGTAAACTGGCACGCCATTGAGCATCAATATGCCACCAAACCTCGTGATATTTATCGAGAACCCGCCCAAATGCATAGGCAATGCAGCCCCGTCGTTGAATTTCACCAAATCAGTCCACAAAAGCTGGCACGGAACCACATGCTGGAGAAAGATTGACGAGTACTTACCGAAATTGCCAAGCCTATTCCCCAAGACTTGATCGGTAGGAGCAAACACAGTCATCATAGTACTCTTCTTGGTCTCAAGCACTTGCAAATCAAGAAACCCCGCCATTAATGAATACCCACCAGACCTCAAAGCCTCGCTAGCATTGCCGAACGAATTAGTCCTAAAAAACCCACATCCAAGACTGGATTTTGGGGCTCGAACCTCGAAATCCGGGTTGAAAAACTCGCGGATTCAGTATATAATCAAGAACCCATCATCGAAAATTGGCAATGGGGTAATGTCTACATTGTTCAGCGACACGCGATCGTCGGACAGAGATGACGTGACTGTGAGCGAGTGGCCCTGAAACATGGTTGGGATTTCGGTGCCGTATGGGAGAGATTTGAGGGTTTCGAGGGACATTGGGATAGGAGAGAATTGGAATTGGAGGAGAGGGAGACGAGCTCGAGAGTTAGAGACATGGAGAGATAGCCTGTGTCGGTGAGGATCTCGGAGGCATCGAGAATCGTCTCGGAAGAGAGAGGGGAGGAGAGAGAGTAGACAAAGAGAGATATGAGGAGAGAGAGAGTGAAGAGGAGTGAAGAAGCCATTGAAGAAAAAACAGAGTGCTCTGTTTGTGAATGGCAGTGGCATGAGATGTAAATTTAGAGTGAAAAGAATAGGTTGTTTTGGCGGGAAGGAATTGATACGTGTCAGTGAGAGGTAGGTTGGTGTGGGCTGGAATAGGAAGGTAGTTATTTTGGGGTTTGTTGAGCGGTTGGTGTTAAAATGGCTAATATGTCCCCCTAATGGGTCTTGGAGAGTGAAAAATAAAGTTTCAAATTTTTTTTTTTTTTTTTTTTGAGAAACCAGACCCGTGGGTCAAAGAAATATATTGAAAGTAGGAAACTGAAACAGAGAAAAAAACAAATTACGACGCATCACGCGCAACAAGAGGAGTTATATCCTCAGGAATGGAATCAGACCAAAGCTATAGCTCATCACCAAACTTACACTGTCTAGCAAGATAATGGGCAACAGAGTTATCTGCCCAGTTTACATGGGAAAAATTGCATACACAAAAATCTGCAGCAAGGATTAAAACATCACTAAGCACCTGACCGTACTCTGGGTGTGTTGATTCTTTCCTCTAAACGACCTTTACTATGACTTCGGCATCCCCCTCAAATACACAATCCCGAAGACAAAGCTCCTTAGCAAAAACCATAGCTCGTCTACATGCTAAAGCCTTAACCGTTGCTACTGCATTTAGGATGGGAATGTTTTCAACTAGAGCACCAATCACATGACCAGAGGAGTCATGAGCCACAACACCCATACCTGCACAACTCAGCTCCTTGAAAATTGCCCTATCAAAATTAATCTTATACATTGGAGGGGCGGGTGGAAACCACCTCACAGCACGAGCTACAGCATCAGAGGGCTTCCTAGGAATAACTTGGGCTGACCTGAACTCATTGATCAAGCTTTCTGCCTTAGACCGAATCAAGTGATTTTCTGTGATGGCCCCTCCACATCTTTTTGCATTTCTATTGTTCCATATAAGCCAAAACATCATAGCCAACACATCCATATCAACATTACTTTGCCTGTGGAACACCACTTCCAAAAGATCCGAGAACACACCAAATTTGAACCTTACCATCTTCTTCAGCCTGTCGTGAGAATTCCAAATTTCTGAGAGAGAGTTGCAGCCCTACAAGGCATGAGTTGTGTCTTTAGTGTCTGACTTGCACATTGGACAGCAGACAAAGTTAACCACCCTCCTCTTCCACAAATTGAGCAATGTGGGGATGGCTTCATTTACTGCCTTCCATATTAAGTGTTTCACCTTTTGTGGGACATGCAAATTCCAGATACCTTTCCACAAAGCTTTGCCACGACTGCTAAAGGAGCTAGTTGGTTGGGTAGCCCGGTCAGAGGTGGCTAAGAGCTTGTAAGCTGACCGAGTTGAGAAGACACCATTTGTTGAAGGAAACCAAACTTGCTTGTCTGGTGTAGCTTGTAGACTTAAAGGCAGACCGATAATCAAACTTGCCTCATGTGAGAGGAACTCCTGGGATATCAACTCCTTCCTCCAAGTGTGTGTCTCATGGTCTATAAGGTCACAGACCCGTGATCCTGGGAGCAAAATAGAGGCCGAAGATACCACCTTTGAGGCTAAAATTCTTGTCAACCATTTATCACTTCTGATCACTATAGACTCTCCGTTGCCCACTCTCCAAATCGTGCCTAGCTCTACTACATGTCTAGCCTGCAACAAGCTCTTCCAAGCAAAAGATCCCTTATTTGGGTTATCACATTCCATGATGGAGCAATTTGGGAAAAACTTAGCCTTAAACACTTTATAGAAAAGAGAGTCAGTTTGGGTATTTAACCTCCACACCTGTTTTGCCAAAAGTGAATCATTGAACTTGCTTAACTCCCTAAACCCCATTCCACCCTCGCCCTTAGGAAGACATAATTTTTCCCAGCTCAGCCAATGGATTTTCTTTTGCTCCCCTCTATAACCCCACCAAAACTTCCTAATCAACACCTCAATTTCCTTTATCAAACCTTTTGGGAGCTTGAAACAAGACATAGTGTAGCTTCTTCCAAATTCTTTAATAGATGCTTATAAAATGTTTTTAGAATTTTTTATGAGAAAAGAAATAAACAAATGATTTTTATGTCTGTTTTTTATATTTCTTGTGAAAGTGGTATTAAAAATTTTTTAATTAACAAATGTCATAAGGACATCCGTTAACAAGACATTTTAAATTTTATAATCGGGTATTGTTGAAATCAAAGTCCGAGATGAATTTTTAAGTCAATAGATTATGTGGCTGAGTCTAAAAGTAACAGTATTTTAAACTAGAATAATGTGGTTAATAACAAGGGAATATGAAATAAAGTAAGGTGAGTGGCAAGGGTTAATAGTACTTAATACTAAAATAAACGAGTTTTGCTCATAATCTAATACAAAATTCTTATTTAATCCTCCCCCAGTTACTATACAGGCAAAATGGAGAAGCTCAATGGGCTTTCACCTAAAAAAATTCATCTCCTTTATCCAATACAACATCCACAATTAATTAATTTTAAACCCAATGATTATGGTCCATTGGGAATTTGTGCATAAATGCATGCATAAGCCAAATTCTGAGTTTCCCAAAAATTTGTGAAGCTCAAAAGTCAAGCCATGCGTGCCTGTATAAAGCAGCCAGAAATTACAAGCTAGTATTCATCCAGAGAAATAGACATCACAAACTATTCCAAAAAAGACATCACAAGCTTACAAAATAATCAGTTCTTCACAATGTTCTGGTTCATTTGCAATTGTGTCACCGTTCTCGCAATGGTTGCGGGGTTTGTTTGTCAAGTGGCAGCATATTGGAATGCTAATTAATAATGAAGTTGTATTATTCGAATAAAGTGTTGCTTCTATGTTCTTGTTGTTTATTATGAGTAATAATGGCTTATAATGATAGCAATACTAATGAAAAAAAAGGAATAAAAGGTCTCTCATCGATGTAGTGGTTTTTACTTTTTGTTGTCATTTGTGCTACAATTGTCATATTAAGTAATGAACTATTAGTTTTGAGTGGTACTATTATCCATTGGTATTTGTTTGGCTTTCTCCTTTTTCTTCTCTTATATAATATTGCAATTCCATACTAATGATGGCTCTCTCTTTGTTATTGTTATTGATTTCCTTTGCAAGAAATGGGGGAAAGAGGTTATCAACTTTAAAATGATAACCATGTATCGTACAGCCGCCTATGTTCATGGCCTACTAGTTTGGACTTTTGTGTGAGCTAAACCATAATTTCCAAGCCTTAAGGCGACAACACGCATGACATTGCTTCCCATAGCTTAAAACTACTAGTCTTTAGATAGGGATTGAAATGAAAGTCATGAAGCTACTATGATTCAATCCACCTAAGAACACTACTATGATTCAATCCACCTAAGAACATTTGTGAATCTCCCTTATAGATCTAATACCATGGGGATATGTATAAACCTCTCAATTATTGAAGAGAAAAGTTAACGAATACTGTAAAGTATTAATTTAGGAAATATTTTTAGGAACTTAAAAAAAAAAATCGATTTTTTTTTACTACTTTTTGTATTTTTCAAAAAAATAATATTAAATTTCTCTAAAATTGTCTGCACCTACAAACAGGACTCATTATTGAGTTCTTATCTAGTAAGAGCTACTTATGGTAAAGCCCAATCTATAATCATTAAGACGGGTATACGTACCCACTATATTGGGCTATTGGCATGACTTTAGAACTCAAATTAATAGCACTATATTAGTTTTTTTTTTTGAGGGGAAAATAGCAGTATATTAGTTGGAAAGCTAAAAACCCTTTAACATTCAACATATCTTTTTTAACTTTTCAAGAACAAATTAAAGTAATTACAAATTTTTTAATATTACAAATAAAACTAGCAACTTCATAGTTAGAGATAGCGTAATTTAGCCTTATATATATATATATATATATAGTAATTTAGCTTTTGCATGGATGAAAAACATAAGATTCACAGCTTACTGTCCAATAAGATTCACCATCAGGGATGTGCATGCATCCAATTTAGGACCAGCATCACAGTCTAATGCCCTATATGATATGGCACTGCTTCAAGGTTTTGGCTCTGTTTACAGTTGGGCTTACTGGTCCATGTATGCTCAAAGGTCACCTGGGTTATTTGCTTGTGGTTGATGCTGAAGAGTTGAGGTACCAAAGACAATTTGATGCCACAGGAAGCTCATGTAATATCCACATCAACATTTGTCTGACATTTTTGTTGATGTGAGATACTGTCATCTTAATACAGTTATTCAGAAATGACTACTACTGTCTAGCTCAAACAAAATGGTCCAATCATGAGCAAGGGGTGGGTAGAAAATACTTTTTTTTTTTTTTTTTTTAATTTGGTTAGTACCGTGTTGTGAATATTGTTTCTAACGTGAAAACTAACTTTTTTTTTTTAATTTTTTAATTAAAAACATACCGCACCATTAAAAAAAAAAATTAAGTTATTATTTCTTTAACCACATAAGTAATACAACTAATGACAATTAATGAAATGACTAATACAACTTAGTTTAAAACTTGAGAAACCAATAATGCTTGCTTCAAATTTAAGAGATCAATTACGCAAACAGGATAAACTTCAGAGGCCAATAGTGTAATTTCTTTTATTTATTTTTTATTTTATTTTTTATGGAAGTCTATATTATAGAATAATATGAACAGTGCTAATTTCGTCCGTCTTTGAGGTTAATTTTATTTGAAAGAGTTAATTTAAATACTAGAAGATGATGAATAAACTGTACACTTGACAGATCATGTCAAGTTATCAGATCAACACCCTAACTATTAAATTAAAAAAATATATTTGAGACTTCTTTTACCTACGTGCATGTACAAACGATAATATACACAATTTTCTCTTATTTATTTTTAAAAAATAAATCATATTTCCTCCTGTGAATTACAGTATTAGTCAAAACTATGTATAGGTGTAGTACAAGTTTGTGGCAATGGACGAGGGCGCTATTGTTCAGTATGATTATAATGGAAGGAATTATATCTTTAAAAGTGTGAATAGTACTGTGAGACCTATTTTTAATGAAAAAATGGTTGAAAAGTGAAAATTGTGAGTCTGTGTTCATATACAGAAAGTCAACAAATGCGGCTACTATTCATAAACAGTAGCCGTACAGTAACCTCTTTACTCCCGCAAGCGCCCGAAAAAAAAAAAAAAAAAAAAAAAAAAAAAAAAAAAAAGGAGAGAAAACGCAGACCAAAACGCAGACGTGAGAATCAGTGCAATGCAAACGCTCACTAAGAAACTATAACTAAATCTTGTCCATTTGAAAGAAAAAAAATCCTAAGTTTTGTCCATAATTGAAGATACAGCAAAAGGGGTCAGAAGCTTAATGGGCTTTTACAGTGTTACTTGAGATTTATTTTTTTGAGAACAAGTCCTTTTTCCCAATGCAACATCCATTAATTAATTTAACACCCCAATGATGAAGGTCCACTGGGAATTTATGCATAAATGCATGCATAAGCCATATTAATAATTTCTGAGTTCCCCAAAAATTGTGAAACTCAAAAGTCTCGAAAGTCCAGCCATGCATGCGTGCCTATCTAATTGCCTATAAAGCAGCAAGACGTATCACAAACTACTCATCAGTTGTTTACAATGTGTTGTTTTTGTTTCTTTTGCTGTATTCAGTGTATTTGAAACATTATGGCAATGGTTGCTTCGATCTTCAGTGAGGAGGCCTCTATGTTTTCTCTAAGTTAATTATGGAGAAGCAACAATTTGGAAAAGGCTAATGAACCCGAGGTATTCAAAATAGGTGTTGCATTTCTGTTCTTGTAGTTTTTGACTATGAGTAATTTGGTCTTATTATGATAGCAATCAAAGGGAAAATTGAATAAAAGTTTTCTTCTCGATGTATTGATTTTTGTGGTCATTTGTGCTGCTCTTATCATATTATGGACTGAAAATATTTCAAATGGTATTGGCATTTGTCTTTTCCTTCTTCTTCTTCTTCTTCTTCTGTTTTTTTTTTTTTGGTGTGTATGTGTGGGTGTGCACACGTGTGAATGAATTCTTCCTTATAATCCAATTATCCAAGTAAAGCTTTATTTTTTGTGGTTTTGTTTAGATGTTTAAAATAAATAAATAAATAAATACATTGTTAGAATTGTGGTTGTTCTAAGTTCGAGCTCTGGTTTTACTCTACCTTCTACCTTTCATTTAAATGTTAAATTCCAACTTATTGAGTCTCCACTTATTAAGAGGAAATGTAGACCCTCAAGTTAGGGAGAATGTTAGATTTAAAATGATTAAATTAATCATTTCCTAATAACTTAAGTTGTTGAGATAATCGGTAATTTAATATACATCGATAGTTGGAGTGGAGGGAATTTAAACCCTAAATGTTTGAGTTTGGAACACCAAAAAGTATCAACCACTTGAGTTACAAGGATTTCGCTCGCGTAGGCTAAAAAAACGTAAGATTCATGTTTAGTTTAATGTCAAAATAAACTCCACTTCGTCTTTTTTCTTGGGGAGTAGTTTATGAATTAAATAAAATATAAAGTGTATCCTTCAAAATCTTTGTTTTTTTATGAATTTTTTAGATACTAGATCCTACTATAATTGCTCAATTGCTCCCCTAACTAACCTCCGCAATCTATTGACCAATAAATAGAAAGAACTCAATTCTTAATCTTAATGATCACCAATGTAATGCTCAACAAAGACTTCAATTATAGCTAATAATAGATCATCAGCTCAACTACTCAACTAGAAGATGATAAATAAATAAATCTTCGTGGAGTATGTAAGGTTAATCATGCCATCAACAACCTATCTAGCAAATTAAAAAATAATTGCGATTAGACAATATGTATTCATGCAGTCAACATCGTCTTAGCTCCCATGCAGGCCTAAATATAGTTGTTTAATTTACCGCACCTCATATTACTTTTATTTTAACCTTTCTACAAAGAAATAAGAATATCAAGCAATTATATAAGGAAAAGAAATCAAAGATTCAAAGGAATACACACATCCTAGGATTAGGTTCCGCTAGACCTAGCAAAATAAATTAGACAGTTGATTACACACATCCTATGATTAGGCTTTGCTAGACCTAGAAAAATTAGTCATAAAGCCATTAAAATGCCCAAATCAAAAAGAAAATTAAGGAAAAAAAAGGCTAAGAGACACAAGTTTTCTATAATTTTTTAAGTAATTGATTGTGAATAGTGAACAATCACTTTTACATGAACTAATTAGATTTTTTCCACTACTCATGGACTAAATTTCCTAAATTTATTTATAAAAAAAGAAGAAAATATGAGTAGAGGAATGTTTGACCCATGGAAAATTGGTCAAACTTGACGTGTTACAAATTTGACATGTTGATCAAACGGGTTAAAACACAACTTTGCCATAAATTTATAAACATCAATTAGCAATTTTCTTTTGGAGTATTTAGTACTTTGTATCTTTCATTTTATTTGTTTTTTTGTTGTAATAGTTAAAATATAATTCAATAGTTACAATTGGGAAGGGGCAATAATTTAAATCCTATATGTCTCTCTTAAAAATATCAAGAAATACTAACTAGTTAATCTAAAAAACTTTTGGCGTTAAAATATTTAACTTGAATGATAGTAAGTCACTAAGTTTTATTAATTTTGCGATAGAGTAAATGTTAATTTTGTTTGTTTTGTACATGGTTGTTAACACAGTATTTAGAACGGTTTTCTACAATGACCAAATTCCAAAAGACTTGGGCTAAATTTGTTTCACAAACTTCTTGTTGGGTGAGTGCTTTTGGTGATCATTGTCGATCATTAAGGTTTTTGTTGTTAAAATTTGTTGCCTTTGGTGGAACAACAAAAGATTATGATGAGATCCTAATTCCTCAACGACTGCAAATTTTTTGCAGACAGTAAAACTCAGTTGGTAAGCTACAAATTAGATGGTATAATTATTACGAGTCCCGTACTTTCCTTGGGCTTAAATCAATTTTCTTGTATGTTGACTTACGAGGTTATGTTTGTCTCCTTATACCCATCACTCACAAGAAAAAAATTTTGGATACTATTTTTTTTAATTTTACAAACAATGTTAGGCCTAACTAATACTCCACTTTCAGCTAACTGATGGATCAACAACTCACCTGCTTCATACGGATATTGCACCAAATAGTTATTATGTTTCTATAATATGCATCTTTTACGTACTCCCTACTTTAAAATTAACCTAGTTCTAAATTAGGCAAGCAATACTAATTATTTAAGCTCCAGGGTATAATCATGCAGCCAATGAAGAAAAATCTTCTATTTTATTACGAGTATATGTCACTTTAGGACCCTATCTATTATTGTATAGCACATGTCAAAAATTTTTTTTCCCCTTTCAAAATTTTGATTATTTTGTACGGAGAAGAAAATAACGTATAACAAACTCAAATTGATGGATTATAAAACAAAACACTCATAATAGGATATAAAATTTTATGTAAAATACAATTTTAGTTTCTAAATTTTATCAAAAATTTATTTTTAAACCTTAAACTTTAAAAAAAAAAATTCTTTTTTCATCTATAAATTTTGTAAATAATTTTTTTCAATAATATAAAAAAGAAAGACAAATTTTTCAATAGTTTAAAAATAAAAAACGAACCTTTTACAATATAGAAATGAAAAATAAACTGTGGGGCTAGAAAATTTGGCAGCCCCGGCCGACTCTATGCTAAACCTAAAGCCCATGCCGAGGATAAGGATGTGTCCGAGGACGAGTCTTTCTGCCAGTAATACTGCCGAGGACAACCACGTCCTTGGCTCTCACTGATCATTGTAAAGAAGAACAAAGTGCCTTTGGAGGTA
Source organism: Quercus gilva (assembly GCA_023621385.1). Taxonomy (NCBI): domain Eukaryota; kingdom Viridiplantae; phylum Streptophyta; class Magnoliopsida; order Fagales; family Fagaceae; genus Quercus; species Quercus gilva. The sequence goes on from CM042473.1 coordinate 5,616,747, forward strand.
AACTTTCACAGCTATCCAAGATAGAGGCAGGTACAGCGGGTTGGTTATAGGAGCATGGTGGAGGAGCAATCTCAGGAGGAACTGTCACCTCCACATTAAATGCCCACAACTAACGTTCTGGCCGCATTAAATGGAGAAATGACCCATGAACAGTGCCGCCTCAGTTGCTACCACCCACAGAAAGAATGGAAGGTGACTAATGGGACAGGCACTGGCATGATGACCTACATAAGCGACAAATGGAGGGTCGAGATTAACTGGAAGGGGGGTATAAAATGTAACAAGTCCTCTAGAAAGGAGGATAGCATTTTTTGGAGAGAGGGGAGGAGTCATAGTATTTGTATAATCTTTATAACCCAATACCAGGGGAGATAAAAGAAAGAGATTATAGAAGAAAGTAGTCGAGGAGCCTAATTCCATACTTTCAGTCTGTATTCTTGTCAATCGATCCTTATATTACCATGTTTAATTGTACAACTCTCACTAGGGCCTAGTTCTTTAGCCCGCTTTCTACAAATTCATTGTACTGGGCCAGCTGGACTTGAGTCTACTCATTCAGAAGGAATAGTGCTCGAACCAGGTCCCTATATAAACTTTTGATAAAGTTTAATAATCAAAATAGTACTTTATCCTACAATTTTTATTCTTAGCCAATACCATTTTTGATGCTCCCATGCAAACTTTAAAAATGGTTGTTCAACCACCTTATCTTGTTAAATATTTGTTAGAATAAACTTAAAAGACGATTCTATGATGCAACCATATAGGACTCATATGTGGCCATTATATATGCACCTGGCTACTCAAACATGAAAAAATGGGTGACACCTAACAAAGTAGATGACCAATGAAATGGTATGTGTTATCTTAATATATAGTACTATACGTGTCTTTTATGGGTGTGAGGATGCTATTTGGAGCTTCCCCTCCTGATGTAATTGTAGAATGAAAAGAATCAGAACCATTTCAGAAAAGGTGGGGATATTGAACTTGACTTCTTCAAACCTTTGGGTATAAAAAGTCCATTGAAATAAATGATTTTTTTTGTTTTTTTTTAAAACGAACAAGTCAACTTGTGTTGCTCTCATATAGATTTATGAGACCATATCCAATTGGGTCAACCAAACACTTGGTAAACAGATGAACTTCTTTGGAGAAGTCAGCAGTCAAAGGTCCAATTTGGAGTTCTAAACTTGAAATTCAAGACAAACATGAAAATTCTTTTACTCTTTCACTCTCTTATGTATGTACTTTATGACTGAAAATAAATCTGGTAAGAGAGAGAGAGAGCAAAAAAGATTTTCAATGAAAAATTAAACTTAGTCACTTGAAAGACATGATTGAATCAGAGTTTTCAAGATTCTCAAAAAAGAAAAAGAAAAAAAAGAAAGCATACTTTTGACAATATAATATGATTGTGATTGATGTCACATGATTAAAAAGGATTGCTTTCTGTTTCTCTTTAATTAGCTACTTGCCCTCAACAAGAGTAAAATCTTCTCTGGTCCCTTATTTGTGAAAGTTTTTAAAGCTACATATATTAGGGAGTCCCCTACTAGTCCATAAACTCCAATTCTAATGAATATAAGGTTTAGTATCAAAGTCACTGAAATAAATTCTTGAAGACTTTTAGCAAGTTGCTAACTACCTTCATGTAATTAAATAATAATTCATGCCCAATAGAGATAAAAGTTTGAATTTTACATTATAAAAAATGGACATCCAATTCATTTTCAATAAGTAAAGCAGCCATCAATTATCATACTTTACAGGTTAGATAATATATCTAATAAAAAAGAAAATACTAGAAAAGGGACCCATGCAAAGCCCAAATCACTGCCCAGAAAAATGCATTCCACTCTGGCCCATTACCACTTGAATTTAGGTCACAAGTGCATGAATAATAGATTATTATTATTATTTGAAAAATTACCTCTTGTACGATCCCATTGTTGAAGGTAGCAATCAAGAAGTATCACTTGCAATGGATAATATTTTCTGAAGTAGGCTTGGAGTTAAAGAGTTTTATTGCTTATTATGCACTATATATATTAAAAAAAAAAAACAAAAACAAAAAACAAAAACAAAAAAAACAAAAACAAAGAGCAAGCAATTTGCATATATGGCTACAAAATTTAGAAGTGCACTTCAAGTTGATGACCAACAGCAACTGTCATTCAGGACTCTGTATATGACAAATACACATACATCATACACTTGTAATTGTGATGCAAGAGATTATGTAGGCTTATCATCCTAGATCATAATAATATATTATATAATGTTTCTCCTTGACCAAATGTCTCGCAGTCTTACTACAGTGAACAAAAAAGAACGACCAAGTACAATGTAACATGGCAGAAAAAAAAGTTATAAAAAGTATATGCCTAAATTTAGTTAAGAAATCTAAATATAAAATTTAATTGAAGAATTTAATAAAACATTTTTAAAGAACAGTCTTTATTCGACTTGAGGTAAGAATTTGTCCATCTCTGATCTACACTAGGCGGGTTTTCCCATTTCCCATCGCGAGCGAAAAGGTAGCAGGATGAGAATAAGTTATACTCATTCCTGCGTACACATACATACACTTGTATATATAACCCATGTTTTACCCCTCTAATCCCAATATGCCACATCATTTTATCACATATTTACGAATAAGCATAACTACACCTTATCAATTCTAATACCCATATATAAATCCAACCAAATTGGGAGTTTATTAAGATGTTATTAGGTATAGTCGGATGTATTGAATTTTAAGTAAAATGTTGATATAAAAATTTCTTATTGAATTGTGTAAAATATGAGTTTTACATCATATTCTTACCAAATTCGAAATCATATTTATATATGTAATCCTTTTAATATGTTTTATTATAATTCCCAAATAGCACGATATCTCTTTTTTCTAGTACTCTTACAAAAGCTTTTCTAATTTTTATTGTCTCTAAGGCTCCAACTTTTTTATATCATGCCACTTCATTAGAAATGACAAAATATCTTTAACATATCATATCAACTTGTTATACTATCGTGGATTTTTCACATCCTAAAGATATTTAACATATCATTTCTAACCTGTCATACTATCGTGGATTTTTCACTTTACCCTGTTGTCATCCCTAATTCAAGTGCCCAGTTCCTGTATCCATTCTAGAACATAATTATGGTACACAACTTAAATTGAACCTAAGTTTGGGAATAAAGCAAAAAATATATATAAAAAAAAAACTAAATACAGTGAAAGAGAAGGAATGTGAAATTGAAGAGTAAAACTCTCTGGCGGTCTTAACGGCAATAACGATAGAGTACAAGGACAATCGTGTCACTCGCGGACCTGCCGTTGGAATCTCACTCTTTCTCTCTCTCTTACAAGACATGTAATATAGGACACACCCACGTTTACATTTTTTGCCAAAGAGAGACACGCACAGAGATTTTAATAATTATCCATGAATGTAAAATTTTTGGTATTATAAATTGGGTTCTGATAAGCCAAAACACTCAATCTCTTGCTTCATTCCAAAACAGAGATTTCCCTCACAAACTTAGAAAGAAGATAGAGATAGATAAATAGAGAGAGAAAGATAAAGCTTTCTTTGCTTTAAGAAAATACGATCCCCTTCTTGTAAGTCAGTCTCTTCTCTATTCCTTTCCTTTTAGTATTTATCTTTTTTGGATAAATTCCTTTCCTTGTGCTTATACTTTCTGTTTTCTATGTTCTTTGTTTCATAAAAAGGTGAACTCTTTTTTCATGGGTCTTTCTCCTTTTCCCTCTCTGTTCTACTTTCTGGGTACTTTTTCCTCCTTGTTTTTATGCTTTGGAATGTTTTTGGAGAAGCTTTCTATATTGGGTTTCCTGTATTTTCTTTGATTGTTCAGCTTTCTATAAGTTCTGCAGTTTTATTAAAGCCTCTTATTGTTCATATATAAAAAGATTCCTCACTTTTTTAAATCCTTCCCTTTCTTCCCTCCTTAACTTTCAAACTCCTTTCTCCTTTTCAAAAACTTTGTACTCATTGCTTTTTATTCTTTGCAAATTTTTTTGAGCCTTAAATTGTGTTCCTTGTCCTCTCTTTGAGGGGTCCAGTTTCTCCTGTTTTGTTTTGAATAAAAAAAAGAACTCCATGTTGTCTCTTCTTTTTTGTTTGGTGATTCCCTTATTCAAATAGCTTGCTTTGTTTTTAATAAGAATTGGTTTTGTTTTCCAGAAACTCTATTGAAGGAAAAGAGCTTATTCAAGGAGTTTTTTATTTTTTTCAGGCTTGGATACAGATATATTTCCTTGGAAAGATTTTAATTCGTTTGGTGGGTATTGATAATTTGAGGATGGGGGATCACTTTGTGTTGCTGGTGGATCGATTAATCACTGAATCCACATTAGAAGCTGCAATTGAGAGCAGAAACAAGTCTCTGCAAGCCACTTCCTCAGTGGTAATTATTGACGAGAAGAAAATTGATCACTCTTCCAAGAAGGTGGATTTTGCATCTCCTGGGAAAATGGTGGAATGCAGGATATGCCAGGATGAGGATGAAGATTCAAAAATGGAGACACCTTGCTCTTGCTGTGGTAGCTTGAAGGTTAGTCAGTTGCCCTCTCCTTTGATGATAACCTTTAATTTGTTTTATAATGTTTAAGCACTTGTATTTTGGGTTTCCTAGTCTGTCCCTTATGTTCTTCATGTTGATTTGTACAATCCCAGAATTTAACTGTGTCAATAGCAAAGTAGTATGTAAAGTTGTTTTATTGATTTGGTATTAGTCTTAAAAAGATTTGGGGTAAATAAAACTTTTCGTCCCTGAAATTTTGGATAAGTTTGATTTTGGTACTCTAGATTTAAAAAGTTTTAATTCAGTCCTTCAAATTTCAGAAAAGGAAATATTTGTCCCTCCGTCTATTTTCCATTCATTTCTTGCTTGCATATTTGGTCCCTTAAGATATGAGGTTGGTTCGATTTTAGTCCCTATATTGGATGCTGATAGTAATGTAAATGGGAAAATAGATGAATGGACTAAATTGTTTCCTTTTTGAAATTTGAGGGACCAAAATATAATTTTCCCAGAGAAATAAATCGATTCAGTGCTACCTTACAAGCTTTTTTTTTGGCAAAGATGGACCTTTATTATCTTGATATATACTTGACACAAGAAGTCAACCACCCAACCCACTCACACAATATATATATATATATATATATCCTCTTCATCGTATTGATTAGTTTTTGACATGTCACACGTGACTGAAAAAAAATCACCAATATAAAATAGAAAACTCCTAACTTGATGGGCTTAAACTAAGCTTTGGCTTCTTTTGATCAATACAAGTAATGATTCTGGGAAATTCACAAGATTGGATTTGCATGCGCAAGTTTTTTTATGCTTGTTGAGAAAAAGGAGTGGAAAAAAACTTATAGGTCTCTCCACATGTAGGAAAAGTAAACTTGATGTTCACATATCAAAAGATGAAATTATCTAAGTGACTTAGCACGCTGTCATCATAATCATCATGTACGCATCAACCCCACCAGCATCAAATAATCTCTTTTTTTTTGGGGGGTGGGAGGGTTTGACATAGAGTCACAGATAGGGCCTTTGTGTTGGATGTGGATTAAGACAGTCCAGCATGAACTAGAAAGAGGTGCTTTGCCTGGATGTGGATCATGAAACAGAAAGGTCTAAATTTGGGAGTTTTTAATTGGAGATCACTTTTAATCTTTGTAACTGTGTGGCTGAATCTTTAAGTCATGGTGCATATATTCCTTAACATGGTAATGAAGACTTCGCACTGTGACTACTATAATGCTCCTTTAGCTTTAGTCATCAATCCGGTCTTTTTGGCAATTCTTGTCTTCTTTTCAAATTGTTGCTTGAGAAGTGTTGAGGTGTTGTCTCATTTCACCTCAATAGAATGAGAGTACTAGAGGACTCAACTGATAGTTTCATTTACCATGTAAAGTATGATTTGTTCAAAAACATGCCTTTCTTATTTATTTCATTTTGCCACTGCATAATTGGTTTTAGTACAGAATGTCCCTGTCATATTCATTTGTTTCTTGATTGTTGCAGTATGCCCACCGTAGATGTGTACAAAGGTGGTGCAATGAGAAAGGTGACACTATGTGCGAGATATGCCACCAGGTGATTTATGATCTTTCTAGTCATGCTTCTTAATAGTTTATTTTCACCTTTCCTTCTCTGAACACTGAGTTTTGACTACTTCATTATCTGCATAATATTCTATTTTGCATTTCCCCAATCATTACAAATTTATCTAATTACTACGACTGAATTCTTGAATTTCAGCAATTTAAGCCTGGTTATACTGCTCCTCCCCCACTGTTTCGATTTGGGCGTGTTCCAATGAACTTTAGGTAATCTTTATAAGAACTTTCTGATATATATTTCCTTGCCTTTAATTTGGAATGTGAGTTTTTTTTTTTTTTTTTTTTTTTTTTTTCAACTTGACCAATGTACTTCTGTGGTGGTTTTACCAGGGGAAATTGGGAGATATATCGAAGGGACTCAAATAGTCCCCGTGTTATAGCAATGGTTTCAGCTAACCGTAGTTTCCTGGAGCCTGACTATGATGAATACTCGGCTTCTACTACAAGAAGTTTGATGTGTTTCCGTTCAGTTGCTCTCATTGTACATACTCTCTCTCTCTCTCTCTCTCTCTCTCTCTCTCTCTGCACACGTGTGTAAAAATTCAATTTAACGTTTTAAAATGGTAACCTTAACTTTAAAAAAAAAAAAAAAAAATGGTAACGTCTAACCTATATATAGGTTAGATCTAGTTGTAACAAGTCCTCTTCAGAATCATTGATCCATTGCAATCATTCTGACCAATGCCTCTTCCAAACTTATGCGCTTCTTGTTTGCAGTTCATGGTTCTTCTGATTTTACGGCATACTCTTCCTCTCATAATTAGTGGAGGCAATGGTTATTCTTTCCCGCTATCTATGGTAAGCTTCTTCGTTTGCCATTTCATTTCATGAAAACAAAGATGAAACCTCAGTTGTAGATAAGTAAAATTGCATACCATTCTTTGCAGTTGTTATTTCTACGAACAGCTGGAATTATCCTGCCAATCTACATTATGGTGAGAGCAGTAACTTTTCTCCAGCGCCGTAGATACCAACAGGTTAGTTCCTATTATGGTATCACCTTTCACTTCTTTTCTAATTTTAAATGTTTTTTGCAAGCTTAAACCATCTAATAGCCAATCCTCATTGAAGTTTATCTTTCAATTTCCTTGTTCTATTGGGTGACATTAGGAGCCTTCCATTTCACCAATCGCTTCATCTGATGATGAAATTGAGGATTCAACCTTGGAGCCCCAGCCTCATATCATTCATGTTCAGGTGTAGCCGCTGCAATTGAAGAAAATTTGGTCTTGGCTTGTGATTAGTAGCATCTTCCAATCTTCATATTAGTCTTGTTTCAAGGTGAAATGAATGGAAATTAGGATAAGATACTTTCAAAGGACAAGTATGATTCACCTTTGCCATCTCTGAGACCAAGTGGCAACACTTGAAACAATTATAGAGCAAATTTCTATTGGATGTAGCTTTTAACATATGCACTTCGCTTGCTGCACATCCTCTGAATACTTTGTACAGTCAGAAAAGTATCCAACTGTATATACATATGATATACCAAAAGAATACAAGCCAATATTGTATTAAAGGTGAAGAACATTGTTGTATGTCTGTATTGTAAATACCCCAGTTGGCATTCAAGTCTCAAAGACTGATACATGTAAGTAGAACAAGTTAATGAATCAAGAGAAGCTGCATAAGTTAATATTTTACTTCAAAATATTCTCTCATTTTGCACCGTTTCCCTATTAATGGACACACACATGGATAATAAAAAATTTGGATATGCTCCACTTAAAGTTATTTAGTGCACTCTTTCCTCTCTTATTTCTCACCATGAAGGTCTTCAACAGCCAAACATGGCCACAGCACAGAAATAACAATTGTGAAAATCTAAATACCACAAACATGATGTATCCATCCATACCAGGGATTTGATATTACAAGTCTCTAACTTCTTTTGCTTTTCAAGATATATGCCTTACCTAGAAATCTATCACATACCATCAAATGGGAATACATCTTCTTTTTTTCAACTTGCACTTTACGACTTTGGTCTATAAAGTATCAATTTTATTCAACACATACCTAAACTTCCGGCTATTTCTGTTAGCTGGATTGTCATTAAGACCTAAACACTCCCAAATGATGTCATTTTGTAATTTATTTCCGCACTCACTCTAGACTCTTTCTTTTTTTCCTTTTCTTTCTCCTTTTTCTTTGCTGCTACTCTTAGCCAGAGACAAAATGGATACCGTACGAGTTTGTTTGGTTTTGAAGAAAAAAAAAAAAGGTTAGATACAATATGATCCGAAAGTTTGGTGACCAACTTGTAAAAGATAAAAATAAAACACTAAGAATCAAAATGAAAATAACTCCAAACTTATAAAGGTGTAATTACACCCTATGTTGTCCGAATTGCACTGAAATTTAACATTATTCGGTGTTCCAGAAGATGGTGAAAGGGGGTCATAATTTCGAATTGATCATTATTTCTTCAAGCCGCCAATACAAGTCACCATTACTTAAAAAGTAAAGAGAAGTAAAATACAAAGAAAGACAAGTGTTATTAATAAGTGGATGATGTAACAATCAGGTCAAAGTCTGCATGAATTCCAAAACTCCAAATCCAAATCCTATGGAGTTGCCAATCATGACTCCATATTTCAAATAGAGTACATACAAGGTCATTACTCTTCTTCTAATACCTCGTCTAGGTCCGTGTGATTAACAAAAAGTAAACTTCAAAAAAATTATTTAAAAAAAAAAAAAAAAAAAAAAAAAAAAAGCACAAATCTAGTGTGATTCTCTGTCAAAATTATGATTGTGATAAAAATCTGTACAGTCCATTTTAATTGAAAACCAAAAAAAGTTTTGAAAGAGGATACAGAAGAGGACCTCAAGCAGGGTATTTGGTACAAGTCTTTCATCTGGACTCCCCCCCCTATTCAGAGACTGATTTAACCTGGCTGTTGCCTGTATGTATTTTTTCCTCCTAACAATCTTTAGTTCCAGCTTTTTCTTGGCCTGAAAAGTTGTGGAACAAAAACAAAATAAGCAAATGAAAAAACCTCCTAACAACCCCCCTTCTCTCTAGCTCTCTCACTCTTTTTTTTTCCCCCCCTCACCCCCATTTTTTTTTCCTTATGGTTTGCTTCTTTAAACCCTTTTGAAAGAGCTCATTACCCTCCTAATTATCAAATTTCTTTATAAGAGTGTAGTTGGTGAAAATACTTCCGACTTTTCTGCTGTGAACGCCAGTAGCAAGCAAGTGCTCCAAATGCACAGCTAGCAACAGCAATTGCCAATGCAGCTCCCAAAGGCACCACAAAAGCATTTGTTGAGACCACCAGATCATCAAGAGCCGCACCAGACTTATCACTTTCATGATTATTCTTGTCCTTGTATATAGACGCTAGCTTTTTCCCATAGTAATCAGCCAAAAATTTGAACACCTCATCCTGGTCCCACTGAATTCCATTATTTCCCTGGCTTTGAGATTGACGGCAGGAAGAGCAAAGCTGCTTTGGGGGCCAAATCATCTTCGGAAATTTAGGATCCCCAGTTCGTAGAGAGGCTTCTTCTTTGATTAATCTCTCATTGACCTTATTGTGTGCACTCCACAACCAAAGGGCAAAGTCATGGGTTTTGTTGAAGGGACTAGAGACACTGAAAATCAAAACTATTCACTTTTAGCTTAAGTTAGCTGAAAGAAGCTTAAAGGATTTGAAATAGGACAAATTTTCCTTCAAACTGGTTTGGAGGCAAGTTCTTCCAACCCACTACATTGCAATTGAAAGGACCATCCATTTGTACTTCTAATCATTCAATAATGAATCATGCAACTAAAATATACATGAATGGCCATATGAATTGCCACATAATGGTTTGTAGGAGATTCCTTTGGTTTGGAGGAAAATTGTCCTTCAAAATATGCAATATTTATCAGAAGCACATACCTTGAACACATCTCATAAAAATGTTGGCGACATTCCTCACAAATAAAGAAGTTGTGTACAAATTCACAAATAGCTTGAAATGCAAACTGGCTCTCTACATCCTCAATTCTCACAGAGAGTGAATGCAGCAAAACCCATAATCCACAACTACAGAAAGAGAAGAAAGCTTCTTGTCAAAAGAATACCACTGATAATAATTCCCATAGTTGGGAGGAGACTTTAGTGGTGAGGCTATAACAACCAAATAAAAGCAGCAGCTATTGTTTAAATTTGCACTTGCATTAGTGATTGCAGGTAATCATATGACTAACATGTAATAAGTGGAATTGTAAACTTAAACTTGTAGTACAGGAGGCAAAACTGTGTATGAAATCATGGGAAAGCACCAACAGGATACCATCTCAATCTCATAAGCACCTTCTTACTCTCAAAATCAAAATTTACTATATACAAGAAAAAGAGAAGAGAATTTATTGTCTACTTTTGTCTATATTAAAGAAAAAAAATTACACTACAAATTGAAAGTTAACTTTTAAGATGTGTTCATACATTACACACACAACACACTAATTTGTCTTAAATATAAAGTACTTTTACGTTTCATTTGTACCCAAAAAAACACAAAAAAATTAATAAGACAAAAAAGAATTTCTTGTTTCCTGAAGAAACTTCCAGAAAGCAATAAGCAGTAGCTTCACCTTCACCTTAGGACACATCAAGAAATGGTACAATGGTAAAGGCAACTACTAATCCCCACCATATAGTATTAACAAATATGAATTCACTGCATTTCCTTCTAAATCATTCAAATAAGTGAGCAGAAAATAAATTTAACTATCCACATCTCCATTATGCACTTCTAAAAGAAACATTCCACACATGATGTCTATTTTAATCCTTCCTTCCAACGTATGACACAAATAGAGATAAGTGTAGTTATAACAGCAATTCAGAAATATATGCCTATCACATTAAACCAGGTACCTCCTAGATGAAGAATTCTGTGAAAGGTCAGTTGTAGAGATTTTTATTTATTTATTAATTTTTTTCACTTCTCTGGGAGATCTTGTAATTTTGTGAAGGCAACCATATGTAAAATTCTAAATATTAAAATGTGAAAAGGATGCATGCTAAGAAAACCAAACCGTTAATCAAAATTTGGAGTATGCAAAACAAACCACTACCTAAAACCCCTAGTTTCATTCTTGCTGCCACGGCAGAACATCTGCAAAAGAACATGCAAAGACAATATAAATGGTTAGGGATTTGCTTCCAGTAATAAAAAATAACATCACAAGAAAACTGAACCGAGCTAGCCAACATATAACCATAGAACATAAGAATGGATATATTCACTGCAAAAGCTACGGTATTAGACTACTAGCTAGTTATAGGCATCTGAAAACTGACAATCTTACTATCAAGGCATTAAGTATCCCAAACTATCTTGGCACATCACTCACCTCAGCAGAGACTCAATAAATGGCTTAAGCACTGATGCTCGGCAAACAATAAAATCCGCCAATATTATTAAAATCGTATCAAATTCGTATACAGTTTCAACCCCCTCAAGGCTTTCAATATCATCAAATCAGCAACTAAATAAAATTTCATATAAGTGGGTGAAAAAAGTTTTCACAAAATCAAAGGAACTCATTGCTAGACAGGACATCCAACATTTTATGTCTACTTAATTGTCTGAAATGATATTCTCACAAATCTCATTTATTTTTTCAAATTGAGACAAGAGAATGAGAAAAACATCAGAAGCAGAATCTGCTAGGCTTAGAGCATATTTTATGCATGAAATATCGATTAATTTTCCAGAATGACATTGGGCATTTCTATGAATCTAACTTGAACTATCTTATGGTAAAGGTCCTGGCCAAAAGCTCATAAGCAAGCTCAAAGTTTGACCCAATCAAATTGCATTGGTTTAAATACAACAGATCAAGAAACAGTATTCAATGATAACAGTTATAGGCCAGGTTGAAAGTCGAACAGCCAGAAGAACTGGAGGACCCAAATACACCAACATATATGGATTAAAACGTTGCAGATACAATATTCTACAATTTCGGAAAGGCTTTAATGCCAGTGAGATATAGAATTTCACAAGCCAAGGAGCTTGAAACTGATACCCTCCAGAAGCAATAAAAGGGAAACAAAAAGATTTTATTTTATTTTTATTATTTTTCCTTCAACACAAACTTAAAACCTTGATTATTGATCCCTAAGCATAATACATGAAGTGGACCAAGCTTGATTAACTCCAAACAAACCTTAATTATAAGAACATCAAGGTAAAACTAGACCCGACCCATAACATAAAACTAAAGTCCTTCATAGTAAAACCCATAAACCTGACCTAATTCTAGATTTAACTTGAATAAGCCAAATGACCCTAGTAGTAATTAACCAAAATTCAATAAATTATTAAACTCTAATGTAACTTCTAGCTTTAATGAACCAGCATTAGAGTTTCCTTTTTTTGATGCGCTTTCATCCGTCTTTTGCATCTAGAATTTGCTCATCAGTCATGATTGCATCAATGATGAATGAAGCTTAGCAATCTGCAATCTTACTGCTTATGATATTTTTCACTTACACAAAGAGGAGGGGTGGGTTGGTGCAATCTATAGTTAGAAGTGCATTATTTATTGCTTATGACATTTAAACTTATTAAAAGTTTGGCCAATGCCACTGTACTAAACCAGATGCTGACAATTTTTAAAGAAATCATAAAAAGTAACTGGGAAAAAAATGTTGATACATATTTGTTTCTCTAAAAAGGAACCAAGTTTATATCAGCCAATAAGAAAACCTAGGTAGAAAAGCATCTCTTAAACCCTGACTGTACAACAGATAATATTGATACATTATATATAATCATAGAATAGCATAATAAAAATGTTAATAAAGGAAATGAAGGCCTTTTGAGTGTCTACCCAATATCCACGAGGAACTTCTTTTCCACAAATCTGAATATTCCCCAGTGCACCCTTTCCATCATTATTTTCCTGCTTACTACTTGAGTCCATGTCTAACGGGCACAATTCATCAAAGTTTACAAGGACCTCTGCACTTCCCATACGGCACCTGCCATATATATCTAGAGTGAAACAATGAAGTAGCATGCTGGGCAGAGATAAGTGGCTTACTTCAAAGTTCAGTCTTATACCTTTTAGAAGGATGATGAGCCACCAAAAGTTGTAGAAACTTAATTAGTGAACCCCGGGTTTCTGATTTGATCATCTGCAACAAATGCATAAAATAGAGAGGTAGTATTCATTAATACCAATGAGCTCAATCAATAAAGCATGTCCAGAAAGCAAAAGGTTATACCTTGTGTTCTAAGATGATGTCAAAGGTTGTTGATGTTGCCTCCTCAACATCATACACAGCTCGTGCAATCTTACAAAATTCACAAGTTGCAAGAGTCAGTATCTTAATTTATAGAGAAGAAACATTAATTTGTAAAACAAGCGGACAAATTTATATTTAATGCTCCCTAAACGACCTGTCCAGGGTCTGACACATTTGATGAAAGATGCTCATTTTCAAATTTCTCATCATCCAAGCCAAAAGAGCTGCAAAGTTTAAAGCACATTAGAATTAGTAGCAAGAACAACTCTTGAAGGTAAATAGGCACACATTTTTACAAGAGAGAGAGAGAGAAAGAGAGAGGCAGGAGAGGGGGGGGGGGGGGGGGGGGGGGGGGGCGCAGGGCACATTTCAGTGGTTAAAAAAATAAAACAAAATATTTGGCCAAGTACTGATGATACTCATTCCTTCGACAATTTACATAGTTGAAAAAGTAAAAACCAAGACCTACTTAATGCCATTGTTAAGCATCCAGACATGTCAACAAAGAAAGGAAATAATAATAAAAGGTTGATAACATTGTGGATCTCTTATTGAAGTTTCCATTAATTTTAAACTTTCCTTATTTAGTACATGAGAAACTTTTCTAACTAGGGGCAAAATAAGGCACTAATCTTTGTGAATTGTGCAGGAGGCATTAGTTAAAGGACAAATTTGCTTTGCATTGAATGTATGCACCACAAATGTACAAAGTATGAGACCAATGAGCTATAGCTCAACTGGTACTTCCTCCTATAGTAGCGGGATGAAGGGTGATGTCATGGGTTTAACACCTGCTGGGTGCAGGTGTAACTTACCAATAAAAAGATACAAAGTATGAGAACTTTCAAAAACACACCATAAAAAAGTTAAATGTATATGTCATAAATCAAACATTGAAATAGTAAATTCTAACTTCATACTTGTTTCAAGTAAAACATATAGTACAATAGAATTATTACCTTCAAAAAAGAAATAGATGTAAATACCTCATACCTGCCCATTTGCTTGTTGATCCAATTAAGCAATCGATCAGCTGTCCGTGCATCATCAATAACACGTATTTCATTTTTCTCTTGTTTAGGTTTCCAACCACCAGATAAAAATTTAGAAGGAGGGGCCCAAAAGAGCATAGGGTAATGATCCACAGAAAACTTATCACAAAGTTTACTGTTTATCTGTGCTGCCAAAAAAGTGAAAGGAGAATGACTAACCACCAAGTGAAAATAAATAGAGTTTAAGAAACCCAATAAGAGAGATGCAATAAATCAAACAAAGAAAAATATACTGTTGATGGTCAATCATGGTTATGGATTACTTGTCTGAAGTTCAGTTACCTTCTTTAATGGTATGGTTAAACCCCCCCCCCCCCCTCTCTCTCTCTCTCTCTCTCTCTCTCCCTTCTTTTTCCCCCAAAAAGAGCCCAATCCTAGACAGCATAAGTCATATCAATATTGAAGTTTTTTTTTTTTAATAAGTAATATCAACATTAAAGTTAATATTTGATAACTAATATTAATGAATGTTATCCAATTGTCAAGGAACAAAATGACTAAGTAAAATATCTTTCCAAAATAAAACATAAATAAAAAATTGAGAAGAAGGGAGGCATTACAAATTACTATAGGCATTGTTGCTACCCCACTTCTTTCTGTTCCAGATTGCAATTATTTACAAAGTCCAAATTCCCAGTGTTTTTGTCTTCTTTATGTCAGAGCATACAAACCAAATTTCAAGCTAATGACTTTGGACACACCATGGTTAATCAACCTGTGAATCTGTGACTACCAAGTCGGGTCCATCATGCGAGCTACATTCTCTTATTCACACTCACTCTGCCAACCATCAGCTCTGATACCACTCATTAAAGTGAAGGAAATTCTTCAAGTGAGATCTAGATTCACATGATAGGACACCACATTCCCACTTTGGTTTATCTGAGACTTAGATATGGGGGCTCAAGTACAAGTTGAACATCTCCACCTATTAACTTAAACTTTTAAGTTGGATACTCTAACATAATATCAAAATCCAGTTTGATTGTTCTTGGACTCGGCATGACATGCTTGTTAGGCTTTGTTTCATCTTTGGTTGGCCATCAGGCCCATTTATCTCGATTTAGGTTTTGGTTGGACCAGGGGTATTAAGTTATCCCACATTGGTTGTGTTTGGGACTTGATATGGCTATTACCTAGTTGGGCCTCTCCAACTGCTAGCTTAGGCTTCTAGATTGGGTGCTCTAACATTGTACTCATCTATTGTTTTGATCCAAGTAATGGTATTTAAGAGCAAAGACAAAATTCAACCACAGGAGTCAAAGACAAAAGAAATTCCTAATGGGAAAAAAACAGTTCTGAAATTCACAGCTTTTAGGAAAATATTAAACAGGAGCTTATGTAGCATAGGAGGCAAGATAGAATCCTACAAAACCAGCATATTCAGAAAAATCATTCTCATGTTTCTCACAAAAATCACCCCCTAAAAAATCCCACCATCCATTAAGTGTGACAGAAGCCACAAAGTTTCTTCCTCAAAAGCCCTATACCACTTGTTTTGCCTTCTAATAGACCTAGGAGTTTATCCCTAATTTCAATCTAAAATTTCTTTATAATCATGACAAACCCTGTTGAGAGTATTATAAATTTGCAGCAGGATATATTTCTGCCTGTTGAAAATATATCACTGCAGATCATCCTTCATTGCCTATTTGCTAGAAGAGCTCCACTCCATGTTCTCTAGTTTACAGTTGAGCTGTGTCTATCAGATGGTTTAGTTATTAGCACAGGATTATCAACCAATCTTAATCCTCTAAAGGGTTCTTTACAGCTTTTCCTATAGAACTGGATTAAACCAACTGTAATTTGAGACAGGGTTATTCTGTTCCTTTGGTAGCAAAGAAGTCTGAATAACTTGTCATTACCATCAATCAATAAGCTTATCTGTTCCAAACAATCAGCAGATTTGACAGACTTTCAGACACATTAGGACAAATGAAAAGATCACACTAAAATCCAAGAAGCACAGGCAGCAAAAGTCAAAGGAGTACTATTGAATTTAAGCCAGTACATGGAGAAAATGACTTAATCTGGACTTGTTTGAATTTAATTAACCTTGCATTTATAAAAGATAGTTTAGCACCCTGTAAAACAGGATCAATTTTTTATTTATAATTCATCAACTCCATGTAATTGGGGAATCAGATTGGAGTTAATGATTAATGCATGAAATCAATTCCAACGTGGAGAAAAAACAATAAAAACCAATAACCACAATAGTGTAGGTGATTGGATTTTAAAAGGAGATAAGTACAAAACTGACAATGGGCACAAAAAGAATTAAACCCATTTCCTGGTCAAAGCAACAAAAGAAAATATTCTATTGTTTCTCTAGCAATCAAACAATAGTATAACTGTATAATTCATACTTGCAATTTATAGGATTTCAAAGTGACATGAAATTGTAGATGGGCAGGATCAGTTCCAAATCAGAAGAAATTATGGGATACTTAGATACATAATAAAATATATCAAGGGTTTACTTAGAGATGGAGGATTTCTATGATTGTGTCCTCCAAGAAATTCAGTAGTCATTCTCAGGATAGGAAAAAGGCACTAATATCTTCTACAGAAAGAAAATATCAAGAAAGAAATTCCCATTTCCCACACATAAAAAATATGACACCCTGCAAAGAAAGTAATAAAGAAAAGTGGCAACATAAATACCTTCAATGCACAGTCCACTCTCGTCATCAATATGATCCCAGGATGCACTGCATCAGGTCCATTAAAAAGCCTTGCAATTCTTTCGTAATGGGGCTGCACAAATTTATTTTCAATCAACACAACAACAAATAATAATACAGCGTCTCATTATGAATTATCGATCACAAATTTTAGCGTATCATACCTTATAATTTCTGCAAGCAGGACACCTGCCAGACCAAATTTCAACCATGTCAAATAAAATTGAACTCCACAAGACATACATATATCCAAATTCACTTTAACTCTTTTAACAAACGCACGTAATTACAACAACAAAGCCTTATTCCCAAAACAATGGGGTCAGCTCGGCTATGGATCTTCAACAGACTAATTGGAAAAATAGGAAACCATTTCTTAATTAAAGAAAAACCCATTTGAAATTATTTAATCAACTAATATATTTATATGGATTGCCGATTTCATAAGCTACCTAGATAACGCAATTCCATTCAAAATAATTACTTTTTAGTACAAATTTCAACACCACCAATCACCAAACACTATTCCTCACCAAAAAAAAAAATATATGTATTCCCTCAGAATTCATTCTATACCATAATTCAAAATCTAAAAAACCATGTCTTAGTTGCAATCTAGTATTACAAAAAAATAAATAAATAACATTTGAAATTATCAAACAACCTTATACAAATTATTTAAAATTGCATAGATCTGAAAAAACAGACCAGTGAGCGAAGAATTCTACGACAGCAAAGGTGGCGGGGGTGTTTCTGAGAACAGCATCGAAATTCGTGACGTTTATATCGACAGCGTAATCGTGAGGGTGGAGATCAGCGACGACGTTGTCGTTTTTAGTGTTGTCTTCGATCGAACGAAGGAGCGACCGAGACGGCGACGACGACGGCAAAAACGACGAGGACGACGACGATGTCGTTTTTGGGATCAAGAAGAGCAGGAGACACAGAACCAGATTCAAAACCAGCAGCTGAGACATGTGGGGAATGAAACCTTTGTTTTTTTTGGTTTATGGACTAGGGTTTGTGTACTATGTAGTTTTGTAGTTTTGTAATTTTGTTTGAGATTTCGTGTGTGTGTGTGTGCTTTGTAATAACTGAGATCTGCGTGACGAAGCAAATTAGCTAGTGTTTTACGATCAGTGTTTGTTTGAGGATTGTGAAATTTCAGGTTGGAGGAGTTGTGTTTGTGCTTTTGTTGTCTTGTCCCTCTTTCTCCCTTGGCTTGGGACTTGACCGAATGAATGCACAGTATTAGCACGAGCGGTTTTTTTTCTTTTTTTGGACAGAATTTAAGGAAAAGATTATAACTCAAAAGTGTTTTTTCAATTTTATTCAATGTTCATTTGATATAATTTATTTTTAGCTGTTTGAAAAAGTTATACTTGGAAAAAAAAAAAACTGAAAATTAAAAATGCCATTTCAAATCATTAATACAAACAATCCCTCTCAAACCAAGTGGTTGTTTTGGTTAATAAAAATCAATGGAGCCACAAGGGCCTTGAAAATCTATATTTTGTCCTTAGTCCATAATTGTTAAGGCATATTTTTAGAGGAAAAAAAAAAATGCTAAAAACACAAAAAAATCTACAATTCGTTACATGATGAGTTGTGAATGTGTGAATTAACTATTTTATATCCACTATTCACAACCTATCACGTGGTAAGTTGTGATAAAAATTGTGGACTTTTTTGTGTGTTTAATGTTGCTTGAAAAAAATTGTAACTCAAAAGTAAAATTGAGACTTTTAACCACAATGCCTTGAATATTTTTTTTTTTTTTTGGTAGATTGATGGATTAGGTTGAGTTGTAAATTTTTGTAAAGCTTGGGTTGGGTTAGACATTCGAGTTTGAAAAATGTGTAACTCACATGATTCAATCCAACCCAACCCACAATATTAATAGTTTAAAATTACATGTTACTTGGATATATTTTGGTATGTTGAAATTTTTAGTTTAGTTAGAATTGAAATATTTGGCTCAAAGCTATAAAATTGTTATCAAATTAGGAAATGAGCTTAAATTTGCATTTGGTATTAGCTTAAAAAAGCCAAAAATTTTTACTATTTACCTTATTTTTCTACTATTTATACCCTAAACTAAATCCAATTAACTCAAACCATGCACATCTCCACATATAAGAAGCAATTTACCATTGGTAGTTTTCAAGAGTCATGGCTCTTTGGGATCGATATTTTTTACTTTAAAATAAAAATACTCTCTTATTTTTATTTCTCTCTCTTCCTTAACCAAAAACCTACATCCTTATTGCAATTGGAAATGAGAGAGACCAAGGAACAAATCATTGCAAATCTCAAAACAAAATCACTGCATAGCCAAAAATATCATTCCTAACACCGAACTCGTCAGGATCATTGCTGTGAAATGGCCACACCCCTAAGTCTTACGGCACCGGCACACCGCGCCACCATTCACACCTCCTTAGGACCCTCCCAAGTCACAACCCATTAGCATCAAGGATGAGAATGAGAAACTAATGAGGAAGAGACAATGAGAGACAGTTGAAAAACTAAAGTACTTTTTGCTAATATAAAGTGCTAATCAGATTTGATCACACACTATAGCTCGCATTTAGTTTGGTCCTAGATAGTTAAATACTGGTTTTACCTTTCTGGGTTAGTTGGCAAAATTTTAGCTGAACTAATTGGAATACTGATCCTGTGCTAATGATAAAAGGCTACAATATCTATCCCATAAATAAAAGTAAAAAGAAGTTGATGAATCAAACAAGAAGATAAAGCCAAGTACAAGCAAGCACATAATATACCACTGTTGGCTGTTTTCTCCTTCAAACAGTATTTTTAATAACAGAAATGATCTGGACCTCAAATACATATATTCCAGAGAACAAAAGGCTATACCTTGTGCTCCTCAACATCATACACAGCTAGTGCAATCTTACAAAATTTACAAGTTGCAAGAGTCAATATCTTAATTTATAGAGAAGAAACATTAATTTGTAATAGAAGCAGACAAATTTATTTCTAATGCTCCCTAAACGACCTGTAGAGGGTCTGACATATTTGATGAAAGATGCTGATTTTCAAATTTCTCATCATCCAAGGCACAGGAGCTGCACAGTTTAAAGCACATTAGAATTAGTAGAAAGAACAACACTTGAAGCTAAAATTTACACTACTATATAACAAAATGTTAAGTGCCCCTAATCATCTCCCCAGTACTTGGTTTGTAATTTGCTTTGATAGGAGCATTTTTCTAACAAACTAAATGAAAATTGAAACAAAATGGTAGTCCCAAAACATTGTTGATAACTTTGGCCACCCCACTGGAATGGTCTACACCAAATGAGGTTAAACAATTCAGAGTGCATTATTTTCAATGATTTTCACTACCTGGGAGGTAACCCTTTCAAATTCTGTAAGCAAACCCTCTCTATGTAATCAATTCTCAAATGTGTTACCCCACTCCTAAAGGAAGATAAAAATAGACTACCTATTCGACAATTGAAGTCTGTGGCTAAGTAACACAAATCACTTACTACTGCTCCCAAAACACACATCCTTACAAGTTCACTGCTTCAGCCTTCAGGGGGCACATTTCACTGAAAAAAAAAATATATATATATATATATGTCTGGTTTAGTTCTGATGATACTCATTCCTTTGACAATTTACATTGTTGAAAAAAGTAAAAACCAAGACCTACTGAGCCATATTGTGAAAAGTGAAAAAGTATTCCTATGTTGGTTTATTTGAGACTTAGATATGGGGGTTCATGTACAAGTTGAATATCTCCACTTATTAGCTTAAATTTTAAGTTGGATACTCTAACATAGTATCAAAATCTGGTAACTTATCAAAAAAAAAAAAAAAAAAAAATAATAATAATAATAATAATCAAAATCCGGTTTGTTTGCACTTGGACCTGACTTGCCATGCATGTTCGGCTTTGTTTCAGCTTTGGTTAGGCCATCAGGCCCCTTTGTCTTGATTTAGGTTTTGGTTGGACAGGGGTATTAAGGAATCGAACATCGGTTGTGTTTGGGACTTGATATGGTTACTACCTAGTTGGCCACTCCAACTGCTAGCTTAGATTGGGCGCTCTAACACTGTGCTCACCTATTATTTTGATCTAAGTAATGGTATTGTAGGGCAAAGACAAAATTCAACTACAGGAGTCAGATAAAAGAAGTACCCCCCCCCGGGGGGGGGGGGGGGGGGGGGGGTGGGGTTGAAGGGGTAATGGTTCTGAAATCCAACACTTACAGGAAAAAATTAAACAGGAGCTTATGTAGCAGAGGTGGCAAGATAGAATCCCACAAAAGCAGCATATCCAGAAAAATAATTCTCTAGCTTACACTACAGTTTAGCTGTGTCTTGTAATCAGATGGTTTACATTAAAACAACTGTAATTTGAGACAGGGATATTCTGTTCCTTTGGCATTACTGATATGAGTATGCAAAGAAGTCCAAATAACTTGCTATAACCATCAATCAATAGGCTTATCTGTTCCAAACAATTAGTAGATTTAACAGACTTTCAGACACATTAGGACAAATGAAAAGATCAACTAAAATCCAAGAAGCACAGGCAGCAAAAGTCAAAGGAGTACTATTGAATTTAAGCCAATACATGGAGAAAATAACCTATATAATCATTTGGATTGCCAATTCCACAAGTCACCCAGATCTCCAAAAATATATAAATATTTCAGCTAAAACAACAGTTCCACAGCTAGCCATTTCCTTAAAAATCCCAATATACGTTTACAAAGCATAGATCTAACAAAATGGTAGTAAAGCTATAAAATAATGACCAGTGGGTGAAGAATTCGACCATAGCAAAGGTGGCAGGGGTGTCTCTGAGAACGGCATCGAAATTCATGACGTTTAAATCAGCAACTTAATCGTGAGGGCAGATATCAACGACAACGACAACGACAACGTTGTCGTTTTTGTTGTTGTTGTTGTTGTTGTCCTCGTCGTCGTCGATGATCGCACGAAGGAGCGAGCGAGATGGTGAAGAGAACGACGAGGATGATGTCAACTCCGCATCTCACAGTCCTGCTACTG
Source organism: Quercus gilva (assembly GCA_023621385.1). NCBI lineage: Eukaryota > Viridiplantae > Streptophyta > Magnoliopsida > Fagales > Fagaceae > Quercus > Quercus gilva. The sequence continues at coordinate 5,638,967 of CM042473.1, forward strand.
CTAGAAACTTGATTCTTGTTCTGCTAAATGAGAAATTAGCAGTCCTGCTATATAGTCTTTACAGTGGATCACGTCACTGGTTCAATCTTGAAATCCAGAAAATGGAGATCATTTCTTCTCTGCGAATTAACTCATCTTCAACCTTAATAAATAAAAATAAAAATTATAAACAACACCAAAAAGATGTTATTAGTTGACTTATTACCGTCAATAACTAGTATGGTGTTCTACACAAATCCTAAATAATGTCAAAAAGTTGTTAATTGAGTATAAAAAATAGTTTAACGTTGGTCAAGAATGGAATCTGCATAGATGATATTATTCAAAATTTCCTTGGAAACATAACTGAGTAGCCATGAAAGAATCATGGTATTACATCGTTTCCAAGCAAGGAAATTTTGGGTCTAAACTGTTTAACAGGTTTTTGAATATTGGACTAGTTGATGAAACTAATCTTGTTCTTGGCCTGTAAGAAATAAGTGGAGTGGTGCAAGAAAAAGGGGCTAAATGGACCCGAATCTGGGTGTCCTACCATTGATTATGCAGAGACTTAAAGACCAGAAACTTCAGACCAAAAAAAAAAAAGATGCTAAATTTTTCCAGAGATTGTGATGCTTTGATAACAAGTGGGACCTAGAAAACTGCAAACTCCGCATTGCATTTGAACATATGATTTATATAAGGGAGGTTACCATGAGCAAAGGTAAAGTATCTTAGATTATATAGGCAATTGCTAAGTAAAGGAAATAAAAACAAAATTAATGAATGCGGTGCATGAGCTTCAATTCTAATTTTTATCCTCATAAATTTTCCCTTAAAAAATAAACTCAAAACATTTTCTTACAGGTTTTTGGTTGACGGCGAAGTCCATCAGAGAGGTTTCACAATTCGGCAAACCCAGCACCTGAATAATGGAATTACAAGTGGCACATTCATAGGCCACTTCATTGCAAAATTTACCACACTTGTCACATGAAGCATGGTCCATAGTATTATGAGCAAGAGTGAGGGGATGGTGGTGGATGCCGTATGTGTAAGTGCTTCCAAACTTGATGTTTCGGCAGTCTCGATACTTGCTATTTAAGAACTCTCCAAATATACATTTGGGATGAGCAGGATAACAACATTCATCACAGTAATAGAACCAAAACTTTGAATCTCATTCTTCTTCACAAATATCACAATAATATTCACCTGAATTATCTTCAACAATATATCGTAATGTAAAAGGATGCTCGTGTTATTTGTGCTTTACAGTGGGTGGTAGTGTAGCACATCCAAAATCTAGAGTAAATTCACATTTAGTGCAACGAAAGATTTTTGTTTCATAATTACAAGCACTACACTTCTCATCCAATGTTGTACTGGAGAGAGAGAGGGAATGCTCGTGGCCGACATGAGTAAGCTTTTCTGGTTTCATACTACATGAAACATCAAGTGAAAACCAGCATAGCTTACACTCATAGGTAAAGCCATTAGTAAAAAGTTCACAAATATCACAACGAGCAAGCATAGGTCTACTTAATTTCAAGGTGAGCTTGTGGTTGTGAAGTGGGTTTTGCTGTTCAAGGGGTAATTCTACACAGGATTTGTGTAGAAAGAAAGAACACTGAGCACAGTTGTAAAATGGAGAAGAAATGGGCCGTATACACCCATCACATATTTCATAATTCTCAAGCTCATCGGTAAGCTTCAAGTCATGCTCATGACTGAAATGTTTGATTTCTATGGGCATTTCAATTTTGTCCTTCCCCACCTTGGTTGTTGACTCAATAAGCTCCTCATCTTTTGATTCCCGCTTAAATGTTAGCTCCTTACCAACCTTGTCCATAGCACAATCAAGATGGGCAACATAATCACATCTTGAGCAATAATAAATTCCATAGTTTGTGTCCACCTTTTGAGCACAAAGTTGGCAAATTCGGTGCTCAAATTGATCAGTCTTGAGAGATTTGGTGAGGTTGAGAGGGTGCTTGTGGCGCTTATGTTTGACCATGTGTGGTGAGGAAGCACATTTGCGGTGGAACCAAATTCCACATAAGGTACATTGGCAAGGCATGTCCTTACCTTTTTTACCACAAAAATCACAAGTGAATGAGATTGACCCCTGGAAGAGGGCCAATGGGTGGTCATGAATTTCGACTTCAAGGATGGATTGTAGCGAAGAAGCACATTTGACATCAAGGAAAATTTTGCAAAGAGGACAATGGTAAAAGAAATGTTTGCAAACTAAATTGCAATGATTGCATTTGTAAGTGCCCTCATAATGCTGTGTTGTTTTCTGGATAACTAAAGGGTGTTTGTCATGTATTGGGAGATGCAACTCATGGGGTAGTTTGGCGCATGAATTATGAAGAAAAAAGCTACATAGTCTTTACAAGAACCCTCAATTGCTTCACCACACCCAGCGCATTTGTATCCATCTCCACTATGTTCTAATTTAAATCTTGCATAATCGGACATGAAGTTTCCAGGAAATTCATTGATTATTAGAGGATGCTGATGGAGAAAGTGTTGAAGTTCCATCTCTCTCAGTTGTCTCCCTGTCAAACACACATACAAATTAGTTGTATGTGTGTTTGACAGGGAGACAATTGATTATGGTGGGTGTTATGCTTTTATGTGAATACGTATTAAATAATTATCTTTGATACTCACCTGGGAATTGAAGACTTTGAGTGAGCACAACTTTTCGTCCACTTCAATAAAACATACACTTTAGTCACTCCTTGCATTAAAAAGGGAAGATCATCTTCATATGAAAATAAGTTTGGATCTCGTAGATATTATTTGAAAGTAATTGCAGTAATAAAAGTAAAGTAAAAAGGCTCTCTAACTCATCATAAATTCAAACGGCAAAATAGCAACCAAATCTTATTGCATTTCACTTTTATAATACAACACAATTTGAAAAAAAAAAAAAAAAAAAAAAAAGAGAAGAGAAGAAGCAAGACACACTCACGCTATAATCTCCCTCAAAAAAAAAAAAAAAAAAAAAAAATCACGCAATAACAAGAACTTGGACTTGGCTTCAAAGCCTCATTGATCTGTTTAATTGCGTAAATATTAATTAATGTTGAGTACATTTATATTTAAAGCTCCACTTCTATTTGGATTTTTTAAAGTGTAATCTAGATAGCTTGATAAAGGAGTGGGAATGAATGAACAAATTAATGTGTAATGAAATAGAAAAGAAAGGAATTAGGAACTCTTCCTATCAAACACACATACAACTAATTTGTCCACATGACTTGAAAGTGGTGGGTCCTCTGCTTTTAAATTAGCAGATGTTCTATATATGTATATAAATATTAAAGGCTTAATCAATTGTGACCTTCTAATATTTCCAACAAAAATTATTAGGGTTCAAATCCCCTTACTCCAATTTTTGAATTATTATTTTTTCTAAAAATGTATTAAAGGATTATCTTCGATACTCACCTCGAAATTGAACGCTTTGAGTAAGCACAACTCTTCGTGCACTTCAACAGAATGCACCCTTTAGTCACTTCTTGCACTCAAAGGGAAGATCATTACCAGATGAAAGTAAGCTTGAATCCCTTAATTAACTAAAGTAAATTTTAGTAGAATCAAAGTAAATATGCTTCCTAACTTATCATAAATTCGAATGGAAAAAGTAGCAACAAACTCTTATTGCATTTCACTTCTAAAATACAACACAAGCTATCTTTTTATTTATATATATTTAAAGATACTCACACTTGAACAAGAACTCCGATTTGGCTTCAAGAATTATTTAGCCAATTTGGTTGCATGAATTTAGGTTGCGTAGATTTATAAGCTCACTTCTATTTGGATTTTGTAAAAGTAGAATCTATATAGCTTGACGGAGAGGGAAGGGATGACCAAATAAATGTATTATGAAATAGAAAAGAAGTGAATCAAATCCAAATGGTTTCTTTTTCTTTTGTAGCAGAATGATCTTTTTCTTGTTTTTTGGATGTTGGGAAGAGTAATATATATAACTTTATAGTCATTATATATTCCTTGATTTTTATTTGTGGTTAATTGAATAGGAAAAAAAATCTAATTGGACTCAATTGATAATTATTGTTTTGTCCAAAATCTGATGTCTTAACATTTAAAAACACTAAAACAAAAAATAATTAAGAAATTTTATTATTATATGTACATTGATATGGGGGTTCATGAACAAGCTGAACATCTCCACCTATTAACTTAAACTTTTAAGTTGGATACTCTAACATAATATTAAAATCCTGTAACTTATCAAAAAATAATAATGATAATAATAATCAAAATCAAAATCCGGTTTGTTTGTTCTTGGACCCGGCTTGCCATGCTTGTTCGGCTTTGTTTCAGCTTTGGTTAGGCCATCAGGCCCGTTTGTCTTGATTTATTTTTTGGTTGGACCAGGGGTATTAAGGAATCGAACATTGGTTGTGTTTGGGACTTGATATGGTTATTACCTAGTTGGGCCACTCCAACTGCTAGTCAAGCCACGAAGTTTCTTCCTCAAAAGCCCTGTACTTCTTGTTAGTGTATAGATTAGGCTATATTAGCCCATTGGGCTTAGCCCAGTATATTACTTGTACTACACTTACTTGTACTGCACACATACCTAGCCTATATAAGGCTCTCTTTTGTACATTGTTTTATACACATCAATATACAGATTATTCTATCATTCTGTTTCACTTTATATTATTAACATGGTATCAGAGCCATTGCTCTGACCTAGTGGTATTTTCCGGCGTTCTTCCGCTGCCCTCGCCTTCACCGGTAGCCGCCGTCAGAAGCGAGTCACCGCCGTCACACCCAACCACTCTCTCGGATCTAGTCTATTTATCAATCAAATCGTCGAACCACAGATACGACGTGATAGATAAGACTTCCCCGATCAAAACCCAGCCAGAAACTGTCCAAAAGAATCTCCCACGCGCCCGCACGCGCCGCCCAAAGTTTCTGCCTGTCGAAGACGCGCTACACGCGCTCCCACGCGCCGCCGCGAAGCCCACGCGCTCTCACGCGCTCTCACGCGCTCTCACGCGCTCCCACGCGCTCCCACGCGCTCCTCACGCGCCTCACGCGCTTTTCACGCGCTCCACGCGCCACGCGCCTCACGCGCCCTGCTCCTCTGATTGCCACGTCAGCCCTAGACTTTGACCGTTGACTTTGTTGACCGTTGACCGTTGACTTTGACCAAAGTCAAAATTTTTCAACCAGACCTGTCTTGCTCAGTTTTTCGCGTAGATTCCGATTTTGGGCTCCGTTTCTGCATTTGAGGTCTCTAAATCTCATTCTTTGGTCATTTTCTTCATTATGGCTCAACAAAATGATCGAGACATCATACGTCCTATCACCATTATGTTGGATGGTCCTACCAGTTATCATGCATGGTCTCAGAATATGACTATCTTTCTCAAGGGTCGTAAACTGTGGAGATATGTGACTGGTTCAATTCCTAAGCCAGTACCAAACCCTGAGTCCGAGGCCACAGCTGCTGAAGATGATTATGAAGAACGCTTAGAGGAATGGGAGAGTATTCAGAGTAAGATCTTGTCTTGGTTTATCAATACCTCTATTCCCTCCATTCATAATCTTCTTCCTCGTCTTGAGACTGCTGAGGCTGCTTGGAAATTTTTGGCTGATCGCTATAATTGCACTAATGATTCAAGTTTGGAGTTCCACATTGAATTAAAACTTTATCAAATGCGACAAGAAACAGGTCAGTCTATTTCTGATTTTTATTCTCAGACTTCTACTATGTGGGAACAACTCTCTGCTGCAGATCCTCCACTAGTGTGTTCTAAGGATATTGAGCTCTTTGTCAAATATCGGGATCGCCGTAAATTTATGCACTTCATGATGGGTTTGCGTGAGGATTTTGAGCCTACTAGGGCTTCTCTACTTAGCCGGTTTCCTACTCCTTCTCTTGATGCTGCAGTCAAGGAGCTCATTTCTGAGGAAAACCGTCGGCCTACTCATCACATGTCATCATCTGATCATGTATTGGCTACACCATCTCCACAACCTCCCATTGCTGCATTCACTGCTCCTCCACGGATAAACTCTGGGCGTCCCACCTCTCAGTCTTTCAAAGGTACTCGCTGCGAGTTTTGTCGTGCTAAAGGCCATGACATCTCAGTTTGTCGCAAACTGCAGAAATTTATGCAAGAGCAGAATAAAGCTACTCTTCCTCGGGCAGCTGCTGTGTGTCCTTCCGATCCATCAGTTCCTACAGGTCCATCTTTGGCTTCCTCACTTACTACGGCTGATATTGAGGCAGTTGTTCAACAGGTTTTATCCCGCACTTCTACTGCCCTTTCTGTCACCTCAGGTAAACAATCTTGGTTTTTTGATACTGCATGTTGTAACCATATGACTCCTGATGAATCCCAATTTTCTGATAAGGCTCCCTTAGAACATCCAATCACCATTTACACTGCTGATGGAACTCCTATGCCTGTTAGTCATAAAGGAACAATTTCTTCTCCTTGTTTATCCCTTAGTGACACTTTTCATATCCCCAAGTTATCGCTCAATTTGCTTTCTGTTGGTCAACTTTGTGAATTAGGCATAGATCTTCTATTTACTAATCATGGTGTGGATGTGCAGGATCCCCGGACGGGTCAAGTGCTTGGGACAGGCCGTAAGGTTGGTCGTATGTTTGAGGTTCATGACTTGAAGATTCCTTCACAAGTTATTTCTGCCGCTGCTACCACTGCCACCTCCTCACCTGATCTATGGCATGCTCGTCTTGGTCATCCATCCTTATCTCGTCTTCAGTTGTTAGCTTCTCAAGGTCATTTAGGTTCAGTTCAGTTTCAAAAATTTGATTGTACCTCCTGTCATTTTGGCAAACAAACAAAATTATCCTTTAATAATAGTGACTCATTTTCTTCTGCACCTTTTGATCTCATACATTCTGACATTTGGGGTCCTGCACCTGTTCCTACTGAGGGGGGATCTAGATATTTTGTCATATTTGTGGATGATTTTTCTCGATATACTTGGATTTATCTGCTTCACCATAGGTCTAAACTTGTGTCTATTTACCAAACATTTCATAAAATGATTGAAACACAGTTCAATCGCACCGTCAAAGTTTTTCGATCAGATAATGCTCAAGAATATAATGATAAAACTTTCCTATCCTTTTTAGATAATCATGGTACCCTTACTCAGCGGTCTTGTCCTTACACCTCTCAACAAAATGGTCGTGCAGAACGAAAACATCGTCACATTCTTGATGTTGTCCGCACCCTTCTTATTTCTGCCTCTCTTCCTGAGCGCTTTTGGGGTGAGGCTGCACTCACTGCTGTATACACCATTAATCGTATCCCTTCACCAACTACACACAACAAATCACCATTTGAGCTTCTCTATGGTCAAACCCCCGACTACTCTTCTCTTCGGGTTTTTGGTTGTGCTTGCTTTGTTTCTCTTCCTCCTCATGAACGCACAAAGCTCCAACCTCGTGCTCGTCTCTGTTGTTTCCTTGGTTATGGTGTATCTCAAAAGGGGTTTCGCTGCTATGATCCTATCTCTCATCGTCTTCGTGTCTCCCGTCATGTTGAGTTTTGGGAACATCGTCCTTTCACGAGTCTTCAGCAGTTTTCTACATCCTCTTCCTCTGAGTCTCCTATTTTTACTGATCTTTTCCTCCCTCTCTATCCTGAACTTGTGGAGGATTCTTCAACATCGGCTGCCTCTCCAGACGACTCATCTCCGGTTCTGTCCCCGGCATATGACCCGCCTGTCTTGGATCCTGTGGCACCACCCTCTCCTGAGTCTCCTGATGGTCCTGAACTTTGTCGTTCCACTCGGGTAAGCATTCCTCCCCCTTATCTCTCTGATTATCACTGCTCTTTTGCCCTTGCCACCCTCTATGAACCTCATACCTATCGTGAGGCCCATACTGACCCTCTTTGGCAGCAAGCTATGAATGATGAACTAGATGCCCTTCATAAAAATCACACTTGGAATATGGTTGATTTGCCTCCTGGTCAGTCTGTAGTAGGTTGTAGGTGGGTTTACAAGATCAAGACCAAGGCTGATGGATCTGTTGAACGATACAAGGCTCGCCTAGTTGCCAAGGGCTTTACCCAAGAGTATGGCATTGACTATGAGGAAACATTTGCTCCTGTTGCTCGCCTTACATCTGTCAGATGTCTCATTGCTGTGGCTGCTGTTCGCCGTTGGCCTCTTTATCAGATGGATGTGAAGAATGCTTTCCTAAATGGAGACCTTCAAGAAGAAGTGTACATGCAACCACCCCCTGGCTATCCACACTCAGGCAGTCAAGTTTGTCGCCTTCGTCGTGCTCTTTATGGCCTCAAGCAGGCTCCTCGAGCTTGGTTTGAAAAGTTCAGCTCAGTTGTTGCTCAGCAGGGTTTCACTTCGAGTCCTCATGACACTGCTCTCTTCGTCCGAAGATCTTCTGCTGGTATCACTCTTATTCTTCTCTATGTTGATGATATGATTATTACTGGAGATGATTCTGCAGGTATCCGCTCTCTTCAGCACTTCCTTAGTCAGCATTTTGAGATGAAAGATTTGGGCACTCTCAGCTATTTTCTTGGGCTTGAGGTTACCTCATCCTCTGATGGATATTATCTTTCCCAAGCTAAATATGCTTCTGATCTCCTCTCCAAAGCAAGTATCACTGACAACAAGACTGTTTCCACTCCTTTGGAATACAATGCAAAGCTCACACCCTTGGATGGTGAACCTATCTCTGATGCTACTCGCTATCGTCAGTTGGTTGGTAGTCTGATCTATCTCACTGTTACTCGTCCAGATATTTCACATGCTGTGGGTATGGTTAGTAAGTTCATGGATGCCCCTCGTTCTGTCCACTATGCTGCTGTTCTTCGGATTCTTCGGTATGTCAAGGGTACACTTTATCATGGTCTACACTACTCCTCTCGGTCTTCTCTTGAGCTTCATGCTTATTCAGATGCAGACTGGGTAGGTGATCCGACTGATCGATGCTCTATCACTGGTTTCTGTTTCCTGTTGGGTACTTCTCTTGTCTCATGGCGTAGCAAAAAGCAGGATGTTGTTTCCCGTTCCAGTACTGAGGCCGAGTATCGTGCCCTTGCCGACACCACCTGCGAGCTTGTTTGGCTTCGCTGGCTCTTGGCTGACATGGATGCTCCACAGCCCACTGCTACTCCTCTTTATTGTGACAATCGTAGTGCTATCTACATTGCTCATAATGATGTCTTCCACGAACGTACCAAACACATTGAGATCGATTGCCACATCACTCGCCAGCATCTCAAGAAAGGCAATCTCAAGTTGTTCTCCATCTCATCTGCTGACCAGCCTGCTGATATCTTCACCAAGTCTCACCCGCCTGGTCGTCTTCGAGATCTTATATCCAAACTCCAGTTGGCTTCTTCCTTGCCACCTCGAGTTTGAGGGGGGATGTTAGTGTATAGATTAGGCTATATTAGCCCATTGGGCTTAGCCCAGTATATTACTTGTACTACACTTACTTGTACTGCACACATACCTAGCCTTACTTGTACTGCACACATACCTAGCCTATATAAGGCTCTCTTTTGTACATTGTTTTATACACATCAATATACAGATTATTCTGTCATTCTGTTTCACTTTATATTATTAACACTTCTAATAGACCCTGTTGAAAGTATTATAAGTTTTCAGCAGGATATATTTCACCCTATCGAAAATGTATCACTGCAGATCATCCTTAGCTGCCTATTTGCAAGAAGAGCTTCAATCCATGTTCTCTAGTTTACAGTTTAGCTGTGTCTTGTAATCAGATGGTCTAGATTAAAACAACTGTAATTTGAGATAGGGTTATTCTGTTCCTTTGGCGCTTTACTGATATGAGTATGCAAAGAAGTCCAAATAACTTGCCATAACCATCAATCAAATAGGCTTCTCTGTTCCAAACAATCAGCAGATTTGACAGACTTTCAGACACATTAGGACAAACAAAAAGATCACACAAAAATCCAAGAAGCTCGGGCAGCAAAAGTCAAAGGAGTATTATTGAATTTAAGCCAGTACATGGAGAAAATAACTTAATCAGGACTTGTTTGAGTTTAATTAGCCTTGCACTTATAAAAAGATAGTTTGGATCCCTATAAAACAGGATACTTTTTTGATTTATGATCCATCAACTCCATCTAATTGGGGGATCAGATTGGAGTTAATGATTAATGGATGAAATCAATTCCAACATGAAGAAGAAAACAATAAAATACAAGAACCACATTAGTGTTGTTAATTGGATTTCCATGATTGTGTCCTCCATAAAATTCAGTAGTCATTCTCGGGAGAGGAAAAAGGCACCAGCATCTTCCATAGAAAGAAAATATCAGGAACGTAGTTCCCATTTCACCCACATAAAAAATATGACACCCTGCGAAGAAAGTAATCAAGAAATGCGGCAGCATAAATACCTTCAATGCACAGTCCACTCTGGTCATTAATATGATCCCAGGATGAACTGCATCAGGTCCATTAAAAAGCCTTGCAACTCTTTCGTAATGGGGCTGCAAAAATTTATTTTTCAATCAATATGACGACAAATAATAAGACAGCATCCCCTTAAGAATTATCGATCACAAATTTTAGCATATCATACCTTACAATATCTGGAAGCAGAACTCCTGCCAGACCAATTAAACCCTGTTAAATAAAATTGAACTCCACATGACATACAACTATCCAAATTTGTTTGAACTTCTTCAAATGTGCGTGTTTACAACAACAACAACAAAGCCTTATTCCCAAAATCGTGGGGTAGGGCTGGTCATTCACATACTTTAAAAAAAGAAATTCATTTTCATAAGAAAAAAAAGAAGAAGTAATCACTAGGTAAGCTGCCAATCCATTTAGCTAATCTCAAAAATAGTAAACCATTTCTTAATTGCAAGACAAAAATGTATTCTCTCAAAATTCACTTAATCATCAGAATTCATTCTACCATAAATCTAAATCTAAATCCAAATAAATTTACTGAAGTACCAAACCTGCTGATCCATTTAGCTAGTAGCCAAAATAGTAAACCATGCATGTGTTAGTTGCAATCTAACATAATTAAAAAAAAAAAAAAATCATTTGAAAATTATCAAACAACCTATATAATTATTTGGATTGCCAATTCCACAAGTCACCCAGATCTCCACAAATATACACACACAATTACACAGCTAGTCATTTCCTTAAAAGTCCCAATATACGTTTACAAAGCATAGATCTAAAACAAAATGGAAATAAAGCTATAAAATAATGAGCAGTGGGGGAAGAATTCGACGACAGCAAAGGTGGCAGGGGTGTCTCTGAGAACGGCATCGAAATTCGTGACGTTTAAATCGACAGCGTAATCGTGAGGGCAGATATCAACGACCACGTTGTCGTTTTTGTCGTCGTCGATGATCGCACGAAGGAGATGTCAATTCTGCATCTCACGGTCCTGCTGCTTGATGAGAAATTAATTCTGTTTTAAAATCGGACCCGACCGGTAGGTTGAACCGGCTGAACCGGTTTCAAATTTCCTCTGTTGCTAGAATCCATGCAATAAGAGAAGTTCTAAATCCTTAGAAAAAAAGAAAAAAAAATTATAAGCAACAGCGTAAAAGATGTTATTAGTTGACTTATTACCGTTAATAACTAAGTATGGTGTTCTACTCAACTTAACTTTGTGCAACATTTATTTCTTTTTGGGCAAATTGATAGACAAATCCTAAATAATGTCAAAAAGTTGTTAATTCAATATATAAAATTGTTTAATGTTGGTCAAGAATGGAATAAACTTTCCTTGGAAACATATATAATTGAGAAGCCATGAAAGAATCATGGTATTACATCGTTTCCAAGCAAGGAAATTTGGGTCTAAACTGTTTAACAGGTTTTGGAATAATGGACTTGTTGATGAAACTAATCTTGTTCTTGGCTGTGACTTGTGAGCGTCATTATCATGGATTGACTCTTATGTTGTGTAATTCTCACCAATGAAAAACAAGTGCCAAACCAGAATTATTATTGGAGTGGTGCAAGAAAAAGGGGTTAAATGGACCCCAATCTGGTTGCCCTACCAGAAACTTCAGACCAAAAAATAAAAGATGCTGAAATTTTCCATAGATTGTGATGCTCTGATACCAAGTGAGACTTAGAAAACTGCAAACTCCGCATTGCATTTGAACATATGATTTATATAAGGGAGGTTACCATGAGCAAAGGTAAAGTATCTTAGATTATATAGGCAATTGCTAAGTAAAAGAAATAAAAACAAAATTAATGAATGCGGAACAAGAGCTTCAATTCTAATTTTTATCCTCATAAATTTTCCCTTAAAAAATAAACTCAAACATTTTCTTACTTTTTCGTCCACGGCGAAGTCCATCAGAGAGGTTTTACAATTCGGCAGATCCTCCACCTGAATAATGGAATTACAAGTGGCACATTCATAGGCCACTTCATTGCAAAATTTACCACACTTGTCACATGAGTCATGGTCCGTAGTCTTACGAGCAAGAGTGAGGGGATGTTGGTGGATGTGGGATGTGTAAGTGCTTCCAAACTTGATGTTTCGGCAGTCTCGATACTTGCTATTTAAGAACTCTCCAAATATACATTTAGGATGAGCAGGAAAACTACATTCATCACAGTAATAGTACCAAAACTTTGAATCTCGTTCTTCCTCACAAATATCACAATAATATTCACTTGAATTATCTTCAGCAGAATATCGTAAGGTAAAAAGATGCTCGTGTTGTCTATGTTTTACTGTGAGTGGCAGCGTAGCACATCCAAAATCTAGAGTAAATTCACACTCAGTACAACGAAATATTCTCATTTTATAATTACAAGCACTACACTTATCCAATGTTATATTGGAGAGAATGAGGGAATGCTCGTGGCCGACATGAGTAAGCTTTTCTGGGATCAAACTACATGAAACATCAAGTTTAAACACGCATATGCTACACTCATAGGTAAAGCCATTAGTAAAAAGTTCACAAACATCACAACGAGCAAGCATAGGTCTCCTTGATTTCATGGTGAGCGTGTGCATGTGAAGTGGATGTCGCTTTTTATTGGGTAATTCCACACAGGATTTGTGTAGAAAGAAAGAACACTGAGCACACATGTAAAACGGAGGGAAGATAGGTCGTATACACCCATCACATATTTCATAATTCTCAAGCTCATTGGTAAGCTTCAAGACATGCTTATGACTGAAATGTTTGATTTTTATGGGTACTTCAATTTTGTCCTTCCCCACCCTGGTTGTTGACTCAATAAGCTCCTCATCTTTTGATTCCCACTTCAATGTTAGCTCCTCACTAAAGTTGTCAACAGCACAATCAAGATGGACAACATAATCACAACTTGAGCAATAATAAGTCCCATAATTTGTGTCCAACTTTTTTACACAAAATTGACAAAGTCGGTCCTCAGATTGATCAGTCTTGAGAGGTTTAGTGAGGTTGAGAGGGTGCTTGTGCCGCATATGTTTGACCATGTGTGGTAAGAAAGCACATTTGTGGTGGAACCAAATTCCACATAAGGCACATTGGCAAGGCTTGTCCTCACCTTTTTTACCACAAAAATTACAAGTGAATGAGATTGACCCTTGGAAGAGGGCCAATGGGTGGTCGTGAATTTCGACTTCAAGGATAGATTGTAGCGAAGAAGCACATTTGACATCAAGGACAAATTTGCAAAGGGGACAATGGTAAAAGAAATGTTCGCAAACTAAATTGCAATAGTTGCATTTGTAAGTGCCTTCATCATTTTTAGTTATTTGGAGAACTAAAGGGTGTTTGTCATGTATTGGGAGTTGCAACTCACGGGGTAGTTCGGCGCATGAATTATGAAGACGAAAGCTACATTGCCCACAACAGACGCATGAACCCACAATTGCTTCACCACACCCGGTACATTTGGGCATAATTTTTAAAACAACAAAAGTGATCCAATCCATTTTGGACATGAACTTTCCTGGAAATTTATTGATTATCAGAGGATGCTCATGGATGAAGTGTTGAAGTTCCATCTCTCTCTGTTGTCTCCCTGTCAAACACACATACAACTAATTTGTCTACCGGACTTGAAAGTTGTGGGTACTTCGCACTTGATTGTGTTGGGTGTTATGCTTTTATGTGAATACGTATTAAATGATTATCTTAGATACTCACTTGGGAATTGAAGACTTTTAGTAAACTCAACTTTCCGTGCACTTCAACAGAACATACCCTTTAGTCACTCCTTGCACTAAAAAGGGAAGATCATCTTCAAATGAATATAAGTTTGGATCTCTTAATAATCTGAAAGAAATTGCAGTAAAAGTGTAAAAAGGCTCTCTAAGTCATCGTAAATTCAAATGGCAAAATAGCAACAAAATCTTATTGCATTTCACTTTTATAAGACAACACAAGCTATTTTTTTTAATTTTTCTTTTGGAAGAAAGAAAAAAAAAAAGAAGAGAAGAAGCAAGACATACTCACGCAATAACAATAACTTGGACTTGGCTTCAAAACTTCGTTGATCCGTTTGGTTGCATGAATATTTAGGTTGAGTAGATTTATATTTAAAGCTCCAATTCTATTTGGATTTTTTAAAGTATAATCTAGATTGCTTGATAAAGGAGTGGGAATGAATGAACAAATTAATGTGTAATGAAATAGAAAAGAAAGGAATCAAGAACTCTTCCGATCAAACACACATACAACTAATTTGTCTACATGACTTGAAAGTGGTGGGTGCTTCGCTTTTAGTTATTGAACTTGATTGTAGTGGGTGTTATGCTTTTAACTTAGCAGATGTACTATATATGTATATAAATATTAAAGGCTTATTCAATTGAGACCTAATATTTCCAACAAAAACTATTAGGGAATCCTTACTCCAATGATTGAATTATAATTTTTTCTAAAAAAGTATTAAAGGATTATCTTAGATACTCACCTCAAAATTGAATGCTTTGAGTAAGGATAACTTTCCATGCACTTTAACAAAACGCACCTTTTAGTCACTTCCTGCTCTAAAAGGGAAGATCATCACCAAATGAAAATAAGCTTGGATCTCTTAATTAACTAGAGTAAATTGTAGTAGAATCAAAGTAAAAATGCTTCCTAACTTATCATAAATTCAAAAGGAAAAAAGTAGCAACAAACCCTTATTGCATTTCTCTTCTAAAATACAACACAAGCTATCTTTTTATTTAAAAAAATAAATAAATAAATAAATAAATATATATATATATATATATATATACTCACACTCGAACAAGAACTCTGATTTGGCTTCAAAAGTTTGTTAGTCAATTTGGTTGCATGAATTTAGGTTGCGTTGATTTATAAGCTCACTTCTATTTGGATTTTGTAAAAGTAGAATCTATATAGCTTGAAGGAGTACGAAGTAAAGACCAAATTAATGTATAATGAAATAGAAAAGAAAGGAATCAAATTCAAATGGTTTTTTTTTTCTTTTGTACTAGAATGATCTTTTTCTTTTTTTGTATGTTAAATGTAACAGAAAAGAACAAAAATGGGAAGAATAATATATATAACATTATAATCATTATATATTCCCTGATTTTTATTTGTGATTAATTGAATGGAAAAAAAAAATAATCTAATTGGACTCAATTAATAATTAGTGTTTCATTCAAAATCTGATGTCTTAACATTTAAAAAAACTAAAACAAAAATAATTAAGAATTTTTATTATTATATGTTATTGAACTCAATGAATTGCAACTTTGCAAAGATAAAAAAATGCCCATTAGTGTTTCATCAAATTATGATTATGCAATTATCTCGAATAATTTACACAAAAAAAGAAGAAGAAATAGTAACTTGTTATCACTTCATTTCTATTTGCGATGATGTATGCAATGTGGAAAGAGTTTTTACGAGGGGGATGAAGCAAGGAATTAATCCTTCTCTTGTTTGGAAAAGGAAAAAATGGAATCATTTCTCTCTGTTAATTGAGACCGAAGTTATTCCTTTATCCATATTTTTACTATGCTTGCATGCATCATTACAAATTCACAATTATGTTGAATAATTTACTAAAGTAGAAAAAAATATAGTAACTTGTTATTACTCCATTTCTATTTGTGATGCACGCAATATGGAAAGAGTTTCTGACTAGGGTATGAAGCAAGGAATCCTTCTTTTGTTTGAAAAAAAAAAATCAAAGGAAAATGAAATGGTTTCTCCCCATTAATTAAGACAAAAGTTATGCTTTTATTCCTATTTTTATTCTGCTTGCGATCGCAATTAATAAATTATCAAAAGAAAAAAGAAAAGAAGTAGAAGCTTGTTGTCCCTCCTAGTGGCAGAACCAAGAAATTTTTATTCTGACATTATTATTTTTATTTTCATTAATATCATCATTTCTATTGTTATTAATGTTAAAGGCTTACAGCCATGAATTACTTTCTGGTGTCTGGCAATGATAAGTTCTGATGGGATCATAAATTGATCGCAATAAAGGTATTCGTTATGCGATTTTTGATAGTGATTCTCAGCTGGTTATTAACTCGTTTAGCAGGGTACCACAATCCCTCAACTCAGCATCATGATTTATTTATGAATAACATTTCAAGAGCATTGGCTCAGGTACAGCAGCTCCAAACTGGTCAGTTATCTTATACCGTTAGAGAAGGAAATTAAGTATCTCACATGTTAGTTCAACGTGTTAGAGGCATTGCCTATTTTGTCACTTGGATAGAGAAAACACCATGTGTAATTGGAAATATTATTGCTTAAGATGTACTGTTTTTATCCCATGTGAATGAAATTCACTTATTTCGTACCAAAAAAAAAAAAAAAATCCCAGAATAACTCAGTATATGTCGAATGTAGGACTCATTAGTCATTACCCGCACAACACAAACTTAACCAATATCCAATCAAGGGTATTACAGTATATATTTCATTAACTATTATAGCCTTCATGTCCGCTTCATTCTGCTTTGTCAGCACTAGCTCTATACGCCTAATATTCAAGTGTTCAAGACTAGTTGAGACACCATTTTTGACTCAGGCCTCTCAGAGTCCTTGCTGGAACCAACAGCTGATGTGGCGCTTTTCATTATTTGACAAGTGTTTGTGGGCCAAGGACAATTTTGTGATCAATTGCATCATCATTTTCCAATATATATAGTCATTCTCTCAAATTTTGCACTGTTGAGTTTACCAAAATGATATCGTGTTGGATTGTAAAGGAAAAAAAAAAAAAAAAAAAGCTAAATGAGCAAAGTTATTTTTTTTCTTTTTCGAGAAGGTGAACGAAATTATTTACATGTTGTAGCTAAGGATATGTATTTTAAAATTTTTGATTAAATTCAACCATATGGTTAAGGGTTAATAACTCACATTAGTGCTGGACCCAAGATTTAATGTTCGGTGGGGCAAAATTTCTAAGTGCATATGCACACAAATACTTGGGACTAGTCTAAATAAAAAAATAATTAAAAAATATATGTGAATAATAAGCAACATTTTTATGCAAAAAATAAAAAATATTGTGTTTATCAATTAGAGGTTTTTTTTTTTAAATTTTTTTTAACACAATTAAAACTCATTTTGTGATTTTTTTTTTTTTTAAGTCAAAATTCAACTTATGTACTGCTTATATGAAAAAGGTTGTTAATAGTTGGACTAACCTCAAGTGCAATTTACGTGAATTCTAATATATTAATTAATATATAGACTGATAAAATAAATCAAATAGTAACACTTTTAAAACTATACTATGAATACATATAGTACTTTAAATTTAATATTTCACTTTAAAAACAATTTAAATATTGGAGTTTATCACGTAATCATTCTTATCTTTCATTACTTAAACACAAATTTTCATAAGAATAAAAATTTATTACCTTATGAATTTGTGCTTTTTTTAATAATTTTTTGATCACTTTTGAAAGGTAATAGTAATGTTTTTTTTTTTTTTTTAATTTTCAATTAAAACTCTTACTTCTTTACTTCTTTATTATTTTTAACACTTATTCGCTTCATTGATAAAACTAAGAAATATTTTATTTTCCTTTTCAAATGAAGTTTGACATATGAAAAAGAATAGCCTATTAATTATGATATACATGGAAAAAAGAAAAGAAATATAGTTAGAAAATCTACAAGAATAGCCTATTCAGTCCACTTTGGGCCTATGCTGTCCAATTCAGTCTGATTTGGTCTTATTCAGTCCACTTAGGTTCTATTCAGTTGTTCCTAAAAAAGGTTCTATTTGGTCCACTTCAGCCCTATTCAGTTCATTTCGGTCTTGTTCAGTCTTATTCGCTCAACTTTGGTTGAATTCAGTCCACTTCGGTCCTATTCAATCAATTTCGTCTACTTAGGTCTTATTCTGTCCATTTGATCCACCTTGGTCCCATTCTCTCTACTTTCGTCCTATTTTGTTCACTTCGGTCCATTCAGTTCTATTTGGTCCAATTCAATTCATTTGATCCATTTCGGTCTACTTCGAACCATTCAATCTATTTTTTTGCATTTAGGAAAATATAGGTTTGGGTTGTGACCACCTATAGGATATGTATTTTAAAATTTTCAATTAGATTCAACTATATGGTTATGGGTTAATAACTCACGTTAATGGCGGACTTAAGATTTAATGTCAAGTGGGGTAAATTTCCAAGGGACAGACACATGCACATAAATACTTGAGACAATCTAAATAATAAAAATCAATTTATGTGAATAATAAGCTATATTTTTATGCAAAAAAAATATTTGTATTGTATTTTTCAATTAGAGGTTTTTTACACAATTACAAGTCATTTTGTGATTTTTTTAAAAGTTGAAATTACACATGTGTTATTTATATGAAAAGGTTGTTAATACTTAATAGTTGGACTAACCTCAAGTGCAACTCATGTAAATTTTAATATGTTAATTAATATATACTAATAAAATAATCAAATCGTAACACTTTTAAAACTATATTGTGAATATAGTATTTTACATTTCATATTTTACTTAAAAATAAATAAATATTGGAGTTTATCATGTAAACATTCTTATATTTCATTACTTAAACACACAAATTTGCATAAGAATAATAAATTATTAAATTATGAATTTGTGATTTTTTTAAAAATTTTTCTATTTTCAATTAAACTCTTACTTCTTTATTTTATTTTAAAAAATAAATATTTTCGTTATCTCGCTTTTTGAATTTCTGAGGAAAATTGTATTATTTTCATTTTGGTACAACACAATTTATATTTATGATTTATGATTTATGATTGTTCCTATAATAAATTAAAATATAATTATGAAATACATTACTCACTATTAAATTAGTTTAAATTGTAAAAAAAAAAATTAATAAAACCATCTTAAAAATAATTATTACGCGCAACGTGTAGGTTTACTGCTAGTTTACTATAAAAATTGCAATAAAAGTAAAGTAAAAATGCTCTCTAACTCGTCATAAATTCAAATGGCAAAATAGCAACACAAGCTACTTTTTTCGGGGGGAAAAAGAAGAGGCCAGAAATACACACGCACGAACAAGAACTAGGACTTGGCTTCAAAACTTAGTTGATCTATTTGGTTGCATTAATTTAGATTGAGTAGATTTATTTTTAAAGCTCCACTTCTATTCGGATTTTTTAAAAGTATAATCTAGATAGCTTGATAAAGGCGTGGGAATGAACGAACGAATTAATGTATGATGAAATAGAAAAGAAATGAATCAAGAACTCCTCCGGTCAAATGTCTTGGGATGCCTCTTATTTCAGGAAAGCTGACTATGAGGGACTGCACTGCTCTCATAGACAAGATCACAGCAAGGCATCTCTCATTCTCTGGTATATTGCTTCTCCTTCAATCAGTTCTGTACAGTATCCAAATATATCTTCTTCCTTCCTTAGAAGGCTATTGCAGCTATCGAGCAGAAATTTAACCACTTCTTGTGGAAGAGGACTGAAGAGGGGAAGGGAAATATTATTCTTGTGAGCAGGTGTATACTCCAAAAAAGGAAGGTGGATTGGGACCAAAAATGGTTGGAGATTGGAATAAGGATTAAGGCTGCTATTTTGAAACACATTTGGAACCTCTTTGCTAAAGCTGGTTCTGTTTTGGGTTGCATTTGCATGGGTCCATGACTATGAGGCTCTTTTGAAGGGTAAGTGCTTTTGGAATGTTAATATCCAACAACAAAGCGCTTGGGGATGGAAAACTTTGCTCAAATTAAGGAATGAGGTTGGCAATTCTTGAAGTGGGAGATGGTAAAAATATCTTCCTTTGGATGGATTGATGGCATCATTGGGGATGGTGTACGATGCAGCAAGCTCCATTGAGGCAAAACTAGAGTGTGCTGATTAATGGGCAGTGAGCTTGGTCTCCAGCGTAAGCTGATGAATTGGTCACTGTTCAAACTAAACTTAGCCTCATTAGATTGGGGGAACAGGACAGACCTGTTTGGATTTCATCTCCTTCAGGAAAATTCAACTGTACTTCTGCAACATGGGAGCAACTCAGACATAAAGAAAATGAAGTTCCATGGTGGAAGTTGATCATATGGTTCCCTGGCTGAAACTATTCCAAGACATGGGTTTATTGGCTGGTTGACATTGAGTAATAGGCTGACAAGTGACAACTAGAGAATAGTACTAGTATTTGCTTACTGAGAAATGAGAAAGGATAATCAAAAGATTCAAAAATTAAGCGAAATGAGATGAGAGGTGGCGACAGGAATAGGATGTCTATTCATGTAAGGAGCTCAGAAACATATGAAGATGTGCTTATTCTTTTAAAATTATTCTTAATTGAATTTCTTATTTTATTAATATCATGGTAATTTCCATTGCTTATTAATGGTAGAGTAAAGAATTCCTTTCTGGTGACACGCCGTGACAACGTTTGAACCATATAGAACTTCAATAGTTCAATGATTTCAATCTATTCCAGTCGCCTGGAAATAGAAGTAAATTTTTTTTTTTCGAGTCAAACATTTTGAAACATCATTGTAGCAAGGAGTCACATTTGATATCAATGATCATGAATTTCCTGGAAATTCATTGATCAACAGAGTATGCTCATGCATTAAGTGTTGAAGCTCCATTTCTCTATGTTTCCGTGTCAGACACACATCCATCTAATTTGTCTACATGACTTGAAAGTGGTAGGTGCTCTGCTTTTATTTATTGGACTTGATTGTGGTGGGTGTTATGCTTTTAACTTAGCAGACGTTCTATATTTCATATGTGTGTAATAGAAATATTAAAGGTTTATTCAATTGTTACCTTCTAATGTTTTCAAAATAAACTATTAGGGTTCAAATCTCCCAACCTCAATTATTGAATTATAATTTAAAACAAAAAGGAAAAAGTATTAAGGAATTATCTTAAATACTCACCTGAAAATTGAAGACTTTGAGTAAGCACAAGTTTCCGTGCACTTCAATGGAATGCACCCTTTAATCACTTCCTGTACCAAAAGGGGAGATCATCTCCAAATGAAAATAAGCTTAGATCTCTTAATTAACTAAAATAAATTGTAGTAGAATCAAAGTAAAAAGGCTTCCTAACTCATCATAAATTCAAATGGAAAAAGTAGCAACAAACTCTTATTGCATTTCACTTCTATAATACAACACAAGCTATCTTTTTATTTTATTTTTTAAAAAGAAAGATACTCACACTCGAACAAGAACTTTGATTTGGCTCCAAAAGTTTGTTAGTCGGTTTGGTTGCATGAATTTCGGTTGCGTAGATTTATAAGCTCACTTCTATTTGGATTTTGTAAAAGTAGAATCTATATAGCTTGAAGAAGTGGGAAGGAATGACCAAATAAATGTATAATGAAATAGAAAAGAAAGGAATCAAATTCAAATGGTTTCTTTTTCTTTTGTACCAGAATGATCTCTTTCTTCTTCTTCTTCTTCTTCTTCTTCTTCTTCTTCTTTTTTTTTTTTCTTTTTTTTTTTTTAATGTTAAATGTAAAAGAAAGGAATATTAAAGGGAAGAATAATATATATAAATATAACTTTATAATCATTATATATTCCTTGATTTTTATTTGTGGTTAATTGAATGGGAAAAAAAATCTAATTGGACTCAAAAAAAATTTTTTTTTTTTTTTTGAAGAAAAATTGGACTCAATTAATAATTAGTGTTTCGTCCAAAATCTGATGTCTTAACATTTAAAAACACTAAAACAAAAAAAAAATTAAGAAACTTTATTATTATATGTTGTTGAACTTAATGAACTGTAACTTTGCAAAGATAACAAAATGTCCATTAGTGTTTCGTCAAATTATAATTGTGGAATTATGTCAAAGAATTTACAAAAAAAACGAAAAAGAAGAAGAAATAGTAACTAGTTATCCCTCCATTTTTATTTGCAATGATGCACGCAATGTGGAAAGAGTTTTTGCATGGGAGCTGAAGCAAAGAATCCTTCTCTTGTTTGGAAAACAAAAACAACCAAGGAAAAAATGGAATCATTTCTCTTCATTAATTGAGACCAAAGTTATTCTTTTATTCCTATTTTTATTCTGCTTGCTTGCATCATCACAATTATGTCGAATAGTTTACTAAAGAAGAAAAAAAATAGTAACTTGTTATCACTCCATTTCTGTTTGCGATGATGCACGCAATATGGAAATAGTTTCTACTTTGGGAGATGACGCAAGGAATCCTTCTCTTGTTTAGAACACAAAATTAGCCAAAGGAAAAATGAAATGGTTTAACCATGTTAATTGAGACAAAAGTTATTCTTTTATCCCTATTTGTATTCTGCTTGAGTGCATCATCACAATAATGTCAAATAATTTATGAAAAAAAAGTAACTTGTTATCACTCCATTTCTATTTGTGATGATGCAAACAATATGGAAAGAATTTCTACTTTGGGAGATGAAGCAAGGAATCCATCTTTTGTCTAGAACACATAAACAACCAAAGGATAAATGGAATGGTTTCTCCACGTTAATTGAGACAAAAGTTATTCTCTTATCCGTATTTGTATTCTGCTTGCGTGCATCATCGCAATTATGTCAAATAATTTAGGAAAAAAAAAGTAACTTGTTATCACTCCATTTAATTTCTATTTTTGATAACGCATGCAATATGGAAAGAGTTTTTGCTTAGGGGTTGAGGCAAGGAATCCTTCTTTTGTTTGGAACACAAAAACAACCAAAGGAAAAATGGAATGGTTTCTTCACGTTAATTGAGACAAAAGTTATTCTTTTATCTGTGTTTGTATTCTATTTGCGTGCATCATCACAATTATGTCGAATAATTTAACCAAAAAAAAAAGTAACTTGTTATCACTCTATTTAATTTCTATTTTTTTATTGATGCATGCAATATGGAAAGAGTTCTTGCTTAGGGGTTGAGGCAAGGAATCCTTCTTTTGTTTGGAACACAAAAACAACCAAAGAAAAAATGGACTGGTTTCTCCACGTTAATTGAGACAAAAGTTATTCTTTTATCCGTATTTGTATTCTACTTGTGTGCATCATCACAATTATGTCGAATAACTTACAAAAAAAAGGTAACTTGTTGTCACTCCATCTCTATTTGCGATGATGCATGCAATATGAAAAGAGTTTTTGCTTAGGGGATGTAGCAATGAATTATTTCTTTTGTTTGGAAAACAAAAACAACCAAAGAAAAAATGGAATGGTTTCTCTTATTGTGACAAAAGTTATTATTTCATCCCTAATTTTGTTGTTTTATCCAACAGAAAAAAGGACTTAGATAATCTTGTTGCACAGCACCGTGGGCTTTTTTACTATTTGTTGGGGAAGAGAACACCTTGAGAAGCCTCCAAATAAGGGCTTAATATAACAAGAGTTTCTATGATGATTCATGCAATATAGAAAGAGTTTTTGCATGGAAGATGAAGTAAGGAATCCTTCTTTTGTTTGGAAAACAAAAACAACTAGAAGAAAAATCGAATCGTTTCTCCGTTAAGTGTGACCAAAGCTATTATTTCATCCTTAATTTTATTCTTTTATTCCATGTGAAGGGGACTTTGATAATATTGTTGCACACTACATTATAGTTGGGGGTAGAACACCTTGGGGAAACTCGATAAAAAGAGCATTCACATCAGTTTCCTCAAATATATAGCTAAACTAATCTAAAAAACTCTATTTTTGCTAGTTTAGCTAGCTATCTATTATTTTCATACACATACATCAACTTCAATACTTTATCAACATTTAAATTTAATGTAATGAGGATAGAGGCTCACTACATGTAGCGATGAGACTATATTTTTTACAAACTTTAGTTAATTTAACGAGACAGATGCACGTTTCTTTCGATTGAATTTAGTGAGACTGGTGTGAATATTCTAAAAGGACATTATTTTAACATATAGAAAGATCAAATAATCCAAAATTTTAAGTCATTAAAATTTGGTCAAACTATATTATATTAAATAATTGCTTTTGTTATTATAACACGCATATAATTTTAAAAGAGTACTACTAATATTTTCTTAAATAGCAATGGGAAAGGACAATTGAAAGATATGAAAAGTCTGGCAATGATAAGGTCTGATGGGGTCTTAAATTGATCGCCATAAAGGTTTTCGTTACGCGATTTTTGATAGTGATTCACAGCTCGTTATTAATTCCTTTTGCAGGTTATCATAATCGCTCAACCCAGCATCATGAATAACATTTCAGGAGCATTGGCTCAGGTACAGCAGATCCGAACCGTAGTGTTCAGTTTTATTATATTGCTCGAGAAGAAAACAAAGCAACCCACGTACTAGCTCAACATGTTAGAGGCATTGCCTATTTTGTCACTTGGATAGAGGAAATACCATGTATGATTAAGAATGTTACTATTCAAAAAGAATTTTATTATTCACGGTGTACCGTTTTTATCCTCGTTTAAATGAAATTCATTTCTTTTGTATGATATTTTTTTTTTTTTTAGTTCAATTAACTAAGTATATGCCCAGTATAGGACTCATCATTTATACAATATGTTGGGTTAAGATAGCTTGACCCCAGTTAATTAATTCAATTTACCCAAGTTGATTAATTAGGTTTATTTGCATGCAAATCGTGAAGGCATCAACAAATCACCAAACAAACTAAATGCAGCGAAAAATAAATTGACACGGTGATTTGTTGACAAATGGAGAAAAACTCTCGTAAGGCAAAAACCCCTCCGGATGATCGATTTTAAGGTCACAACTTCCAAGAATCCACTAATCAACAATCAAGTGGTTACAAGTATAAGAAATCTTATCAACTACTCTGACTTATCCTAAAATACCAACCTACAGTTGAACCTTCGCTCCAATATCTAATTGGACTTGATCTTGTAGTAGCTTTATTTCCTTGATGCACAAATCTCCAATCTCTGACTAATCCTTTGCACAAATCCCAGTATGTGATTAACTCCAGCAACTTGAATGATGTTGTTAGCTACAAAGTTCTTCATTTCATCAACAATGAAAATTAGGAAGTACTTTGTTACAAAACCCTATGGCGTACAAACGCAATAGCTTCTCACAGAGAAAATAAATCTCTTGGTCTCTGTATCCGTATGTGACAGCTCTTAAAATAAGCCTTATATATGTCTAGGGTTGTGAGAAAAGAAACCTTAAACAAATATATAAGCCTGGGCTGAATTTCAGATTTGGAAAATTGAAAATTATATTTCTTGATAGATTGAGTTGTTGTTGAGTTATCTATCGAGCTTCATATTAAGTCTCAATAGCAAGCATCTGTCGAGCTATCTGTCGAGACTTAGTGAACATATTTTCTTCACTTGTTTAGCACTAGCCTTCGAGGATGCAAAAAAAAAAAACCTGTTTTGCATACTCAAACACTACTTTATCTATTTTACCAACCCATTTTACAACTTATCCTACATCTCAGTTTTTATTTTTATATACAACTCAATAAAATAATATAAACTACCTAATAAAATAAGAAAAAGTATTTTTATCTCTCTCTTTCCTCCCCCTATCAATTTCTCTTCACACAACCACAAGATTAAATATTAATTTTAGTAAGGTTGCATATATGCAACCTTACTATTCATAGGTTGCAAATTTTTTTAGGTATACAAACTCAAATGGAGTGGGTTTTTGCTGTATTAGGTTGTAAAATAGCAATTGAAGTGTGTTTACACCCCCCAATACTAGTGCTCAAGTATCCACAGCCGGAAATTTCATCCTATCTTATTTTACCATCTCAAAAAGTTACTTTATCAATTATACAATACACCCAGCATCCCAACTTTTATTTTTACCTTCAGTATATTAAAATAATATAAATTACGAAATAAAATAATAATAAAAAATCTCTCTCTCTCTCTCTCTCTCTTCTCTTTTCTCTCTTCATCTCTGTTCTCCGTCTCTCTGTTTTTCTTTCTTTCTTTCTCATCCACCCACCACCAACCCAAACCCAGAACAACCACCCAACAATACACGCCGAAACCACAAATCACGTCGGAAAATTTTTGCAATCATCGCAATAAAATCTCATCAATAAAACCCAAACAAAAAACTAGAAATAAAATCTTAGCAATAAACCCCAAACAAAAAAACCAGCAACCATAAAAATTCAAAGATAAAAAAACCCAGCCACCACAATTTCAACCACCCATGGCCTTTGATGGCCTGGACTTTGAGCCCGTGTTTCCAGCAGAATCGGACTTCCGCGAGAGCTTCAATCTGGTGCGTGGTGCTCAATGCCATGTAGTATCTGAGAAAGTGTGATAGAGAAGAGGGAGAAACCTACCAATCTCCACCGTTGTCAAAACCCATGCCGATCTCCACCGTTGTCAAAACCCACGATCTCCACTGTTGTCAAAACCCATGCTGACCTTGATCTCAGCTTCTCAAAAGTACTTAATCGAATAGCCTTTCAGATTTTAAACATGCAAGCATCTAACTTATCGAAGAGAGGTCATCGGAGAGAGCACAGGGTCTTGGGTTTGAAGAGAGCAGAGAGTAGATGAGAAAGAGAGAAGGAAGAGAAAGAAAAGAAGAGAAATAATGAGAGAGGAGAGAGAAATTTTGAGGTTAAAAAGGAGGAGAGAGAGTATTAAATTTTTTTTTTAATCCCATTCAGTTGCAGTACCATCTTACATTTAAGATGGTATTATAGCACTATCCCAAACAAATTTAGTCTTTCCCAATTTTGGCCTTCCAGTTGCTGAGCATGTTTTGGGCCTGAATGCCAAATGTACCTTACATTTGGCATATGGCAGGCCCACTACTGATGCTCAACTGTATGCTGACTCTCATAATAAGGAATAAGCCATCTTATACGCACTGCTCACTGTGAATCTTCTTCTACCATGGGTTGTTGGTGTCGTACTCCAAATCCTCATCCAAAAGGCCAAATGAGAAGAACTCAGTGGTGTGGATAATATTATAGCCTTCACGTCCTTTTCATTCTGCATTGTCTGCATTAGCTTGAGTTATTTACATGCATGTTATAGCTTAGGATATGTATTTTAAAATTTTCATTTAAATTCAATCATATGGTTGTGGGTTAATAACTCATATCAGTGAGAGCATTCTCATCAAGGATTCTAAAATTTTTAGCATTTAACACTTCAAAAACCTACTTTATTCATTATACCATCCCACTTTAAGATTCATCAAACATCAAACCTTCTATATTTTTTACCATTTCATTTAAATAATATAAACTACTCATTAAAATAACAATAAAACAACTACACCAAATCTATAACAACCAGCCAACGCCCTCCTCCACCACCCCTACCACTGCTCCACTTGCCATAACCACAATTGTAGCAACCACAACCCACCACAGCCACCACCACCACAAGTCACAGCACCACCGTCGCAACCACAAAACAATTCTGAAGGTAAAAAGCACAATAGATAGAACAAAAGCACTATATATTTTCCTTTCCTCCATTTTCTCGGCAAGTAAACAGAGATTTAAGGAAACTCTGAATGTGAAAAAGAACAAAAATTGAACGAACCCCATTATAATTGAACCCAAAAATCAATACATTAATATCTCAATTTCCAATTTTGATTTTTCTTTCCCTCCATTTTCTGGGAAACTAAACAAAGAGTAGTATTAACGAAAAAACAGAGTATGAAAGAAGAAACAATAGAACGAACCAACGCCATTAGATCCAACAAAGAGGCAGCGATCACTGGAGTGAAGAGAGAGAGAAATCTTTGATTAAAGGAGTGGAACCCGACGAAGGATGACCCACGAACAATCAGACCCACGCTTTGACCCATGAACAATCAGACCCACGCTTCGATCCACGCTCACGACTCCTTCGATCCACACTCCAAGCTAAAAACCCACACTTCGACCCACGACTCCTTCGACCCACGTAAACCCACGAAAAGAGAACAAAGAACAGAGAATAGAGGGAGAGAAGAGAGAACAAAGGGAGACCATTAGACCACATCGGACCCATGACTATCGGACCACCATTGCCGAATCAGAACCATCATCGGACCAAAACCATCGCCGGATCACATCCATCGGGAGAGAGAAGAGAGAAGGGAGAGGAAAGAGAAAGAGAGAACTAAAAACGGAGAGAGAGTTATGAGAAACTGAGAATAAAAAACTATTTTTTTTTTACAATTCATGCTACAGTGGGCTTGTGTTAATACAAGCCCACTGTAGCAGTATGCCAAAAATTTTACAATTTAAAACCTTTGATGGAGGTGTTTTTTTGGGGTTCAGCTGCTAAAAAATAGGATTTTTAGCATTTAGAAGCCTTAATAAGAATGCTCTGACAGACCCAAGATTTAATATCAAGTGGGCCAAAATTTCTAAGTGCATATGCACACAAATGCTTGAGACCAGTCTAAATAATTAAAAAATTTATGTGAATAATAAGAAACATTTTTATGTAAATATATATATATATATATTGTGTTTATCAATTAGAGGTTTTTTTTTTTACACAATTATAAATCATTTTGTGAATTTTAAAAAATCAAAATTCGACTTATGTACTGCTTATATGAAAAAGGTTGTTAATATTGGGACTAACCTGAAGTGCAACTTATGTTATGTGAATTCTAATATATTAATTAATATCTAGACTAATAAATAAATCAAATTGTAACACTTTTAAAACTTTATTGCGAATATATGTAGTACCTTTTCATATTTTACTTTAAAACAATTTAAATATTGGAGTTTATCATGCGAATTTCTATTTCATTACGTAAACATAAATTTGAATAAGAATAATAATTTATTACGTTATGAATTTTTGCTTTTTATTTATTTATAATTTTTTTATCACTTTTGAAAGGTAATAGTAATGTTTTTTTTCCTTTCTATTTTCAATTAAAACTCTTACTTACTTCTTTATTATTTTTAGCATTTTTCCTAACATCGATAAAACTAAGAAATATTTTATTTTCCATTTCAAATGAAGTTTGACATATGAAAAAGAATAGCCTATTAATTATGATATACATGGGAAAAATAAAAGAAACATAGAAAGAAAATATACAATAATAGCCTATTCTGTCCACTTTGGTTTACTTTGGTCCTATTCAATTCACTTTGGTCCAAATTGGTCATCTTTGGTAAACGCTAGTTTTATTTGGTCCACAATGGTCCTATTCGGTCCACTTCGGGTTCTTTTTGGTCTTATTCATTAAAATTTGGTCAAATTCGGTCCATTTAGTTCGCTTTGGTTGAATTTGGTCCCCTTTGGTCCTATTCTATCCTATTTGATCCATTTTGTCCACTTCTGTCTTATTCTCTCTACTTTGGTCCTATTGATACTATTTTGTTCACTTTGGCCCATTCAGTTCTATTCGGTCTAATTTGATTCATTTGGTCCATTTTGATCCACTTCAGTCCATTTTTGTGCACTTAAAAAAAATACAAAATTGGGTTAAGAGCACCTATTCTAAATCCAAATTTATTATCTTTGTAGCTTAGGATATGTATTTTAAAATTTTCAATCAGATTCAACCATATGATTATGGTTTAATAACTCACATTAGTGATGGACTAGTCCTACTGATACTATTTTGTTCACTTTGGCCCATTCAGTTCTATTTGGTCTAATTTGATTCATTTGGTCCATTTTGATCCACTTCAGTCTATTTTTGTGCACTTAAAAAAATACAGGTTTAGGTCAAGATCACCTTTCCTAAATCCAAATTTATTATCTTTGTAGCTTAGGATATGTATTTTACAAATTTCAATTAGATTCAACCATATGGTTATGGTTTAATAACTCACATTAGTGATGGACTCAAGATTTAATGTCAAGTGGGGTAAAATTTCTAAAGGACAGACACATGCACACAAACACTTAAGATCAGTCTAAATAACAAAAAAAAAAAAAAATTATGTGAATAATAAGCTATATAATAATAAAAAACAATTTATGTGAATAATAAGCTATATTTTTATGTAAAAAAAAAATATTTTTATTGTATTTATCAATTAGAGGTTTTTAAAACAATTATAAATTTTGTGATTTTTTTTTAAAAAAAAAGTCAAAATTCCACTTATGTACTATTTAAATGAAAAAGGTTGTTAATACTTAATAGTTGGACTAACCTGAAGTGCAACTCATTTGAATTTTGATATATTAATTAATATAGACTAATAAAATAATCAAATTGTAAATGTGGTGGTAAAAAATAAACACCATGAAAGATCGAAATGACCTAGTAACTGACTTGCACAATTAATTTACTAGAAATACAAGGTAGAATTTCCACAATGGGAGACCTAAACAACTGGTTAGAAAGAAAAGACTAAAGAGGGACAATAGGAATATTTATTGATGTATAAATTGTTTCCTATGGTATGTATAAAGAGCCGGAAAGAAATCTAGAAACTCTTATATCTATTCAACTATTACAAATTTTCTCTCTTGTTTTTTCTTGAGCTTTTTCCCTCAAACTTTCTGCACCCCCTATTCACACTACATCTCCCCCCTTTTATAGGCATCTTCCCATTCCTTATCCCCCCAATTGGCTTGCTTCTAGCTGGTTTTAGGGGATACTTGTCACACCATTTTTGTACTTTTCCACCATTTTATTAGGAAAAAAGGACTTTTAGAGAGTGTTTGCATTGTTCAGACCAATCTGCCTGCATTTAATATGGAAGAGATTAGGTAGAGAGTATCTCATTAATGCCACCTATGTGATCCTTATCCCTTTGTGACGTTTACCGAGATGATCTTGATGGCGGTAACATCTCAGATCAAGTAGGGAGTTGGTTACCCGTGGACCTTTACATATTTGTTGTAGTAAGAGCCTTACTTCTCGCCTCAAATAGGAACCTCAATAGTGGTGGTTAGCTCGGATCTCCACGGGATCTCTTTCTGTGTTGCTCTTTACATCACAGGCCTCTTACTCCCACGCTCATCTTTGGGCCATGCCCATCTTATACAGCTTGATTTGTTAGGCTTTTCGGCCTTCGGCCTAGGTACAAGTTCATCCCCCTACATTAGCACTTTTAAAACTGTATTGTGAATAGAGTACTTTAAATTTCATCTTTCACTTAAAAAATAAATAAATATTAGAGTTTATCATGTAATCATTCTTATATTTCATTACTTAAAACACAAATGCATAAGAATAATAAATTATTAAATTATGAATTTGTGATTTTTTAATAATTTTTTCTATTTTCAATTAAACTCTCACTTTTTATATTTTTTTCAACAAAATTTTTCTTTACATCGATAAAACTAATAAAGATTTTATTTTCCTTTTCAAATGAAGTTTGACATATGAAAAATAATGGCCTATTAATTATTATCATATACATGGAAAAAAGAAAAGAAATATAGAAAGAAAATATACAAACTGATTCACATAATTGAGTTGAATGAATTATTATTATTATTATTATTATACATATATATTAAGAGAAGAATTTTTTTTTTTTTTTGGGTGTTGTATAGGTCAAGGTACAACACCTAACCAATAGTGTTACAAATTTGACCCAACAAATTAGAGGTCCATTTGGTATAGCACCCAAGTTGAGCCCATTGGTCTCTCACACAGGCCACAATCTGTACCAACCACAAAAACCACACGAAACTCATTCATTCCCACCAGTCTCCTATAATTACTCGGAACTCTAAAATCAAATCAAAATCTAACAAGCATACAAGAATATTCGCTCTTCGAAACCCTTTAAATTTAAACAAATACCCAAAATCCAAAATCCCAAAATTCCATCGTGCCCAAATCCACTCCTCTCCCGCTCAAATCAAACCCTTGCCATTAATTTCACCAAATCTTAGGTACTTCAATTCGTTAATTTCGTTTCTTTTTGTTCAGTTGTTCATTCTCGTTTGCTTTGTTTATGGAAAACGTGTTGGTTTTTTTATTATTAAATATGTGCTTTGCTATTTAATGTTAAATTTACGATTACCCATCATTTATTGTTGTTGATGAATTTAATAGGCGTGTCTATGTTGGACTTGTAGTGTTAATTAATGTAGAATTTGTTGGGCAGTATTGGGGTTTGACTTTTTTTGGGTGCAATATTTGTTTTCGAAGGACATAATTTTGAATTTTATAGGGTTGGGTGGGTACTGGGTCTATGAATAATTCTGTTGCTAGTGTGATATTAGTTTTGAAAACACAGTTTTTTGAATTTTATGGTGTGGGATGGATACTGGGTCTATGAGAAATTCTGTTGTTAGTGTAATATTAGTTTTGAAAACACAATTTTTTGAACTTTATGGTGTGGAATGGATACTGGGTCTCTGAGAAATTCTGTTGTTAGTGTAATATTAGTTTTGAATACACAGTGTTTTGGATTTTATGGTGTGGGATGGATACTGGAGCTCTGAGCAATTCTGTTGTTAGTGTAATATTAGTTTTTAAAACACATTTTTTTGGATTTTATGTTGTGGTATGGATGCCAGGTCTCTGAGTTATTTGGTTGTTAGTGTGGTATAACTTTTCAAAACATTATTATTATTATTATTATTATTATTTTGGTGTGGGATGGATACTTGGGTCTCTAAGCAATTCTGTTGTTAGTGTAATAAACACAGTATTTTGGATTTTATGGTGTGGGGTGGATACTGGGTCTCTGAGTAATTCTGTTGTTAGTGTAATATTAGTTTTTTAAAACTCAATTTTTTGAATTTTATTGTGTGGGATGGATACTGGGCATCTGAGTAATTCTGTTGTTAGTGTAATATTACTTTTCAAAACACAGGTTTTTTGAATTTTTTTGGTGTGGGATGGATACTGGGTCTCTCAACAATTATGTTGTTAGTGTAATTTTAGATTTTAAAACTCAATTATTAAATTTTTATGGTGTGTGATGGATACTGCCATATGGGTCTATAAGTGATTCTGTTGTTAATGTATTAGTTTTCAAAACACACAATTTGGAATTTTATAGTTTGGGATGGATACTGGGTCTCTGAGAAACTCTAGTGTGATCTGAGGCTCAAATGAATTGAATTGCATGCTTTTTGGGGGAAGGAAAAGTTTGTGCCAATGATTAAATGACAAACTTCAGAGTGAGATGATTTATAAAATGGTTCTATACATGTGGGTTGAATTGTTAGATTGCTGGTGTGGACGTTTAAGCCACTGAACTATGCCCTTACAGTGAATTCAAGATTAAAAACAGAACAGAAAATTCTGTATAAGCTACGTATCTGTGGTTATGTCTAAAATTACTTCATTTTCTTTTAAATTCCATGCCATACTTTATATTTGTTGTGGTATATTGGCTAATTAAAGAGGTGCTAGAGAGTATAATTTTAGATAGGATAGAATGGTAATAAAAATACATGTGGTGGATCCCAATTTAATATGTTGAGGTTCCATTGTTGACCTTAAAATTTTGGGACTAAAGGCTTTGTTGTTATTGTGGAATATTTGGCTATAGAGGGCTTTATATTGACCTAATTTATGTCTCATGAAGCATATATTTTTAATTTTGTACTAAGGATACTCCCTATACTTAAATAGTTTTGGTTCTTTAAAAAAAAAAAAGAAGGTATTTGGGTCTAATTATGTTTCCTTTGCACCACAAGTCATATTATTTTATGAGTTTAGTACTGTTGGTACACATATAGGCATTCAGAATGGGATCAAATGAACAGCTTGGACTTGGCTCTCCTAGCAAAATTACTTGGACATATTTATTCTTTCTAATTTTCGATAAAATGTTCATAGTTGTTCATCATACAGGATCTTTGGAAGAACTCTAGTACAAGCGGTATCTGCCTTGTCAAAATTATCAAGTCAAAGTATACTCATCATGAAGTTCTTAGAATACACTCCATTAGATCGGTAAATTTTGAACTTGAGTAACAAATTAAACACTTCAGTTCCACTGCTTCTTCTTCTTTTTTAAAGATTTTTTCTTTTGATAATTCAATTGTTACACAAAGTAGGGGGCATTTGAACCTTGGTTCTCCTCATAAAGGAAACTGAGCAGTGCCATTAAGCTACAAAGGCTCTTGGCTTCTTTTCTAAAGATTTTAAGAGTATAGTCTTAAGTATTTTTTTTAATTTGATATTCATTATTAATTTATATTTTGTTTTCCAGATTAAATGATTTCTTGAGTCGTCTAAATCTTGGGGAGCGTACCATTAAAGGATGCCTTGAAGCTTACTCCTGTAAGAACAAGTCTACAATTTATTCTAGAAGTATTTGATCATTTTTTCAAGATTGACTTAGTGTTCTTTTGTTTCCTCTAGGCAAACACACAGGAACTGATAAGAAACTCTCTCTCAGCTTGGAGAATGAGGTAAATCAGGCACTTAAAATTATTACCTGTTTGATTCTTTTAACTCCTTGGAAGACAGTTATGATGAACAATAGTCTTAAAACCTATGGTATTTTTCCTTTTACTTTTGGTTCTCTTCCCACCCATTTTTTGTCCTGGTAGCATTCTATGTCTCAATCGATGACCATCTAAGCTGTATTTTTTCTCATAAATAGTTCAAATTTGTTAATATTAGTTTTATAAAGAGGAGGTCAGAAAAGATAAAGTGGGTCTGCTCCTCTTTCTTGGTAAAAAAATAAGATGACTTCCCTAAATGCGCTCTTTATATATTTTCTGTGTTTATTAATAATCCCATTTGTGCTCTGTATGATTCTTTTTCCTTACTTGAGATGGTGAAGCTCTAGAAGGTTAACATGAAAATCATACTCTTTACTCTTTATTTACTTTCTTTTACCATCTTTTTCCTTTTAATAGTAAATTTCTGCTGCTTTGTTTCTCTTGGTGTTGGTGTGTGTGCACTGTATGATTCTTTTTCCACAAGTGAAATGGTGATGCTCTGTAGAGTTAATACATTTTGTTGGGGGAGATAACACCTTGGGAAGACTCCAATTGAGGGGTTAATGTAACATATCGGGATACCACTTGACCCAAAAGCTTAAGCCAATGGGTTTGGGCCTTATTATGTTATATTATTCACTCATTCTTGTCATTGGTATTTAATGTGGAACTTCACCACCTAGCTAATCACACAGCAGGTTTGGTTCTTCGTGAATCTTTTTGATACTCTATATGTATCTGTGTTTAATTCTTACTTTTTATTTCAGATGCTTGATTATCTAGGGAAATCTTCAGACACCGACTCTCCGTCCCCAGCTGATGTCTTGTTGAGCAGATCCAGGTGTCAAATTTAACCTAGATTGATTTTGGAAACTGTGTAGGCTATCTGTTATATTTTTTGATTGGTTGTCCTATATGTTTGTTCCAGTCGGAAGACATTGATCTACCTTGTTCTTACGCTTTATCACATGTATCCAGATTATGACTTCAGGTATTCCTGTATCTAATGTTTTATAAATACCTTTTTATTTAAAATATGGCTAAAATGGAGGATTATGGGTAATGCCATTGACAGCTTATTGGGCGACGTGGCAACCCACTAATAATCCTCTTTTGATTACTGCGGGAGTGTTGTCAAAGGGTTTGACAGACGGTTCATAGAACTGTTGCTCTAGAAGGAGCTGAGAGTTCAAATCTCTCCATTTCCCAAAGTCTAACGTGGCTATTCATATGGTTGGTCTATTTAACCCATATCTATTAAGTGCGTGCTATAGACGTGTAGCCACAGGCTTTTGTTTCCTTATATTATGATGTTGCCTACATCTTTGCGGTTTTCTAGTGCGATGAAAGCTCACCAGTTCTTCACAGAGGAAAGCTGGGACAGTTTTAAGCAGATCTTTGATACCTACATGTTTGAAGCATCAAAGGTATTTCTAAAAATTTGATTCTATGATCTTTACTTTTGTCTAGCTAGAGGGATGATGGTTTCTATTTTTTTATCAAAACCATTGAAAGTCACATGCAGTTGCCCCTCTTCTCTTTCCAAAGATACACAATATTTTTTTGGGTTGGTTTGGGGGATGGACTAGGAATTGCATTACCTTTTTGAAAAACTAAAAAATTGCATGTTCTTTCTTGACCTAAAAGCTTGTGACCTGAATGAGATGTACTTTGGTGTATGCTTATGGGCTTCAATAACTAATATTTTACACCATTAATTTTTTCTGGGTAAATTGCACTTTCCCACCCTAAAGTATATGGTCATTGAAATGTCGTCCTTAAACTTTAATTTGAGCAATCAATCTTGTAGTTGCAATGTTCCCCCCACTGTTAAATGTTCCATAATTTTTGTCATGTAATCACAGAAGGATGAAAGAAAATTCAGTACGTGATCATGTGAATAGCTTTAATGGTAAGGGGAATTTTTAATTGGGGCAGGGCGCCCCCCGGGGGTGGGGGGGAGGACATTGTAAGTGGAAAAGTGTAATTTATCCTTATTTTCTTCATATTTTGAAGTTCCACTTTGACCATTATTGAACACTATGTTATCATACTTCAGGACTATTGCCTTCTCTGATATAGGGACTGGTAAATTATTTTGAAGTATGATGGCCTGAAATGTCAAAGCCTGAATTAGAAAAAAAAGATTGTAGAACTTCTGATGTACCATTGGACATTCTTGCCATTTCTGAAGTAATTTGGTATAGTGTTTTGATTTGTTATTATGTGAATTGGAGGCAAGTGGTAAGTCATTTCATTTGCTTTTATGTTTCTAGTAGTGATGATGCAGAGTCTGATGGCTTGTATTAATAATACTGTTTCTTATCACCTTATACCTTTATTATGAAGGATACATCACTAAGCCTTACATGTTGGTTGGACCATTCAATTGCAGGAATGGATTGAGACTAATGGGGGCAATTCCCTGCTAGATTCCTTGTACAAGGCTTTAGACGAGGTGAGCTTAATTTACAGAATCTTATGCAATTCATACAAAGAGGCAGTTTTATAATACATTGTGATGCAGGTTGTAAAACTAGCAGATTGTGAAATTTACAGTTACAATCCAGACTCTGATGCTGATCCATTCCTAGAGAGAGGAGCCATGTAAGTTTTGATATCTCTATTCAATTGGTGTTAGTCACATGGCTGCAATTATGACATGGGCACTTCTTCTCTTCAGATGGTCTTTCAATTTCTTCTTCTATCACAGAAAACTAAAGCGTGTTGTGAGTTTTCGTTTTTGTTGTTTAAGGTGGGTTGAAATACTTCTTAATACTATGTATGGTATTTCCCGTTGATTGT
Source organism: Quercus gilva (assembly GCA_023621385.1). NCBI lineage: Eukaryota > Viridiplantae > Streptophyta > Magnoliopsida > Fagales > Fagaceae > Quercus > Quercus gilva. Next base: position 5,676,524 of record CM042473.1, read on the forward strand.
CATGGTTAGTCTGTGGCTTAATTGTTTCTGTTTTTGGCAGTAATTTGGTGACCGAGGAATTTCTAATCGCTGAATTACCGTATGAGGAAGATGGGGAGATTTTTGATGACATGGACATGTGAGTACGATACTCGGTTCGTATGATGTTTATATGTCTAGACTTGGGCATCTCTGTAGGTGTGTAACTATGTAAGTGCTACAATCTTTAGGCTTGGATGGTAGGATTAGATTTTCCACTTTCCCTTATGCATATTGTAAGCTGCTGTCATGTTGTTCGGAACAATACTGTCTTATGTAAATTTATGTCTAAGTGTAAGATATAAAAAAAAAATGTTTGTCCGATAATATTAGTCTCAAGCGCTGATATGAGACAAGTTTCTCGAGGGAATTCCTTAATCTTCTCAAATTCGATGTTGATATTATTGAAATATACTTAAATGAGTGTTTTCATGCGCGTTCATGTGTAAGCTTGTGTTGTTGTTTATATATATATATATATATATATATTTGTATACCACAAAGATGTATTGGATTAATAGTGGGCTGAATTTTGAGAAATGAACATGGCTATTTGCGATGATTACCCCCATTACTGAAGCATTGCTAAGGTAAATTTGGAAGGTGGGTAACCGCTTTTAATTTTTGATTGCTTAGTTGACATTGTCTTTGTGTGGCTAAGCCAGTAAATTCAATATTATATATATATATATATAACAGTGAAAGAATACAAGGTTTTGTCATGTGGTGCTCTCTTTGAAGGTTTTCTTGTAATAAAAGGTATTAACCTTTTGTTTCTTTTGGTTCATCGTTTCAATACTCTCTCTCTCTCTCTCTCTCTCTCTCTCTCTCAATTACTAAATAAATACTAATTAAAAGATAAGGGCTTTTTATTTTCTTAGGTTCATCGTTTCAAGACATTTTCCTTCTCTCACTTTGGGTTTTCATTTATTGCACTTCTTTTTCTTTATATACACTTATCAATAGTCTTTCACGTCATCCTAACTCAAATACACATGAGATTCAACAAATTGTGCTTTAGTTTTAACTCAACTACGCTGTCTAACCCAATCATGTTATCCCATCTCATCTTAACCCATATGAGTTGGTTAAAACCATAGAAGAGCTATTGTGGTTTTGATTTTGAGTGGTAACAACTTGTGTTTTTGAAGTGGACGTTAGGGGCCATCATGGGTTTTTTACTTTTTTAAGGGTCTTAATTGAATATGGGTCTTTGGTTGTTTGAAATTTTTGATGTCTATGCTTTTGTGTTGGGTTTATGATGATGTGTGATTGGTTTTTTGACGAAGGGGTGAAGCCACAAAGATCCCTTTATAGACTTTGGGAGTTTTGATTTGATGGGTATGTCATTGTAGTAACATACATATTGTTTTGGTGGGTTTCAGTTAGCTCAACTGGTAAAGTTTTTTATGGTTGTATAAAATATTTGGGGTTCAATTCCCGCCTACACCAAAAATTGATTGGTGTCTTGGTTTGATAATAAAGAACTATTATTAAGAACGAATGCCATAAGTTGAAATTCTTTATAAAAAAAAAACATATATATTGTTTTGACAACCTTTAACCCTTATTCCATGTTTTTTTTTTTTTTTTTTTTTTTTTTTTTTTTTTTTTTTTTTCTTTACATATTCTTTGTTGGTCTTTTTGTATTTTTACATTTTCTTTTATACTAATGTATCGTATTGTACACTTTTTCTTTATTAGCCTGAACTATTAGAATTGTATTTGAAATTTTGAATGTGAGGTTTATAATTTAATAGATTTGAGAAAAAATTGTTATTAGTTAACCTAAAGTTATTTTATTTGAAATTTAAAAATGTACGAGATCTTTTAGAAGTATTTTTTTCTCTCTTTATGATAGTATTACATGATCTTTTGGGAGCTTGCTTCAATTTCAGCTTTCGAAGGACATGATTGTGTTTTGTATTTTTAATTCTTATTTATAAATTTCATAATTAATTAATCAATTTTTGAAATAAATTTTATTGTTCCTCTAAATTTTATTTTATTAGTTTAAATAGTAAATTTTCTAACATTAGTAAATTAAATCCAATCAATATTTGAAAACCACTTCTAGAGAGAGAGTGAGATATATATATATATATATATATGTAAATATTAATTAAGATGATTGAGTTTCAAAGTGTATATTTTAATTGCTTTCTTTCCTAAATATGAGTACTCCCTCCTTTGGAATCAATGGTTCAATATCTTTCTTCTTTGTGCCTCTAATATTAGAACACATGGCAGCATTTTATTGGTCAAACGATCACTAGATATTATTGACTTGACCCTTTGGTTGTATTGGATAAATTATCCCACAATTGAAAGTTACTTTCTTACTTACACAAACATTTTGAAAAATTCTAGTGTAAAAAGTATTGATTTAAATAAAATAAAAAAATTAGATGGTTCACAATTACAGTCTATATCATACTAATTACTTTAGTGTTGTAATTTGTTACAAGGATAAATACTTATCTTATCACAACTATATTTGCATTTTTAAGTAGGCATAAAATATGCTTATTTATACTAATCATTATATCATACAATTTTCAAATTTGTAAATTTGTAAATACATATACTAAGATCAAATCACTACACTATTTTTATTGTTTGTTTATTTTGTTTATAAAAATAGAGCACTATATATTACAATTTTTTACAAGAAAAATTATGAACGTTAAATACTACAATTTTTACAAAAAAATTATTAAAATACCGGAGGAAACTAATAATAAAATACATTGTACTTTATGTGGGAATTAGATTGTTGGAATGAGAACTCGGCTAAAGGCAGAAAATCCAGTAACACTCATGTAGTTATGATGCATTTTTTACTTTTAGAATCAAGGCTCTATTTAGGCCATTGAACAATTGTTTGTATTCTATTAAAATGGAGTCAAGCTTCTAGGTGGATATCTTATCCATCTTTGCATTTGACTCCTCAATGATTTCGAGTTCTAAAAATCTGATTTTTGAGTAAGCACTTTCTAAGTCAAATTTCAGCTCTTCTACCTTACATGTACATTTCCAATTCCTCCATGGTAGCTTCTTTTTCTTCTTCAACCTATTTTATTTTTCGATATGGCATTTTCCGATGTACGAGCGTACTTGCCACTGAGACGGAAGCGGATGCATTTGCAGGTTTAAAGAGAGGCTAAATCAATTTTAAAGACATGAAAATTGCCTTACAATTATTTAGATTTTTTTTTAGTTCATACATAATGCAAAAGAATTGTCCGGGAATGTAGTGGCTGACAATGCAACATATAATAAGGGTGTCCCGAAACATCCATGTAGTAATCGATTGCTATTGGGTCTAACGTGTTTGGACTGGGTTGAATATCCATTCCCATCAAATTTTTTTACTAAAACTCCCCTATAATTCATCTATATAAATGGCTTCACAGCAGAAACTTGACCTTATGTGAATCTAATAAGATATCGTCAATGCCTTGAAAATTGACCTTTACTTTTGCTACCTGGTAACAGTAATGGAATCCTGAATTCTGAAGTTAGTTTCTTTATTTTGATTGAGGTTACAATTCAATCTTTAGAAATTATACCATAGATTCTCTGCATGCTATCTATTGTTACTTATCTATTCAGATGCAATGTCACTGGTGTTCCTTTCTGCAATTGTGTACATAAAAGAAGGTAAAACTCACTTCTTTACATTCAAATGGCTATAATAGAATATTGCATTACATTAATATTTGCTCAGTTAGAGACAATCTGGTTAGTTCGTAATATCCATTAGTTAAGCAATGCCCTCATTTTTATGCAAGATCATATAAAACAAACTCAAATAGCCTTTCGGACCACAAACCTTGCTAAAAAAATTTTCTTACCTTCCCTACATCTTCACAACAAAATCCCACAATGGTCTCAACATGGTTTGGTAAATGGGCTACAAAGATGAAGTTTTAAGAGTCAGATTCAACCCTAGTGATTTATATGCTAACCTTAAACCATTATGCCTCTCCAACTTTGTCTAAGCTCATTTTGAATGTAGGAAACTATTGAACAGACAGTGGAGGTTGGTCCATCAACATGCTTATGGTGACGCGAACCAATGCACATACCTTTTGGCAAATAAGGGTAGAAGTCAAAGCTTTTTTTATGTGCTGTGCGCGTATGCCATTTTTGTCAGTGAGACAAAGGTCTCATGCGCTTAGCATATGAGATACCTTCTCAGGAAGAACACAACATGAATTAACTCATAAATACACTTGATGTTTGTCTTTTTTTATTAGAATCTTGGGGGCATGTGCTCAAATAGACTATGTACTATAATGACCTTTGGTTATATAACTTTAAACAACCTTTAAATTAATAAATACTTCCTTGGAAGCAATAAACACCTTATATTCGTCAATGATTTTGCATTAATATTTTCATGGATATAAATATGTAAGCTAACAAGCATCTAAACGAAACTATATCATACTATAAACCATTTATGGGCGTGAATCTAAACCAATGCTGACACAGTCATTGATTAAGGAAATTTAAATGTTAGAAGAGAATAAGAAAAGCCAATGTGCTTTCTTTTACATGCTTTAAGTAATGAAGAGTTTTCATGGGGACAAGGGGGTTTGCTCGCCCAATGAGAAAATCATAAACATTTACCTCTTCAAGTTTCACATATTGACTCGTGACTTTACAAAAATTACCAACTTACCTTAATTTTAAACCAACCAAATTCAAGAATATATTTCTATTTCACAATTTTTATTTTATTTATTGACAAGTTACACATGCATCGGCTCATTTCAATCTAATCACTCCAATCTTATCTTGACAATTTTATGTCCCTGTGTGTCACGTGACTAGGACATTAGCTCATGGATGACCAAGTGACAAAAGAAGCTATTTGGCATATATGTGAAGTTAATAATTTAATCTGCATAAGGTCTATAATATTAACTTAGTGTTTGTTTGATATTATCTTATTTCAGTTTTTCCTTATTGGACTAAAATATATTTATACTTAAAAAAATAAATTTTATAAAGTTAAATATTAACAAGATAAGAAGAAAACTAAATGAAAAAGCTCAATGCACTTGTACATTTGTCAAAGTAGATAGTACTCCTTTTTTCGTGTAACAAAATCATTTACAATGTCAAATAAAGTTCTAAGTCATGCTTCATTTTGTACTCCGCAAGTATTACTATTATTATATTCAGATGTGCAATCCTTTGATATGATTTAATACATCAATTGTTCAACCTCTACTCATGCCAGGTCAATTGTTCAATTGTTTACACTTGTAATTTCTATTCTTTTCTTTTTTTGATACGTACACTTGTAATTTCTATTACTAGTAATTATCTAGATTGAAGAAATAATAATGTAAAACAGAAATAAAAGCAAGTAGGACATTAAAATTATTTTATTAACAAAAACCATATATTACACAGCACACATTACTACTATCATCAGAGAGTCTAAGAGGGCTATCTACCCAAGCATATGATTCATATGTCTACCAAGCATATGATTCATATGGATAGCAAGCCCATTACAAACTTTAATTTTATTCAATCACATATTATATATAATATCCATAAAGCAGAATTAATAAGATAGTTTCCCATGTAGTACTTAACAAGAACAGCTACTTTTTGCCCTTTTGACCAGCATGTAGTCCAGCAAAATAAATCTGGGGGTTACTTTGAAATGAGTCCCTTGAAATGCGTGATCCTCCTCCACTCCCTGGAGCAACCATCTTGCCACCACTACCACCGCCCGTAGAGCCACCCCCACCACTTTTGGCTGCACCACCGCCAGTGCTACCGCCTCCTTTGCCACCTCCACCGCCACCACTTCCTCCTCCTTTGCCACCACCATTGCCGCCCATTCTGAATGTGTAACTGCTTAGTAATTACTATTAATATAATTAGTACTATTTTTTTTATAAGATATAATTAGTACTATTAACTGTTAAAGATGTCCAAAAAAATTGTTGCTTAAAACAAGATATGACTTAAGTATCTATAGAGAGTTATGATCAAAGGTTTAGTGCATGAGAAGGCCATAGACAAAAGGAACTTCTATAAATTTTTTTCTAAGACAATCCGTTTCAAAAGATTTCCCACCCAACACCAAGGAAATCTCCATAAGAATTCCGTTCAAAAGAGATCCCAATCTTATAAAGGACCATGATAACTAACGTTTCATAAAAATTTAGGTGTTGTACTTCTGGTTGTGTCATGAAGACTACAAGAATTAGATGTAAAATATGGATACCATGTTACACAAACTTATGTGTTACACAAGCTTATGTGTCATGATATAAACCACCACGTCATAAAGACTCAAGTGTTGTGTAATTAGTCGTGTCATAAAGACTGCAAAAATTATGTAGTGTTTCACCCTATTCAAGCTATGTTTGGTTAATTAACTGTAAATTCGAGAGAAGTGATTAATTTAGGCTAGCCCAAGCCTTAGAATTTGGCATAGTTCTATCAACTTCCTTTGAGACCACTCTCTTATTGATACAAGGCCACCACAAACTTAACCCAAAATTTTTTGAAATCTTAATAGGAGATCAATTTTACGTTGTTAGGCAAAAGTCTCGTGTTACGCTTATGAAGCCCATCTTTAAATCAATCCCATCCAAATGTGTCTAAAATCATTGGGTCCACAATTAAGCAATAAACTTTATATTAAACAATTTTTTGAAATCCCCAAAATTCCTTTAGAAATTGAGAATTTTGGTCTGTTGAAAGTTCATTCCTTTGACCCATTAAAGCAATTACTATCACAACATCATTCAAGACAATAAGCCATCAAACCCTCAACTTGCCCAAATAAACTCAATAGTGACTAAAATTAGATTTATCAACTATTAAATGTTAGGAATCCAACCCCCAAATTTGAATTATTGAGAAACCTCAAAGGACCACCTTTTGTGAAGACCCTTAGCCATTTGTCTTAAAAATCTACCAACACCCAAAATCACTCATAATCTCAAGGTTATCCATCAAGTATAATAAAAACTAACAAACAAGATGAAAATAAAAGGACTTAGGATTTTACCTTAAAATCTTGGAGAAATTGAGCCTAAGATGTCCTAGTGAGTGTTTGTGATTGTGTGTGTGTGTGTGTGTGAGTGAGGGAAGAGGGGGGGGGGGGGGGGTAAATAAGGAAGGAAAAGGGGGTACGGCACTTTAGTTTAACGCTATCATTTTTATTTTTTATTTTTTATTTTTTACCGACTCTTGAAAAATCTTGTAAGGATAACATTTGAAAGAGTAAATCTTGTAAGTAATTTTTTTTTTTTTTAAAGAAAGTTTCAACCTATGGTGTTCGTTCTTGATGATAACTCTTTATCATCAGACCAAGACACCAATCAGTTTTTGGTGTAGGCGGGAATTGAACTCTAGATCTCTTATTTGACTATCAGAGATTTTACCAGTTGAGCTAACTGGAACTCGCAAGTAAATTTTGTTATTATGATACAATTAATTGAGTTATTATGAAAATATTTAAAATGAACAATTAATTTTTTTAGAACATGAAAAAATTTTCATTGTAAAAATTTTAAATTATATTAGTTTTAAATCTGTTAGAAGTAGCGTCAAATGAGTTGAAAATACTTTTAGTTGAACAAAAAGTAATTTAAATTTTAAAGACATTTAAGATAAAATTGAAAGCATTTGAAATATAATTTGAGATGATAATTATAAAATTATAGTGTAATTAAAAAAAATCTAATTTAAATTTTATTCAACTTTCACTTTAATATATTACATTATATAAATTTTCTGCAAAGATAAAGGTTCTGTATATCTATTGTTTGAATGAATTGATGTTTGAAGCTTCCTAGTTCCTACCGAAAAAAAAAAAGTAACTTAATCATGGTTATTCAGAGAAAAAAGAAAATAAAAGCAACTTAATCATGGTTGCTTTACAAAAGTAAAGCATTGACAAAGCTTGCTAAAGCAGTCATTCTTAATCATGGTGTGCTGCATTTTCTATCCTTCTTCCTTTAAACATGATTTCTTCCAACGATTTGTGAGCACCCACTTTACCTACCTCGTTGGTGCTTTTGATTGTCTGATAAAAAGAAATATAAATTTATTAACAATTGAAATGTTCTTATAATATGAAACCAAAGTTGAGGCGTAGACATATTTAAGAAAAAAAGTTGAGGCATAGACAATTTTGCAATGGATAATGCTACATATTAAAGAGTGTCCCTAATAAAAAACAGAGTGTCCCTAATAAAATTTATTTACTTTGTATGAAAACCCATTCCGATAAGATTCGAACTAAAAGTTTTATCTTTACCTATCAAATCTCAGACGTGGACTGAGTCCTGTTTATACACGTGTCACAATTCTGATGGATTTAATGCAATTGAACAATGAACATTAAATCAAAACACTTTTGAACATGTATCACTGTCCTGACGGGTTTAATGCAACTAGGCACTGGATCAGTCCTCACCTCTAGACCCTAGTCCTGTCTAATGCAACTGGGCATTGGACCAGTCCTCACCCCTAGACCCTAGTCTTGTACACTAAAGTTTTGCCCCAGATTTGGAGAGCTAGAAACAATAATCCATGTATTAAGAGATTACTATTGGGCCTAAAGTATTTGGGTTGGGTTGAATGTCCGTTACAATCAAAATTTAAACCTGAAGCAACCCAGTTTTATAAATTCTTTGTAATTCAAACCGAGCCCACTCAGTTCTTGTCACTTATCCACATTAACATTAACAAAACCAGAACCATCTCAAGCACTTAATACTACTCAGAGATCAGAAACAGAGCTTTGCATTACATTCCTGGGACGACTCTGTGGTGGCTCGAGCTGCGTGACGATTTCGAATGAATGGTATCTTCAATGTTCCTTTTTTTTTTATTCTGGCTGATTTTGGATTTTGGGGATTTTGAGAAAAATTGGTTTGTTTGTTTGTTTATATAGTGTAGGTAAGGTGTTTGTTGTTAGTTTTGAGGGAGGATTTCGAATTAGACGAAAAACAAAATAGGACCAAAAAACATTTTTAAATTGTATTTTTTTTTTCGTTACTAGTTGAAGCTGTGGATTATGGATGATTAAGAGTGAAAGATGATGAACAACTCATGAAATAAAGATTGCAAATTTAAATGTATTGAAAAATTAAAACCACACATAAAAAATGTGAAGTTAGAAACAACATTAAGAAGACAAATGAGGAAAAGAGTGGAGAGTTTAATATGTTCATCATTGGGGGGACGCTCGTGCAAGAGAGGTTAAAAACAGAGTATTTTTATTACTATGAATGATAAAAATGATGATTAATTATAGTTCAGAGAATAAGAATAGAATAGGAGAGAGTTTGACTTTCTTTCTGTATTGCACCCAATTGCATAGCCTTTTAAATGTGATGGAGAGGAAATCTACTTTCAATGTACAAATACCCATTTAAAAAAGCTAAACTTTGAATTACTTATATGTAAAATGTATGCACTTTGATCATATCATACTATTTTGCTTTGTCTACAATTCTGCTTTCTTGGTGCAGGGCATAAGATTTTGTGATGTGGCATTGGATCAAGTATAATGGTTAATAACTCAGCGCCCAGAATGAAAGTAAATTAGTTGGTGTTGGAAACAAAGCACTTCATGCCCCAAATCTCCAACCCTTCAACACTTCCAATCTTCTGCTCACTAACTTATCAGAGATTTCTTTTTTGCAGCCTGCAATCAAAATGCATTTCATCCTCATCATCTCCTGTTCCATCCCAACAACACATTGCCCATTTAATACTAGACCAAAAGTCATTCTCCCAAGCCCTTCAAACCTTCAAATGGGCTTCCAAACTCCCCAATTTTACCCACACTCAATCCACCTACCGTGCATTGATCCACAAGCTTTGTGCTTTCCGCCGCTTCGATATTGTAAAGGAATTACTTCAAGAAATGCCCAACGCAATCGGGTCACCCCCTGATGAAGACATTTTCATCACAATCGTCCGTGGTCTAGGGCGGGCACGTATGGTTAAGCGGGTAATCAAAGTGGTTGACTTGGTTACCCAGTTTGGAAAGAAACCTTCTATGAGGATTTTCAATTCAGTACTTGATGTTCTTGTTCAGGAAGATATTGATTTGGCTCGAGAGTTTTATAGGAAGAAGATGATGGGGAGCAGTGTTGAAGGTGATGGATACACTTTCGGGATCTTAATGAAGGGGCTTTGCTTGACTAATAGGATTGGTGATGGTTTCAAACTGTTGCAAGTGATGAAGTCTAGGGAAATCATACCAAATACTGTGATTTATAACACATTACTTCATGCACTTTGCAGGAATGGGAAAGTTGGGAGAGCAAGGAGCTTGATGAATGAGATGGAGGAGCCTAATGATGTGACTTTTAATATCTTAATATCTGCATATTGTAAAGAAGAGAATTTGGTTCAAGCTCTTGTTCTTTTAGAGAAATGCTTCAATCTGGGGTTTGTGCCTGATGTTGTAACAGGGACTAAGGTGCTGGAAGTCATCTGCAATGTTGGTCGTGTTACTGAGGCTGTTGACATTTTGAACAGATTGGAGAGCAAGGGAAGTGTGCTGGATGTTGTGGCTTATAACACTTTGATAAAGGGTTTTTGTAGATTAGGGAAAGTGAAAGTTGGGCATTGCCTTTTGAAGGAGATGGAGAGGAAGGGCTGCCTTCCAAATGTGGACACATACAATATATTGATCTCTGGTTGTTGTGAGTCTGAAATGTTGGATTTGGCTCTTGATCTGTTTAATGAGATGAAAACAGATGGAATTAATTGGAATTTTGTTACATATGATACATTAATTAAAGGTTTGTGTTCAGGAGGGAGGATGGAAGATGGGTTTAAGATTTTGGAAATAATGGAGGAGAGTAAGGAGGGATCTAGGGGTCGTTTAAGCCCTTATGATAGTGTGTTATATGGTCTGTATAAGGAGAATCAGTTAGATGAAGCACTCACATTTCTGACCCAGATGGGGAAGTTATTCCCTAGAGCAGTTGATAGGAGCTTGAGAATTTTAAGCCTTTGTGAAGAGGGTGCCATTGAGGATGCAAAGAAGGTTTTTGGTCAGATACTTGTAGAAGGGGGAGTTCCAAATGTTCTTGTTTATGACCATTTAATCCATGGATTTTGTGAAGGAGGGTATATGCGTGAAGCATTTGAGCTGATGAATGAGATGGTTGGTCGTGGTTATTATCCACTTGCACCAACATTCAATGCTCTGATTAGTGGGTTCTGCAGGCAAGGAAAGGTCAGTAGTGCTTTGAAGCTCATTGACGACATGGTTGTGAGGGGTTGCAAACTTGATATAGGAAGTTATAATCCCTTGGTTGATGCTCTTTGTAGGAAGGGGGATTTTCAAAAGGCTTATGGGCTCTTTTTACAAATGTTAGAAAAGGATATTGCTCCTGATTTATCGTCATGGAACTCATTGCTTCTTAGTTGGTGTCAAGAAACATCATGGTTAGCAAGACAGAACATGTTCCAAGTAAATAACCTTTTACAACAGATTGCTGAGATTTGAATTAATTTTAGCTATTGAGATATAGATGAAGTGTAAGACAAAGAATTTTCAACTTAGTGAATGTGAGTAAAAGTAAAGGCTGTATTAGCTTGTTTGTTATTACCAATTCTGCATTACCTAAATGGGAAATGAAGGTTTTTTCATATATTCCATGTTAGAGGTTCAAGATAGTTTGAGGAAGGTGCTTCTTGGGAATGTAAGTAGAGATCTTCAGTATTATTTCATGTTTGCACTTTCTTATTACTAGCTTGCCTTTTAAATAATTTACACCTGTTGAAGACCACACATTCAACCAGAAATAATTAGAAGTAAAAAACTCTGAATAAAGAAATATAAAACATAGACAAGGTTAAAAGAAACACAGTAGCAATCCAGATCTATCTTGAATATTCATTAACAGAAAGAGACACTAGACAAATTTTTTACAATTAAGCATTTTTAAAGATATTTCGATTATCCTATCATATTAATTTTGATTTTGAAAATTACAAACTAAAATGAGAGATCATATTTCTTGTGTTGTAAAGGCCCATTATCAACATTCTCTATCATAGCAATCCAGTCCAAAAAAAGGGGCTTTTTAGCTAATAAGAGATGATATGCTAATGAAATTAACTCATTTTAAAGGTGAAATCACCATCACTCTGAAGCATATGATACTGGTTGGCACTTGGCAGTGGAAATGAAAGATAGAGTGGTTTTCCAACAATTGCACACCATCTGCTACCAATTGTAAGTCCTAGTTAAGACCCATGTTCTCAAGTTCTGTCAATTTCATCATTGATATTCTTTGATTGGATCATTTCTACAATTAAAAAATATAGGGACTTCCATAATTTTCCATTAATTTGGTTAGCCAATCAATTGACTTATGCTTCTTAATGCAATTGTTGGCTGTTTACATCATTAAATTTCAATAAAGCACTCTTTAATATTGCAGTTGCTAACTTACTTTCTCTGTGCCATAAGCGGTCCTGTCTAATATTTTCAATTCCTTTTTGTAGTAAAGAATCCACAAACCCTCATTCACTTGTCTTATTGATTTCTATTGTTAAGTTAGCTATGACTATCATAAAATTTATGAGAGATGGCTTTGCAATGGATTTGATCCACAATAATTCTATCTATTTTTTTTTGGTGCCTAGAAATACTTTATTAAAAAAGAGCAAAACTAAACAGAGGAAAAGTGCTGCAAAAGAGGGGTTTTACCTCCATCTCTATCCTAAGGACAAAAGCAACGGTTTGGAATGGATGAGATGGGGATCAATCCCGACATATTACAAATGATGGCCCACTTAGAAATATTATGGGCTACAATATTAGTTTCTCTAAAAGTGTCATTTACACCCAATCAGATAAAAATTGAAAAAGTATCTAGCTTCCTCAATTAGGTGCTCAATTGGCCAATCAGGCTCCAGAGAGTGGTTCTGTAACTAGATAATAACATTTAGAGTGTCCCCTTCACGATCCCAATTTCCATATCCCATTTCCGCTGCTATTGTTATCACTAAGAGAGCCGCATGAGCTTCAGCCAGGGGCTTTGATTCTCTATTATCTGGGTCCAACTGCTACTATACATGTCTTTTCCTTTCTAACTGCAGCGTTAGAATTAATCTTGACATAGGGGGGAAGTGGTCTCCAATCTCGACCTACAAATTCCCAAGAAGAAACATGATCAGTGTATACCTATTTAATTTAAAAAATTAAGAGAATGGGATCAAGAACTTCTCTTTGTTGTTAATTCATAAGCTTGTTCCTAGTAATCCATATTATGTTGTTGCTAAAATCTGCAAATAGTCTAAAGTTCCTCACACCTTCTGTTGGAGTTATCAGCTTATCTTCAGGTTGGAGAACTAACTTGGCCCAATTCATCTCTTCAAATTTGATTGGCCAAGCCACCAAGGTGAGAGAGCCCTGATAATTGGACACTTTATAAGCAAGCGCTCCAACTGTATATGAGGACCTATTTAGTGAAAATTAATGTAAGTCAAGGCCTTCATTCAGTAAAATGGAAAAAAAAAATCAATGTAAAAATTTTTATGGGTTATGATTTATAGAAAGATTGGACTTCTTGTTCTGGTTTATGCTTTACACATATTCTGAAATGCATATTCTGTTTTCTGTTATAGTGTTATCGTTTAGTGTTGCTTGAATATTGCATATATTGTATATGCAATTACTGCAAAAATATTTTGGATATCTTTATTTTGGATAGCTAAGTATGGCAGTTTGATATGCTTTGACTGAAGTGGCCTTGTGATTTAAAAAAATTTCATGGTCTTTACACTTAAAGGGGGTGTCATTACTTTCTCAAAAAAAAAAAAAAAATGGGGTTGTCATTAAGTTTTATGCTTTGCAACTCTGTCCCATCAATTAGTCATGCCACAATGTAAGTTCTGTTTTATTACTTGTTACAGATGTCTTCATTTTTCTGTCAAAGTAGTAGTACCTATCAGGAAAGAGAAAAAAAAAAAGTCATGCCTCAATGGTTGAGTATCATGAACGTTTACCCATCAGGAAAGAGAAAAAAAAAAAAAAAAAAAAAAGTATTGTGAACGCTTGTGTGATTATTGTGTTGTTAATTATTAGTTCTGCAACAACTTTGTGGTTTTTAAAATCAGAATCATCTGAAAATATTTTGTATACTAGTAAACTCTTTTCTCTTTTTTGGGGTCTCTATTTTCTCATCATGGATTTGGTAATACTACTAATAGGTTTATTTTAGGAAAAGCAATATTAATATATATTATCATCATATTATTTGCAGGCTTCGGCCTTAGGGCAAGACGGTGATGTGTATAACTTCATCGAAATGATATGATAGTGGTAGGTGAGATAAAAAGAGAAAGTTAATCTCTCTAGATGTTTTTGGAGTCTTGAAGGTTGATACCTGATATCATGACTAATATATTTGTTTAGGAAATAGGGAAGACAATGATACCTTTCCTCAATTTTTAGGCTTTTGTACAATAAGAACTAGGATTACGATTCTTTAGAGTGCTTAGGGTAATTCACTACGGAATTTCTATAATCATATCCATCAATTTTGAAGTGAGTGGTCAAGTCTGGAGAAGTGCAGTCCATCAAATGAGATAAATGCGCGACTAGCTGCTAAAGGAAGGTTCATTGATTCTGTATTGAATAGAAATTTATGCTGATATTAGGGGTGTTCCTATGTCTGTTATGTATTCTAGAGTTGATTGAATTGTAGTTTTAGCTGTGTTTTTCTTTGTTTCTGTAATTGAGTTTGTGCATAGACTTAGATAAGTCTTTGGGTTTGGAACTCTGTAATTTAGTAGTGTGTTCCAATAAAAGTTCCTGCTTATCAAATAAATATTTTTGAAGTGACTATAATTTTTTTTGAAGTGATTTACATCTTCAATAATTTAAATAGATATTAAAATGGTGATAATCAACTTCTAATCAAATGGTGATGATAAGTAAATGCTAATTCACTCATTTCAAAATGGATAGATAGAATTTTAACAATTCAACTTAGGAGTAATCCTAAGAAATCTAGAAGATCATAATTCAC
Source organism: Quercus gilva (assembly GCA_023621385.1). Taxonomy (NCBI): domain Eukaryota; kingdom Viridiplantae; phylum Streptophyta; class Magnoliopsida; order Fagales; family Fagaceae; genus Quercus; species Quercus gilva. Next base: position 5,691,598 of record CM042473.1, read on the forward strand.
AATGAAATTGTTATGACTTGCATTTCTCACTATGCAAGCATCTTTTGATTACCGAATAATTTAGACAAATTGCATATAAAGGACTTTCAAATTCGAATATTTTAGGAATTCAAAAAAAGACTAAATCATGTTCTACGGTTTGTTACCCTTCTTAACTCCATTTGGCTTGCTTGGAAAGTTCACAATAAACCTCTGCAATCAAAAGACGAGATTTGAAAAAATATTGTCAGTAATGTCCTGCCCTTTAACCAAACTAACTAGAAGTTGATGAATAAACAGTCTTTGCGCTAGAATTGGTTGAAACTTGAAGTTTTACTCCTACAATTTCAAATCCTTTTGTAGAAAATAATAAAACATCTTATGCTCTTTGAAAGAAGATAGCAAATTAAACTGATATTCACAACACCATATTGTACTTCAGATAGTATTCTTAGAAAAATCCAGCCTAACCTTAACCTAATCCAAGTAAAGGCTAGGTTTTTTGTCCTACAAATGCATGCCTACAGAGGCCTGGGCTTTTAATAGAAGTAGTATGGAAGAAGTACCGAGACCTCTCAAAGACCACTCCTAGGAGGAAGCCTGGATGGACCAATTATATTGGTTACTGGTACGTACTAGAACAAAATAATAACTCTTACGTTAAAAAAATTACTACTGACATAACATTCAAATACCAACTATCTTAGCACAAATCAAGGAAACACCACAGCTACCAATCTTCAAAGATCCCACCTGCCCTGCAACAACTTGTGCACGTAACAGTTACTCTTTCTTTTTCTTTTTCTTTTTTCTAAGAAAGTTTACTCAAATTTCAAAGAAGTTGGAGTAAGCATTTTTGGGTCATTTTCCAAATTAATATTAGTTTTCAATACATCAAATGGAGTGCAATTTTGAGGTTATTTATTTATTTATTTTTAACGAGTTAAAGTAATTTTACTACAGATTGTTTGGGCTGGCAGAAGGCATTTGAGAAACAACGAAATTCTCTTACTTTAGTTTTGTGTATTTGCTTTCTAAAATGCTTTTTTTCTATTCCCAATTAGAGGGTCATGTTAGTTGTATTAGGTCAATTATTTTTTTGGTTATATGTTTTGGTATTGTAAATGTAAGTTGTTATTACTCATGCTTGGAGGGCTGTTCAAAGTTGGTCCTATACAAGTCCTACTTCATTTATGAATGTAAAATATAGAGAGAATTGAGAGTGTGATTTTTTTAGAAGGATTTTAGATTTCCCCTTGTTTATCTTTTCTCATTAGGTAGATTCCAATAGGTGGTGAGTTTCTTGTTTTGTATCTCTTAGGTGCATTTCTTAGAGTGATGAGCATTCATAACTTCTAGTTTGTATCCCTTGGGAGGATTCCTTTAATTTGTGAGCAAGATGGTTACTTATAGGAGACTGCTTACTATAGCTGATAAAATCTATTCTTGTAAGTATGTACTTGTGTTTGCTGCATATTCTCCAAAAAAAAAAAAAAAAAATTTGGTATCAGCTTCACAAGAAGTTTGGAACCTAATTTTGAGACCAAATGGATCTATACTCTTAATTTTAGTGGTTTTAATTAATTATAACTTTACTTTTGAAAAACAAAAATTTGAATTTATGGAAGTGCTGCGCAAACATGTATTGGTTATTTTCTATCACATCCCTAACCACTATCTTGTATAATTCTTAAAAGGTAGAGGGCAATTGGTTTCTTCATCCAATTTGATGATTACACTTGTAAAAGCTTATTCCATTCTTTTTAAAAGGCATTACATGAATGACCTTTTTTTTTAGAATGTTGATTCCTTCGACCATTAAAACTAAGCCATAGTGGAGCTATTATCTTAGACTTTCTCAAATATCTAGATTATCATTGGAATCTATACCAGAAGCAAAGATTGCAAATACAGTCATTTATATATAATCTTTTCTATCCTCTATGATTCTATCTTCTTGGTGACCAAATGGATATTATCAGTTTATATACAGGTACTTAGCTGAATTGAAAATCTTTCATTTCAATTTTGTATTCTAAATCCACTGATGTTATCTGCCTAACTACACCATCAAAATGTAACTTAAAAGTAGTTACGTGGTACATTTGTTCGTTAGCCCCCCTTTCACTTTTTTCATTGTCATATAGACATGTCTACTTCAATCGCTTTCTAATCCTTGTTTCTTAGAACTTTTTCGATTAATTATAATCAAGAAGATGTAATTGCATTGATAGCATGGGTTTTTGGTGGGAATGGCATCATTGTGTGATATGTGATATTTTTGTATCTACTCTACTTCTTTAAAAGTTTGGTCGTGGTGTGGAAGAAATAACATAATACCCTTAAAATGAAGGGGACGCAGTTAGGAATTAGGATAGATTAGATCAATAATCAAAGTGGGAAGAGAGATTTTTAAATTTATTTTTTAATATATAAGGAAGTTGTGTCTTAGTTTTTTGTCAGACTATTCTACTCTTTTTCCACAAGACGTCTTAAAAATCTCATGAACTGATAGTATGATTGATGATATTTAGGACCTCTAAGTGTTCTTGAAGAACAAAAAGAGATTATTTATCATTTTGAAGATAAATCAATGATTTTATACTTTTTTATTGTAACAATAGAGAAAAAATAAATAAATAAAGGTTTTGACATTTAAACGAACAGGACTCTCACAATTTAAGTGTCAATTAAAATTATTGATGATGTGATAGAATGAAATTAATTCATTTCAAAATAGATAGATAGAATTTTAAAATTTTGTCATATGTGCTTAATCAAAACATATCCTACTAAAGAAACACAATCTTCTCCATTTCATTTGAGAGTGCTCATTTTACGTTCAAGATTTTATTTAATATTTGATGTGATAGTCAGTATACATACCTATTTCCTTTTCTTTTTTTTTCTTTTTTTTTAAGAAGCGTATACAAACCTATTTCAAATGAGAAAAATGGAATGTGAACCTTGATTTAATTTTTTTTATTTAAAAAAAAGCATAATAAGACTTTTTTTTTTTGGAGAAAAAATAAGACTTGAACTTATGGACTTTATTTTATTAATTTGCCATAGCATGGGAATTTTCCAATCAAGATGGTGACAGGTACCAATATTTTGATTATATTAATTATCAATAATTAATAGAACTATGTTAAATGTACTAACACACCATCAACCAAAAGTACAAAATTTAGGTACAGTACTTTAGTTACTATTCTTTAAATTTTTCTTTTAAAATTCAGTCATATGATTACTTAACTAAAAAATACACTTCCTTCCCATATAAAAATTCACATAGCAAAATTTCAAAAAAAAAATTTAATAACAATACTCAAATACTATATCTAAGTCTTACCGAACAAAAATCACACCACCAACAGGCAGTCCATATTCCAAGAAGACAGAGATTCTCTGTTTAAAGGGCCACGTGGTCAAATTATAGATTTTGGACAAATATTTTAACACAAACCCATAATTAGGTGCCACCTTTTATGCAACAATTGGGTACGTGAAATCTTTTGCACTCGCCAGTTGCCATTTATCCCTTCTATATATTCCACTGTAATAAAAAAATTCTTTGTACTGATAATAGTAATACCCCACCTACTTTAATAGTCATGTCATCATTATTCTTCCATACATACACTTTATCCAAACTCATAACTATATATATTAAGGGCCTATTTGGATAGGCTGTTCATAAAGGTGCGTTTTTAAAATGAGCGTTTTTAAAACGTGCGTTTTGAAAACATCATTTTAAAAACCACAAATAAACGTTTGGTAAAAATGTGAAAATATGTGTTTTTTTTATTTTTAAAGCTACGTTAAGCGTTTGGATAAGCTGTTTTAAAAATGGCTGCTTGGAGTGTAAATTCCAAAAAAGGACTTAACTATTTTGTTAAGGTTATTTTGTCATTTTTCCTTTAATCAGTGTTTTTTTTTAATTATTATTGAAAATATGCAATTAAGCCTAACAATTATATTAATAATAATAACAATAATGATGTTGTCATTGTTGGAATCATGGAGAGAAATTTATATAATTTAAAATTGAAAAAAAAAATAAGCAGAGCTAATTACTAAAATGATTAAAATGATTAGGAAAATATTAAAATGATTAGGAAAATAATTATATTAAAATAATTACTAAAAAAAATAAGCAGAGCTAATTGGTATAACTCAAGGGAATCAAACAAGTATTAAAGTAAATTTAAGATCATGAAATAAGTAGAACTCATCAAAGTCATTGATAAAGAGTTGAGACTTGAAAGTGGAGGTAGATAATGTTGTCATTAAGTCATCTATTTTTTTTAAGATAAACAAGTTTTGGCCCTAAGGAAGAGGAACAGTAGTGACCTCCACTTGATGAGGAACTTTCAAGGTTTTTTTTTTTTATCAACCTCATCAAAGAATCTATACTTCTACCAACAATGGTAAAGTTTTTTTCCCAAAATCTCTTTAGCAGGAAATGAGCCAATAACGATCATTGTTGACAAATATCTGATACTATTTAACTAATGTAAAAAAATGTACAGAATATATAGTTTATTATAGTATATATATTTTTGATAACCAGTATATATATATATATATATATTATTGTACTTTTTTTTTTTTTTTTTGAGTTAAAGAGTAGTATTATAACACAGTTTTAAAGGGAATAAAAAATACACCATCTATAGGCCACGTGAGTGACATGACCATTTGGATGGGTAAAGAGTGAACTTGAAGACTTGTCTTTCTCACTTCCCATCACTGACCACAAGTTTTAAAATTTTGCATTGAGATTCACAGCCGGATAAAACAAAGAAAAAGAAAAAGAGAAGGAACTTGCTAGAAGTAAAAGATGGAGAAGAAGTTCATGAGGTAGCATCAAGGAAATGAGAAGAAGCAGCAGCTTGATTGATTTGCAACGACAGGTGAAATTTTTTTTCAAAGATTCACAAAAGCCTCAACTGCTTCTTCAATTTTTATTCTTCTTCAAAGACCTTCAATTTCTTAGAAATCCGGTATCCAAAATTCGATATTCTCTCCGATATTGCTGGAATGATTCCTGTACCGGCCAAGGTTCTGTTACGGTATACATGGGGGAAGGGATAAAGTTGGTATTTCCTTTCGTATTTGTGCTATTTTTATTTTCTGAAGAAAAAAATAGCGGTTAGCCCATCTGCGTCTCTGAAAATGCAAAGTTTTGCAGTGTTTTGTAAACGTGAAAAATCTAGATTTTGAAAACGCAAACGTGCTGATTTTGTGAAGCCAAACGATTTGGCAAATCACGTTTTGTCTAAAACGCTCGTTAAGGTTTTGTAAACAGCCTATCCAAACGGGCTCTAAATTCGTTTAGTTGTGACCAGTGAGAGTGGGGTGCCTTTTACTTCTTGTGGGTTGGTCTCCAGAATGGAAGATCTAATTAACTAGAAGAATAGTATTTTCATGAAAAATATTAAAGGTTTTATTTGTCAATTTATCAAAAAAATGATAATTGTTAATGGATATAGGATAATTATTAATAAACTATTTTAAGAAAATTTTTATGATAAAAGAAAAAGAAACAATTAACGCTTTGATAGTTTTTTTTCCATAAAAATGGTATCAAAAATTTCTTAAAATGAGTTGTTAACACAATTGCTTTAAGGGCACTAGTTAACATGACTCATAAAAGATTTACAAATTAATGTAATAATGAATATGATGTTATATCAATGCTATAATAAGTAAATTTTTACTTTTTTTTCTTTTTTTTTTTTTTTTCAGCTCATCACTTCACAACAAGTCTTATACTGTCTTAAACGGTAGTAAAAAAAAAAAAAAAAGCATGATAGAAGTGGAAATAATATATGAACTTATGAATGTTTGTGATAAATAATAATAAAAAAATTACTTGGACATAAGATAATACCATGTTTAGACAGTTTAGTGATTCTTTTCACAACAAAATTCCACAGTGGTCTCAACATGGTTTGGTTAAAGGCCTGCAAAGATGAAGTTTTAAGAGTCAAATTCAACCTTAGTGATTTCTATGCTAACCTTTAACCATTATGCCTCTCCAACTTTGTCTAATCTCATTTTGAATGTAGGAAAGTATTGAACAGACAGTGGAGGGTGGTCCATCAACATCCTTATGGTGAAGCGAACCAATGCACATACCTTTTGGCAAATAAGGGAAGAAGGCAAAACTTTTGTATGCGCTGTGCGCCTGAGATACCTTCTTGGGAAGAACATAACATGAATTAACTCATAAATACACTCCATGTCGATTCTTTTTTATTAAAATCCTGGGGGCATGTGCTCAAATAGACTATGTACTATAATGACCTTTGGCTATATAATTTTAAACACCCTTTAAATTAATAAATACTTCCTTGGAAGCAATAAACACCTTATATTCATCAATGATTTTACATTAATATCTTCATGGATATAAATATGTAAGGTAACAAGCATCTAAACGAAACTATACCATACTACAAACCAATTACGGGCGTGAATCTAAACCAATGTTGACACAGTCATTCATTAAGGAAATTTAAATGTTAGAAGAGAATAGGAAAAGCCAACGTGCCTTTTTTTACATACTGTAAGTAATGAAGAGTTTTCAGGGGGACAAGGGGGTTTGCTCGCCCAATGAGAAAATCTTAACCATTTACCTCTTCAAGATTTGCAAATTGACTAGTGACTTCACAAAAATTACCAAACTTACCTTAATTTTAAACCAACCAAATTCAAGAATATATTTCTATTTCAAAATTTTTATTTTATTTATTAATAAGTTACACATGCATCAACTCATTTCAATTTGATCACTCCAATTTTATTTTGCCAATTTTATGTCCCTGTGTAGGACATTAGCTTATGGATGACAAAGTGACAGAAGGAGCTATCTGGCATATATGTGAAGTTAATAATTTAATCCGCATAAGTTCTATATTATTAACTTAGTGTTTGTTTGATATTATCTTATTTAAGTTTTTCCTAATTGGACTAAAATATTGTTAGACTTAAAAAAAAATTAAGGTTTTATAAAATTATATATTAACAAAATAAGAAGAAAACTAAACGAAAAAGCTCAATGCACTTGTACATTTGTCAAAGTAGATAGTACACCTTTTTTCATGTATAAAAATCATTTACAATGTCAAATAAAGTTCTGAGTCATGCTTCATTCTGTACTCTGCAAGTATTACTATTATTTTATTTAGATGTGCAATCCTCTGATGTGGTTTAATACTTCAATTGTTCAACCTCTACTCATGCTAGGTCAATTGTTCAATTGTTTACACTTGTAATCTTTATTAAGAGTAACTATCAAGATTGAAGAAATAATAATGTAAAACAAACACAAAAGCAAGTAGGCCATTAAAACTATTTTATTAACAAAAACCATATATTACACAGCACACATTACTACTTTCATCACACGGTCTAAGAAGGCTATCTACCCAAGCACATGATTCATATGTCTCCCAAGCACATGATTCATATGGATAGCAAGCCCATTATAAAATTTAACTTTATTCAATCACATATTATATATAATATTCACAAAGCAGAATTAATAAGATAGTTTCCCATGTAGCTCCTAACAAGAACATCACTATTTTTTTCCCTTTTGACCAGCATGCAATCCAGCAAAATAAATCTGGGGATTACTTTGAAAAGAGTCCCTTGAAATGTGTGATCCTCCTCCACTCCCTGGAGCAACCATCTTGCCACCGCTACCACCGCCTGTAGAGCCACCCCCACCACTTTTGGCTGCACCACCGCCAGTGCCACAGCCTCCTTTGCCACATCCACCGCCACCACTTCCTCCTCCTTTGCCACCACCGTTGCCGCCCATTCTGAATGTGTAGCTACTTAGTAATTAATATTAATATAATTAGTATTTTTTTTTGATAAGATATAATTAGTACTATTAACTGCTAAAGACGTCCAAGAAAATTGTTGCTTAAAACAAGATATGACTTAAGTATCTATAGAGAGTTATGGTTAAAAGTTTAGTGCATAAGAAGGCCATAGACCAAAGGAACTTGTATATATATTTGTTCTAAGACAATCCATTTCAAAAGATTTCCCACCCAACACCAAGGAAATCTCCATAAGAATTCCATTCAAAAGAGATCCCAATCTTATAAAGTACCATGATAACTAACATTTCATAAAAATTTAGGTGTTGTACTATTGGTTGTGTCATGAAAACTGCAGGAACTAGATGTTGGATATGAATACCATGTTACACAAGCTTATGTGTCATGATATAAACCACCATGTCATAAAGACTCAAGTGTTGTGTAATTAGTCGTGTCATCACAAAGACTGCAAAAATCAAGTAGTGTTTCGCCTTATTCAAGCTATGTTTGGTTAATGAACTGTAAATTCGAGAGAAGTGATTGATTTAGGCTAGCCTAAGCCTTAGAATTTGGCATAGTTCTATCAACTTCCTTTGAGACCACTCTCTTATTGACACAAGGCCACCACAAACTTAACCCAATTTTTTTTTTTGAAATCTTATTAGGACATCAATTTTACATGGTTAGACAAAAGTCTTGTGTTACGCTTATGAAGCCCATCTTTAAATCAATCCCATCCAAATGTGTCTAAAATCATTGGGTCCACGATTAAGCCATAAACATTATATTAAACAATTTTCTGAAATCCCCAAAATTCCTTTAGAAATTGAGAATTTTGGTCTTTTGAAAGTTCGTTCCTTTGATCCATTAAAACAATTAGTATCACAACATCATTCAAGACAATAAGCCATCAAACCCTCAACTTGCCCAAATAAACTCACTAGTAACCAAAATTAGATTCATCAACAATTAAATGTTAGGAATCCAACCCTCAAATTTGAATTATTAAGAAACCTCAAAGGACCACCTTTTGTGAAGACCCTTAACCATTTGTCATAAAAATCTACCAACACCCAAAATCACTCATAATCTCAAGGACATCCATCAATTATAATAAAAACTAACAAATAAGATGAAAATAAAAGGACTTAGGATTTTACCTTAAAATCTTGGTGAAACTGAACCTAGGATGTCCTAGAGAGTGTTTGTGAGTGTGTGTGAGTGAGGGGGGGGGGGGGGGGGGTGTAAAATAAGGAAGAAAAAGGGGGTATGGCACTTAAGTTTAACGCTATCATTTTTTTTTTTTTTTACCAATTCTTGAAAAATCTTGTAATGATAACATTTGAAAGAGTACGCAAATTGTTCATTGTTGATTGATCTATTTTTAGTTATTAAAGAAGGCAGATTGTTAGCCTATTTATATACTTTTTATTTTATTTTTTAGAATGAGCCTATTTATATACTTAGTTTATACTTCTTAAAGTAAATTTTGTTATTGTGATACAATTAATTGAGTTATTATCAAAATATTTAAAATGAACAATTAACCTTTTTAGAACGTGAAAAAATTTTCTTTGTAATTTATACTTGACATTAATAATAATTTGTGAAATTATATTAGTTTAAATTCAGTTAGAAGTAGCGTCAAATGAGTTGAAAATACTTTTAGTTTTAGATGAACTAAAAATAATTTAAATTTCAAAGACACTTAACATAAAATTGAAAGCATTTGAAATATAATTTGAGATGACAATTGGTATAAAATTATAGTGTACTTAAAATCTAATTTAAATTTTATTCAACTTTCACTTTAATATTTTACATTATACAAATTTTTAGCAAAGGTAAACGTTCTGTATATTTACTGTTTGAATGAATTTACATTTGAAGCTTCCTAGTTCCTATCGAAAAAAAAAAAGTAACTTAATCATGGTTGTTCATGGAAAAAAAAAAGCAACTTAATCATGGTTGCTTTACAAAAGACAGAAGTAAAGCATTAATAAAGCTTGCTAAAGCAAACAATCTCAATCATGGTGTCCTGCATTTTCTATCTTGATAAGATTCGAAATCCACCAAACTTCGAATTTGGTTTGGGTCTTGTTAATACACGTCACAATTCTGATGCAATTCAATTGAAAGTGAACATTAAATCAGAACACTTTTGAATATGTGTCATTATCCTAACGAGTGCCAACTAGACACCCTTAGACTCTAGTCCTATACACTAAGCTTTGCCCCAGAATTGGAGAGCTAGAAACAATAATCCATGTATTAAGAGATTGCTATTGGGCCTAAAGTATTTGGGTTGGGTTGAATGTCCGTTTCAATAAAAATTTTAACCTGAAGCAACCCAGTTTTATAACTTCTTTGTTATTCAAACCCAGCCCACTCAATTCTTCACTTATCCACATTAACATTAACAAAGCCCGAACCATCTCAAGCACTATTCTACACGGAGATCAGAAACAGTGCTTTGCATTGCATTCCTGGGACGACTCTGTGGTGGCTCGAGCTGCGTGACGATTTCGAATGAATGGTACTTCAAGGTTCCTTTTCTATTGATTCTGGCTGATTTTGGAGTTTGGGGACTTTGAGAAAAATGGGTTTGTTTGTTTGTTTATATAGTGTAGGTAAGGTGTTTGTTGTTAGTTCTGAGTGAGGATTTCTAATTAGACGAAAAAGCAAAATACGACCAAAAAACACTTTTAAATTGTATTTTTTTTTTTTTTTTTTTTTTTGCATTACTTGTTGAAGCTGTGGGTTATGGATGATTAAGAGTGAAAGGTGATGAACAACTCATGAAATAAAGATTGCAAATTTAAATGTATTGAAAAATTAAAACCACATATAAAAATGTGAAGTTAGAAACAACATTAAGAAGACAAATGAGGAAAAGAGTAGAGAGTTTAATATGTTCATCATTGGACGGACGATTGTGCAAGAGAGATTAAAAATGTATTTTTATTACTATGAATGATAAAAATGATGATTAATTATAGTTCAGAGAATAGAGTAGGAGAGAGTTTGACTCTCTTTCTGTATTTCATACCCAATGGCATAGCCTTTTAAATGTGATGGAGAGCAAAGCTACTTTCAATGTACAAATACCAATTTAAAAAAGCTAAACTTGGAATTACTCATGTGTAAAATGTATGCACCTTGATCTTACTGTTTTGCTTTATCTACAATTCTTCTTTCTTGGTGCAGGGCATAAGATTTTGTGATGTGGCATTGGATCAAGTATAATGGTTAATAACTCAGCACCCAGTATGAAAATAAATTAGTTGGTGTTGGAAACAAAGCACTTCATGCCCCAAATCTCCAACCCTTCAACGCTTCCAATCTTCTGCTCACTAACTTATCCGAGGTTTCTTTTTTGCAGCCTGCAATCAAAATGCATTTCATCCTCATCATCTCCTGTTCCATCCCAACAGCACATTGCCCATTTAATACTAGACCAAAAGTCATTCTCCCAAACCCTTCAATCCTTCAAATGGGCTTCCAAACTCCCCAATTTTACCCACTCTCAATCCACCTACCGTGCATTGATCCACAAGCTCTGTGCTTTCCGCCGCTTCGATATTGTAAAGGAATTACTTCAAGAAATGCCCAACACAATCGGGTCACCCCCTGATGAAGACATTTTCATCATGATCGTCCGTGGTCTAGGGCGGGCACGTATGGTTAAGCGGGTAATCAAAGTGGTTGACTTGGTTACCCAGTTTGGAAAGAAACCTTCTATGAGGATTTTCAATTCAGTACTTGATGTTCTTGTTAAGGAGGATATTGATTTGGCTCGAGAGTTTTATAGGAAGAAGATGATGGGGAGCAGTGTTGAAGGTGATGAATACACTTTCGGGATCTTAATGAAGGGGCTTTGCTTGACTAATAGGATTGGTGATGGTTTCAAACTGTTGCAAGTGATGAAGTCTAGGGAAATCATACCAAATACTGTGATTTATAACACATTACTTCATGCACTTTGCAGGAATGGGAAGGTTGGGAGAGCAAGGAGCTTGATGAATGAGATGGAGGAGCCTAATGATGTGACTTTTAATATCTTAATATCTGCATATTGTAAAGAAGAGAATTTGGTTCAAGCTCTTGTTCTCTTAGAGAAGTGCTTCAATCTGGGGTTTTTACCTGATGTTGTAACAGGGACTAAGGTGCTGGAAGTTCTCTGCAATGTTGGTCATGTTACTGAGGCTGTTAACATTTTGAACAGATTGGAGAGTAAGGGAAGGGTGGTGGATGTTGTGGCTTATAACACTTTGATAAAGGGTTTATTGTAGATTAGGGAAGGTGAAAGTTGGGCATTGCCTTTTGAAGGAGATGGAGAGGAAGGGCTGCCTTCCAAATGTGGACACATACAATATATTGATCTCCGGTTGTTGTGAGTCTGAAATGTTGGATTTGGCTCTTGATCTGTTTAATGAGATGAAAACAGATGGAATTAATTGGAATTTTGTTACATATGATACATTAATTAAAGGTTTGTGTTCAGGAGGGAGGATGGAAGATGGGTTTAAGATTTTGGAAATAATGGAGGAGAGTAAGGAGGGATCTAGGGGTCGTTTAAGCCCTTATGATAGTGTGTTATATGGTCTGTATAAGGAGAATCAGTTAGATGAAGCACTCACATTTCTGACCCAGATGGGGAAGTTATTCCCTAGAGCAGTTGATAGGAGCTTGAGAATTTTAAGTCTTTGTGAAGAGGGTGCCATTGAGGATGCAAAGAAGGTTTTTGGTCAGATACTTGTAGAAGGGGGAGTTCCAAATGTTCTTGTTTATGACCATTTAATCCATGGATTTTGTGAAGGAGGGTATATGCGTGAAGCATTTGAGCTGATGAATGAGATGGTTGGTCGTGGTTATTATCCACTTGCACCAACATTCAATGCTCTGATTAGTGGGTTCTGCAGGCAAGGAAAGGTCAGTAGTGCTTTGAAGCTCATTGACGACATGGTTGTGAGGGGTTGCAAACTTGATATAGGAAGTTATAATCCCTTGGTTGATGCTCTTTGTAGGAAGGGGGATTTTCAAAAGGCTTATGGGCTCTTTTTACAAATGTTAGAAAAGGATATTGCTCCTGATTTATCATCATGGAACTCATTGCTTCTTAGTTGGTGTCAAGAAACATCATCGTTAGCAAGACAGAACATGTTCCAAGTTAATTACCTTTTACAGCAGATTGCTGAGATTTGAATTAATTTTAGCTATTGAGATATAGATGAAGTGTAAGACAAAGAATTTTCAACTTAGTGAATGTGAAGAAAAGTAAAGGCTGCATTAGCTTGTTCGTTATTACCAATTCTGCATTACCTAAATGGGAAATGAAGGTTTTTTCATATATTCCAAGTTAGAGGTTCAAGAGTTATGAGGAAGGTGCTTCTTGGGAATGTAAGTAGAGATCTTCAGTATTATTTGATGTTTGCACTTTCTTATTACTAGCTTGCCTTTTAATTAATTTACACCTGTTGAAGACCACACATCCAACCAGAAATAATTAGAAGTAAACAAATCTGAATAAAGAAATATAAAACATAGACAAGGTTTAAAGAAACACATAGTAGCAATCCAGATCTATCTTGAATATTCATTAACAGAAAGAGACACCGGACTAATTTTTTACAATTCAGCATTTTTAAAGATATTTCGATTATCCTATCATATTAATTTTGATTTTGAAAATTACAAACTAAAATGAGAGATCATATTTCTTGTGTTGTAAAGGCCCATTGTTAACAGTAATCTCTATCATAGCAACCCAGTCCAAAAAAAGGGGCTTTTTAGCTAATAAGAGATGATATGCTATTGAAATTAACTCATTTTGAAGGTGAAATCACCATCACTCTGAAGCATATGACACTGGTTGGCACTTGGCAGTGGAAATGAAAGATAGAGTGGTTTTCCAACAATTGCACATCATCTGCTACCAATTGTAAGTCCTGGTTAAGACCAATGTTCTCAAGTTCTGTCAATTTCATCATTGATATTCTTTGATTGGATCATTTCTACAATTAAAAAATATAGGGACTTCCATAATTTTCCATTAATTTGGTTAGGCAATCAATTGACTTATGCTTCTTAATGCAACCGATGGCTGTTTACATCATTTAATTTCAATAAAGCACTCTTTAATATTGCAGTTGCTAACTTACTTTCTCTGTGCTATAAGCAGTCCTGTCTAATAACTTTTCAATTCCTTTTTGTAGTAAAGAATCCACAAACCCTCATTCACTTGTCTTATTGATTTCTATTGTTAAGTTAGCTATGACTATCATAAAATTTATGGGAGATGGCTTTGCAATGAAATTGATCCACAATAATTCTATCTATTTTTTTTGGTGCCTAGAAATACTTTATTAAAAAAGAGCAAAACTAAACAGAGGAAAAGTGCTGTAAAAGAGGGGTTTTACCTCCATCTCTATCCTAAGGACAAAAGCAACGGCCTGGAATGGATGAGATGGGGATCAATCCCGACATATTACAAAAAATGGCCCACTTAGCAATATTATGGGCTACAATATTAGTTTCTCTAAAAGTGTGATTTACACCCAATCAGATAAAAATTGAAAAAGTATCTAGCTTCCTCAATTAGGTGCTCAATAGACCAATCAGGCTCCACAAAGTGGTTCTGTAACTAGATAATAACATTTAGAGTGTCTCCTTCACGAACCCAATTTCCATATCCCATTTCCGCTGCTATTGTTATCACTAAGAGAGCCGCATGAGCTTCAGCCAGGGGCTTTGATTCTCTATTTTCTGGGTCCAACTGCTACTATACATGTCTTTTCCTTTCTAACTGCAGCGTTGAAATTAATCTTGACATAGGGGGGAATTGATGGATTCCATACTCAACTTCTTTCTCCAATCTCCACCTGCAAATTTCCAAGAAGAAACATGATCAGTGTATACCTATTTAATTTAAAAAATTAAGAGAATGGGATCAAGAACTTCCCTTTGTTGTTATTTCATAAGCTTGTTCCTAGTAATCCATATTATGTTGTTGCTAATGGCTGCAAATAGTCTAAAGTTCCTCACTCCTGTTGGAATTATCAGCTTATCTTCAGGTTGGAGAACTAACTTGGCCCAATTCATCTCTTCAAATTTGATTGGCCATGCCGCCAAGGTGAGTGAACCCTGATAATTGGACACTTTATAAGCAAGTGCTCCAACTGTATATAAAGACCTATTTAGTGAAAATTAATGTATGTCAAGGCCTTCATTCAGCAAAATGGATAAAAAAAAAATCAATGTAAAAATTTTTATGGGTTATGATTTATTGAACGATTGGACTTCTTGTTCTGGTTTACGCTTTACACATATTCTGAAATGCATATTCTGTTTTCTGTTATAGTGTTATCGTTTAGTGTTGCTTGAATATTGCATATATTGTATATGCAATTACTGCAAAAATATTTTGGATATCTTTATTTTGGATAGCTAAGTATGGCAGTTTGATATGCTTTGACTGAAGTGGCCTTGTGATTTAAAAAAATTTCATGGTCTTTACACTTAAGGGGGGTGTCATTAAGTTTTGTGCTTTTACAACTCTGTCCCATCATTTAGTCATGCCACAATGTAAGTTCTATTTTATTACTTGTTACGGATGTCTTCATTTTTCTGTCAAAGTTTTATTCCTAACGTGTTTGAACTGGGTTTTTTTTTTTTTTTTTTGAGAATGAGTTTGGACTGGGTTGAATGTCCATTCCCATCCAATTTTTTACTAAAACTCCCTATAATTCATCTATATAAATGGCTTCACAGCAAAAAGTTGACCTCATTTGAATCTAATAAGATATCATCAAGGCCTTGAAAATTGACCTTTACTTTTGCTACCTAGTAACAGTAATGGAATCCTGAATTCTGAAGTTAGTTTCTTTATTTTGATTGAGGTTACAATTCAATCTTTAGAAATTATATTATAGATTCGCTGCATGGTATCCATTATTACTTATCTACTAAGAAGCAATGTCATTGGTGTTCCTTTTTGCAATTGTGTATATAAAAGAAGGTAAAACTCACTTCTTTCTGCACCCACAGTAAAACTCACTTCTTTACATTCAAATGGCTAAAATAGATGATTCCATTACATTATTATTTGCTCAGTTAGAGACAATCTGGTAAGTTCGTAATATCCATTAGTTTCGCAATGCCCTCATTTTTATGCAAGATCGTATAAAACAAACTCGAATAGCCTTTCGGACCACAAACCTTGTTAAAAAAAATTTCTTACCTTCCCTACATCTTCACAACTAAATCCCACAATGGTCTCAACATGGTTTGGTAAAAGGGCTGCAAAAATGAAGAGTCAGATTCAACCTTAGTGATTTCTATGCTAACCTTTAACCATTATGCCTCTCCAACTTTGTCTAATCTCATTTTGAATGTAGCAAACTATTGAACAGACAGTGGAGGGTGGTCCATCAACATACTTATGGTGAAGCGAACAAATGCACATATCTTTTGGCAAATAAGGGAAGAAGGCAAAATTTTTGTATGCGCCGTGTGCATGTGCCCTTTCTGTCAATGAGACAAAGGTCTCCTGCGCCTAGCGCACGAGATTCCTTCTCGAGGAGAACATAACATGAATTAACTCATAAAGACGCTCCATGTCTATCCTTTTTTATTAGAATCTCGGGGGCATGTGCTCAAATTGGCTGTCCTATAATGACCTTTGGTTATATAATTTTAAACACCCTTTAAATTAATAAATACTTCCCTGGAAGCAATAAACACCTTATATTCATCAATGATTTTGCATTAATATCTTCATGGATATAAATATGTAAGGTAACAAGCATCTAAACGAAACTATACTAGACTATAAAACAATTACGGGTGTGAATCTAAACCAATGTTGACACAGTCATTCATTAAGGAAATTTAAAAGAGAATAAGAAAAGCCAATGTGCCTTCTTTTACATGCTATAAGTAATGAAGAGTTTTCATGGGGACAAGGGGCTTTGCTCACCCAATGAGAAAATCCTAACCATTTACATCTTCAAGATTCACAAATTGACTTGTGACTTTACAAAAATTACCAAACTTACCTTAATTTTAAACCAACCAAATTCAAGAATATATTTCTATTTCAAAATTTTTATTTTATTTATTGATAAGTTATACGTGCATCAACTCATTTCAATCTGATCACTCCAATCTTGTTTTGCCAATTTTATGTCCCTGCGTGTCACATGACCAAGACATTAGCTCATGGACGACAAAGTGACTGAAGGAGCTATTTGGCATATATGTGAAGTTAATAATTTAATCCGCATAAGTTCTATACTATTAACTTAGTGTTTGTTTGATATTATCTTATTTAAGTTTTTCCTAATTGGACTAAAATATAGTTATACTTAAAAAAGTAAGGTTTTATAAAGTTATATATTTACAAAATAAGAAGAAAACTAAACGAAAAAGCTCAATTAACTTGTACATTTGTCAAAGTAGATAGTACCCCCTTTTTTCGTGTATAAAAATCATTTACAATGTCAAATAAAGTTCTGAGTCATGCTTCGTTTTGTACTCTACAAGTATTACTATTATTATATTCAGATGTGCAATTCTTTGATATGGTTTAATACTTCTATTGTTCAACCTCTTCTCGTGCCAGGTCAATTGTTCAATTGTTTACACTTGTAATCTTTATTACGAGTAATTATCTAGATTAAAGAAATAATAATGTAAAACAGAAACAAAAGCAAGTAGGATATTAAAACTATTTTATTAACAAAAACCATATATTACACAGCACACATTACTACTTTCATCACACAGTCTAAGAAGGCTAGCTATCTATCCAAGCATATGATTCATATGTCTACCAAGCACATGATTCATATGGATAGCAAGCCCATTATAAACTTTAACTTTATTCAATCACATATTATATATAATATCCATAAAGCATAATTAATAAGATAATTTCCCATGTAGCTCCTAACAAGAACATCACTATTTTTTGCCCTTTTGACCAGCATGCAGTCCAGCAAAATAAATCTGGGGATTACTTTGAAAAGAGTCCCTTGAAATGCGTGATCCTCCTCCACTCCCTGGAGCAACCATCTTGCCACCATTGCCACCGCCCATAGAGCCACCCCCACCACTTTTGGCTGCACCACCGCCAGTGCCACAACATCCTTTGCCACCTCCACCGCCACCACTTCCTCCTCCTTTGCCACCACCGTTGCCGCCCATTCTAAATGTGTAGCTGCTTAGTAATTACTATTAACATAATTAGTACTTTTTTTTTTTTTTTTTGATAAGATATAATTAGTACTATTAATTGCTAAAGACATCCAAGAAAATTGTTGCTTAAAACAAGATATGACTTAAGTATCTATAGAGAGTTATGGTCAAAGGTTTAGTGCATGAGAAGGCCATCAACCAAAGGAACTTGTATAAATTTTTTTCTAAGACAATCCATTTCAAAAGATTTCCCACCCAACACCAAGGAAATCTCCATACGAATTCCGTTCAAAAGAGATCCCAATCTTATAAAGTCCCATGATAACTAACGTTTCATAAAAATTTAGGTGTTGTACTGTTGTGTCATGAAGACTGCAAGAACTAGATGTAGGATATGAATACCATGTTACACAAGCTTATGAGTCATGAATTAAACTACCATGTCATAAAAACTCGAGTGTTGTGTAATTCGTTGTGTTACAAAGATTGCAAAAATCAAGTAGTGTTTCACCCTATTCACGCTATGTTTGGTTAATTAACTGTAAATTCGAGAGAAGTGATTGATTTTGGCTAGCCTAAGCCTTAGAATTTGGCATAGTTCTATCAACTCCCTTTGAGACCACTCTCTTATTGACACAAAGCCACCACAAACTTAACCCAAAAATTTCCTGAAATCTTAATAGGACATCAATTTACATGGTTAGACAAAAGTCTCATGTTACGCTTAAGAAGCCCATCTTTAAATCAATCCCATCCAAATGTGTTTAAAATCATTGGGTCCACAATTAAGCAATAAACTTTATATTAAACAATTTTTTGAAATCCCCAAAATTCCTTTAGAAATTGAGAATTTTAGTCTTTTGAATTCTTTTGATCCATTAAACCAATTAGTAACACAAGTTCACAACATCATTCAAGACAATAAGCCATCAAACCCTCAACTTGCCAAAATAAACTCAATACTCAATAGTAACTAAAATTAGATTTATCAACTATTAAATGTTAGGGATCCAACCCCCAAATTTGAATTATAGAGAAACCTCAAAGGACCACCTTTTGTGAAGACCCTTAACCATTTGTCATAAAAATTTACCAACACCCAAAATCACTCATAGTTTCAAGGATATCCATCAAGTATAATAAAAACTAACAAACAAGATGAAAATAAAAGGACTTAGGATTTTACCTTAAAATCTTGGAGAAACTAAGCCTAGGATGTCCTAGAGAGTGTTCGTGAGTGTGTGTGCATGAGTGAGAGAGGGGGGGGGGGGGTAAAATAAGGAAGAAAAAGGGGTACGTTACTTAAGTTTAACGCTATCATTTTTATTTTTTATTTTTTAGCGACTCTTGAAAAATCTTGTAATGATAACATTTCAAAGAGTACACAAATTGTTCATTGTTGATTGATCTATTTTTAGTTATTAAAGAAGGCAGATTGTTAGACTATTTATATACTTTTTTTTTTTTTTGGAGAATGAGCCTATTTATATACTTAGTTTATAAATTTTAAAGTAAAATTTGTTTTTGTGATACAATTAATTGAGTTATTATGAAAATATTTAAAATGACCAATTAATTTTTTTAGAACATGAAAAACTTTTCTTTGTAATTTATACTTGAAATTAATAATAAATTTTGAAATTATATTAGTTTAAAATCGGTTAGAAGTAGTGTCAAATGAGTTGAAAACACTTTTAGTTTTAGATGAACTTAAAGTAATTTAAATTTCAAAGACACTTAACATAAAATTGAAAGCATTTGAAATGTAATTTGAGATGACAATTAGTATAAAATTATAGTGTAATTAAAATCTCATTGAAATTTTATTCAACTTTCACTTTAATATATTACATTATATAAATTTTTTGCAAAGGTAAAGGTCCGGTATATGTACGGTTTGAATGAATTGATGTTTGAAGCTTCCTAGTTCCTACCGAAAGAAAAAGCAACTTAATCATGGTTATGCAGGGAAAAAAAGCAACTTAATCATGGTCGCTTTACAAAGGTAAAGTATTAATAAAGTTTGCTAAAGCAGTCAATCTCAATCATGGTGTGCTGCATTTTCTATCCTTCTTCCTATAAACATGATTTCTTCCAACTATTTGTGAGTACTCACTTTATCAACCTCGTTGGTGCTTTTAATTGTTTGATAAAGTCTCTGATGGTTAAATAAGAGATTTGGAGTTCAATATCTATCTATACCAAAGACCAATTGATATATTGATCTAATGATAAAGAGTATCACCGAAAGCGGACGTCATAGGTTGAAACTCTTTAAAAAAAAAATTATCTAATAACATGAAATGTAAGTTTCTCAACCCAAAATATATATATATATATATATATGTAGGGTCATGATTTGTAGCCCAAGCCCAAAAGGTATGGGGTATAGGCCCAATGAGCCCAGTACAATAGATTTGTAGAGAGTGGGTGAAAGAACTAGGCCTTTTATGAATTCGACAACGGCTAGTATGAATTTAAAAGATGAACAAAAAAGTGAGACATGTAAAACTGAATGAACTTGTTGTTCGAGGAGGGGGATTCTAATATAACTCAAAAGAGTTGAAGGTTAATACAGTTTTCAATGTTACAGTGATTATTTTCTCTTTTTTTCGATCCCCTTTTCATGAGATACCTCTCACAATATATAGTTCATTTCCAATCATCTTAATCCTACACTTGTTAATCATCTAAGCCTTCACGCACTCATGTCCCATCAAACACCTTCTCTAGCTTTCTGTGAAGTGTGGTAGCTGAGACTGCACTGTTCAGGGGTCCTCTCCACATAAATGCAGCCAGAAAAGTAGTTGTAGTACATTAAATGCAGAGGTAGCAGCTTTTTCTTAGATATTTATCAATTTTAATTATTCTTGTATATATATATGATATCCATCCTTACCACTAGAGCCCTTTGGAAGGTTACATGGATTGTCAAAATATAGATTTGAACCACGTCACCATGTCCGAGGGATAATTCCTCCTCGGACCATTCATCGCTCGTCCATTACCTAGGGGATTCCATGACTAGAATCTTCCATAATTGTTTTCCCTTTCCTCGGACCAACTTATGTCTTCAAACTGTGGATTAGGCCCAAGGCCCAATATGTAATTTTTTTGGGCCTTTTATCCCTACAATATATATATATATATATATAAATTATTATTATTAATCCCATGAGATTAAAGTTGACCAAAGTTGAGGTATAGACCTATTTTTTAAATACTAGTGTGAGCTAAACGTGCAAGGCACATGCTGCCCTTTTAGTGAGAAAATTAATATAGATTTTTTTTTTTTTTTTTTTTTTTTGGGTTGAAGAAGTATGAAATTATGTACTTAAATTTAAAATAGTTATTTGAATATCTATTTAGTATTTATTATGACAATTTCTTAGAACCTATTTTCTAAATGTAATATCTACTCATCAAAAAGGCGTAAATGCACTTTTAGCCCCTATGTTTTTCACGTTTTTCTATTTTGGTCCTTACATTTTTTTTTTACCATTTTTAGTCCCAAAAACAATTAACACCCAACATTTTAGTCCTTACCGTCAGCCAACTAACGGGAGATGCTGATGTGGCTGACGGAGAGAACTGTAAATCATTTTTAAATATTAAAAGGTACAATCCGTTTACCACGTGGCTTCCCGCGCAACTTACTCCACACACGTGTCCCTCACGTGACCACCACTACGTTAATCTTCCCAAATCAATACCAGAAAATTAGTACCAGAACTTCCTCACCTCTCCCGCCACATAGCCTCGAAGCCAGATCGCTAACCCACCAAAGAAGTTAGGTTCCTCAATTTCAGCCATTTAACTATCAACGCATGAGATATATGTAAGTTGTTTTAATTTTTATTCACCGTTACTAATCCAAGCTGTGCTTATTGATTGATTTAGGGTTTTTTATTTGTTTATTCACTCTAAGATGTCTCTCTCAACTCTTGACATTCTCTTAAACCTCTGTATCTCCCTTTTCCTTTAGTACTAAATCTGAATTCACAAAATATAAATGGGGTTTTATGGGTTTGTCTATGGATTTTTGTATTTGTACGAGTTATTTTTTGTGGCTTTGTCTCCATTTTGTTTTGTTTTGTTTTTTTGTTTTTATGTTTATATTTGGGTTGTGTGGGTTTAGTTTAGATTTGTCTATTTAGGTCTGTGTTTATTGGTAAAGCTAGGACTTGGGAATTGCAATGTTGTTGAATTTTTTTTTTTTTTTTTGGGAGTTATATATGAGATTTAGAGAATTGGGTTGGTTTGTTTGTGTTAAGGAATTGTTGGATTTTTATGTTTTTAGAGTTCAATGTTGGATTAATTGAAAATGTTTGATGAAATGACTTTGTGAGCTATGTGTGATTTATTGACTGAGATGACTTTGATATCTTTCTCCATTTACAATGGTTACTGGGTTCTCAAAAGTTTTTTTTTTTTTTTTTTTTTTTTTTTTTTTTTTTTTTTTTTATGTTTATATTTGGGTTGTGTGGGTTTAGTTTGGATTTGTCTATCTGGGTTTGTATTTATTGGTAAAGCTGGGACTTGGGAATTGCAATGTTGTTGAATATTTTTTTTTTGGGAGTTATATATGAGATTTAGAGAATTGGGTTGGTTTGTTTGTGTTAAGGAATTGTTGGATTTTTATGTTTTTAGAGTTCAATGTTGGATTAATTGAAAATGTTTGATGAAATGACTTTGTGAGCTATGTGTGATTTATTGACTGAGATGACTTTGATATCTTTCTCCATTTACAATGGTTACTGGGTTCTCAAAAGTATTTTGCTTGTCTAAGCTAGGTGGCTATTCAACAGGTTCCAGAATGAAAGCAAGTTGTTCAACAGGTTCCAACGTGAGGAGAGCACCAATGAGGTGCTACTGTAATAAAAAACCTGTCATAGTTGTGTCATGGACATTAGATAATCTTGGCAGAAGATTCTACGGCTGTCTAAACTACTGGGTAAATTGTTAGTTATTTTTAGTTAAAATTGTTGTTTCAAAATGTGATGGTTCTAAAAATTGTAACAATTTTTAGTTAAAATTGTTAGTTATTTTTAGTTTTTCCCTCTGATTTTTAGATGAGAGTAGCTAGTAGTTAGTAATTCACTAAATAAGAAAAACTGCAGTTACATTCAACAAACTTGACTCTAAAAGAATTGTTCATAATGTAATACAAATTAAAAAGAAAAAAGTTTTAATTTTCTGAGCATTATTTGCATTTCAGGTGAGGCGTAAGTGTAGGTTCTTCCAATGGCGTGATGATGAGATATGTGCTCGTGGTAAGGTGCTTATCCCACAGCAAAGGCAGAGGATCATCACACTTGAGGCTGAGGTTCCAAGCTACAAGAAGAGGGAGAAGTTTTTAGTTGTGGCTGTGGTATTGTTAGTGGTGATGTGTGTAATTTTGTGTTTACTTAGGTAATGTATGTAGTGTTTGGTTAGGTAATGTAGGTAATGTAGGTAATGTATGTAGTTTTGTGTTTGCTGCTGTGTGCTGCTGATGCTGCTGCTGCTGCTATGTGCTGCTGCTATTGCTACTGGTGTGTGCTGCTGTTGTGTGCTGCTGCTGCTGTGCTGCTGTTGCTGCTACTAGTGTGTGCTGCTGGTGTGTGCTGATGGTGTGTGCTGCTGCTGCTGCGTGCTACTGCTGCTACTGTGTGCTGCTGATGCTATGTGTTGCTGCTGTTGATGCTGTGTGCTGTTATCAATATTGTTAACAGGGCTGGCAGTTTAGATGTATCTAGGGCAGTGATTGTTATGGGAATTATTAAGGCAGTTTTAGTTTATGTTGGGCTGGTAGTTTTAGCCATGTATTTCCTCATGGTAATTTTGTGCTCATACCAATTATTAGCAATGTAACCCACTTTCCTATGAAATGAATGGCAGATTTTGTTCAAGATATAAATATAAATTCTTATTTGAATGCATACACCAGTTGCAAAAAATGTATACACTTGCTGTTTTGCAAAAAATGAATACACCAGTTGCAAAAAATGTATACACTTGCTGTTTTCACTTACTGTTTTGCAAAAAATGAATACACTAGTTGCCAGCTAATGTATACACTTGCTGTTTTGCAGAAAATACACCAGTGTGTAATATTGCTGTTTTGTACCTGTAAATTATCATTGACTGCTAACAACCACAGTCACCATTGAATAGAAATATTACACAAATTGTACCTGTAACAACCACAGTCACCATTGACTGCTAACAACCACAGTCACCATTGAATAGTAATATTACACAAATTGTACCTGTAATTATCATGGACTGTTTTGTGCCTATAATATTACATAAATTGAATAGAAATACAGTTGCTATTATTATCATTGACTGCTAACAACCACAATGGCCATAATTACAGTCACCATAATTACATAGTTCAACTACAACACTAACAACCACAGTCACCATAATTACATAGTTCAACTACAACACTAATAACCACAGTCACCATAATTACATAGTTCAACACTATCACCTTTAGAATTGCACAAAACACACTGGCATGCTTCAACTACAACACTAACACCAGTTGGTACACTATCACCATAATTACATAGTTAAGCCAAAAAATGGCATTGTTCCACAGTGAGGCAAATCACCATAAACTTCTCAAAACAGTAAACATAACTACACAAAACAGTTGACATTACTATACAAAAGGAAAAATCTACTTCTTGCTCTCTTCATTTCCTTGGACCTTGCATAGATGATTGACTTCCAGCATGTTTGATTGCTTTCATGTATTTGGATACATTCTTAGAAGCCTTTAGAGTCTCTAATGTGACCACCCTTTTCTTTTTTTGCCTTGAGGTTGGGTTGCTGCTGTTGGTGCTGTGATGTGCACCTGACTGGTGTGGTGCACTTGGAGTGGATGGGCTATGCATGGCAGCTTGGGGTGGTGCAAATGGTGTGGATGAGGCTGTCTTGGCCTGTGATGGAGCACTTGTGGTTCTGCTGGTCTACAAACAAGAAATTCATAAACAGGGTTAGTAGTGAGTATTGAATAGCAACTATTTCACCCTAATGTCACTTTATTACCTTATTATATGTCCTAGTTTTTTTTTTGGTGCTTGGCAGTGAAGAGTTCCCTCCAATCTCACCCTTGCAACTTCTATTATTGTGCCCTAACTTACCACAAGTCTTACACTACTTAGAGATGCCAACTCTCTTACCACTTTTTGGCTCGTAAGGTTCCCTTGCTTTCTTTTTCTTAGGCCTGCCAGGTGGTCTTCTTTTGATAGGGGGCTGAACTGGGGTCACATCACTTGGTCTCCACATATTCTGCCCATTGATTGGTGCTATGATTGGCTCGTAGCATGCTCTGTATGTAGATACATGGTAAAAAAGGTGAACATACTACTCAGCATCTTGTCTGTTGAAAAATATGCAGGAGATTGCATGAGCACAAGGTATGCCAGTTATGTTCCACTTCCTACAACTGCAGTGTGCTGTGGCCAAGTCAACAGTGAAACTCTGTAGACCATTTTTCACTTCAAAGTGTGTCTGCCCTGCCCAGCAAGCTAACCACCTATTGGCTGCCACCTTTTCCTTGTGCAACCTTTTCATCACCTTGGCACAAATATCTGACTCTAGCCTCACACCCTTCTCTCTGTTCTCTTGTAACCTAGTTATTGGATATAGCCTGATGCACTTAAGCTACAATCACATACAAGTACAAAGAAACATTAGTTATTAATTGCAACAACTGCCATAAACAGTACCAAACAATCACTATAATTAACTGTAGGTGATCCTAAATACTCATACCATGCTAATTATGGGCTTAGATCTGAATTTAAGAATCCTACTGTTGAAGCTCTCACACATATTGTTGAGTATAGTGTCAGTCAAGCCATCCTCACTAAACATGTGTTTGGCCCATTTTGTTGTTGAGTGAGAATCTAACCACCTGTGTGCATCAACATCAATCTCCTTCAGCTCATCCATCACCTTATCAAACTCTTGTTTATAAGTTGCCTTGGCTACCCTCCAAAACATATCTCTGATCAAAGCACTAGGATGGTCCTTCCTGAAGTTGTTATAGAGGTGCCTGCAGCAAATCCTGTGTTCATACCCTGGCCAGTTGTCAATGAATGTTTGCACCAACCCTTGTCACAAACAGTATCACAGGCAAGTATGTGAAGTTAGTGGACCAAAAGTCCAATGACTAAATACAGATTAAAATAACCAATGGAGAATTAACAACACACCTTTTGCTGGTTTGACATAAACACCCATCTCTTATCCTGGCCTATGTCTGCAAGTAATAGATTGATGAACCAGGTCCAAGAGTCCTTGGTTTCAGCCTCTACCACAGTATATGCAAGTGAGAAATACTCTTCATTAGAATCTCTGCATACTGCAGTAATCAATTGCCCCCCTGACTTGTTTTTCAAATGGCAAGCATCCAAACCAATAAATGGCCTACATTCAGCTAGAAACCCCTTCTTACATCCCTCCAAACATATGTATAGCCTCTCAAAATAAGGCACTCCACACACCAAGTTAGACTCAGCTGCTAAATCACCCTCATTGAAGGTATGTACCTTCATAAGTATTGTTCTGGCAGGACAAGACCTCCTTAATTCCTCACAGTACTCCCACGGCTGGTTGTACTGTTGTGTATAAGCCCCATCCACATGTTCTCTAGCCTTATCCCTAGCCTTACTTGCTTTTCCAACACTTATGTTTATGGTGTACTTCTCATGGACAGCTTCTTGGATGTCTCTCAGCTTCATGTTGGGCTGTCTCTTCACCTTCTTCATCAACTTTTTCCCAATGTATGATGAAGTACACCTACGGTTCTTAAAATTTCTAGAGCATGTATGTTCCAAATTCAATGTCCTTAGTTGGTAGCTCCTCTCCCTTGGCACCTTTGCTAGATAGGCAACAAACTTGCAATTTTCTTAGCAAATAGCTCTTACCCTTTGCAAGTCATTTTTCACAAATTTGATCCCCCATCCACCATGAACTGCATATTCTGTTATAGCTTCTTTAAATTGCTTGGGTATTGTAAACAGCATATCTTTTTCAAAGGAAATATGCTCTGCCTTAGCCACTGGCTTAAACACGGGGAACTTCTTCACTTCCTCATTTTTTCTGTCTCCTCCCATTTCCCACGTGTACTTCTATCATCCTCAGCATCATGATCACTGTCATACCTAAGCTCATCATTAGATGATGATTCCACCAAACTGTGCAATTCCTCACTCTCATAATCAGAGTTCATTATACCAGCACCCATTTGGCCTGGTTCAACATCATCATCATCATCATCCTTACCATCCCAACTGTCACTATTGTCTTCAACAAAGTCCCTAACACCATGGTTCAACTCTGCCTCATCATGTAGCCCACTTCCCCCACCTCCACTATCATTGCCATCACTTATGATAAAGACCTGAAGTGAGTGCTCAATAATATGTTCTTTACCTACTCTCCTTGAACCAACCTGGGAAGCAGCAACATCAACATTAAAAGTTTGATCATTAGTATTCACCTCAGTTGGCTCATCCTAATTGTTAAAAGTTTGATCATCACTATCATAAAAACTGAAAAAGTCACTCCCATCATGGTCATCATCATCACTACCATCACTATAATAACCCATAGGGCCTTGCTCCACTGCCAATGGCTGCACACCCTTACTAACATCCTCTCCTTCATCGACTAGTATAGGATCATTTATTGGGTGCTCCACATACACATGAATCTCTTCATGACCCTTCACTAATTCTATCATGTACATGGCATCATGATCATCAACAACCAAATGGAAGTTTGCCATTTCTTGGTCCATACCAGGCATTGTATACCATATCCTACTAATAGATGTGTACCCAAAGTCTCTACATATACCCTCTATCTTAACTTTGGACCACTTATCAGGGTCACAATTATCAACTACATCTACTTTACCTCCCACATATGTTTTAGGGTTCTCAGTAAAATAACCACCATGATGCACGAATATACTGAATAGGTCATCCATTCTGCATGACAAAACAACCTCAATTAAACTTTGCAAGAACAATACAACACTCATTTACCAACACAGCACCTAATAAAATATTTCATTCTGCATGCACACAACACAACACTCAATAAAGTATTTACCAACACAACACTAATCAAATAATTTTTCACAACATAGCACTGACTTCAATCGTTTTGTCGGACTAAAATAGACATGCATAGTTATCAAATTACACAAAAAACCCTTATACAATACTGTTAGCCTTACTTAACTCTTTTCAACAAGAGCACATAGGGAACACAGAGAACATAGGAACATATGGACCACAATCAAAAGTAAAAATACAAAAGCATACAAAAAGCAAACAAAAACATTATGGCCCTACTACCAGAACCAACCAACAAGCATATTGTCAAGTTATAAATAAGGACATAGACAGAGAGAGCAAATACCTTTTCACATACAGAGAGAGAGAGAGAAAAAAAAAAATACTGCCTTCAAGTGGCAGAGATGGGTTCTTCAAGTGGCAGAGATGGGTTTTGATTGTGGCTTCAAGTGACAGAGTTGGTTGATGATGGTGGTTTCAGGTTTCAGGTGACAGAGTTGGATGAAGAGGCTGGATGAAGAGGCTGTAGTGTAGAGGTTGTGAAGGACACCATTGCCTCTAACTATGAGCCAGCCAAGCAAAAGTTTTTTTCCCAATCAAGCTGGGATTTTCGGTGATGAGGAGCTCTAAGGTAAAGATCAAAGGCGATAAAGTGCTGGGATTTTCGGTGATGAGGAGCTCTAAGGTAAAGATCAAAGACGATAAAGTGCTGGGATTTTCGGATTTTCGGTGATGCTGGGATTTTCGGTGATGTTGGGATTTTCGGTGATGCTAGGATTTTTGGTGATAAGGAACTCTGAGGTAAAGTCTAGGGATTAAAGATCAAAGACGATAAAAAGTAGCTGATTGGGGATTTTCAGTGATAAAGTAGCCATGAATAGTGGGTGTGAGGGACACGTGTGTGGAGTAAGTTGCGCGGGAAGCCACGTGGTAAACGGACTGTACCTTTTAATATTTAAAAATGATTTACAGTTCTCTCCGTCAGCCATATCAGCATCTCCCGTTAGTTGGCTGACGGTAAGGACTAAAATGTGGGGCGTTAATTGTTTTTGAGACTAAAAATGGTAAAAAAAAATGTAAGGACCAAAATAGAAAAACGTGAAAAACATAGGGACTAAAAGTGCATTTACGCCCATCAAAAAATGCTATAAGGAATGTAATGAATGTCATCATCTTTCCACAATATTTAAATTTTTGCAATGAATGATAATATATGCTACAATTTTTTTTTTGAAGATCTTCATCATATTAAATACTTGCAACCATCTACAATGAAGATTTTGTTATTCATACTTCATTCTTTATCATCTTATTTTATGAGTCTAACGACAATGTTAAGCTTACTTATTTTTAAAGAACACTCTTTTAAGTAGGAAAAGAAATTAAAAAAAGAACAAAATAACAAGAGACATTTGTCATCAAAGCTTCTATTAGATAAAATTATAAGTCAAGAAGATTTAAACCTAATAAATTAGAGTTCTCTAGGTAACAAATTGAATACCATATATCATCATTCTAACTTTCCAAGTATGACTATCAGTCTACCACGTAATATTCAAAATATAGGAAGACATTTTTTGGGACATTAAAATTTAATAGCAGTATTTTAGACATTGTATAATGGAATATTTTAGGAATTATAAGATTTTGTTAGGATTTAACTAAGAGAGTAACAATAGAAGTATATGCTCATTTACAAAATATAAAGGAGGAAATTATTCAACTTTAATTTAGAGGGGAATGAAACTACCCCAAACATAAAGAAAAAAAGTGCTACTTCGTCAATTTGTGTGTGTGTGTGTGTGTGTGTGTGTTTTTTTTAAAAAAAAAAAAAAAAAAAACTTGAAACAACGTGTTAAAAAAATCAACCTAAAAAAATTACACATAAAACAATGAATTTTGGTTCAACAAATTGACTAAACCAAAAACGAAGTCTAGGAATATAACAAAATGTCATGATATTTTTACAATACCTTTATTTCTGGCTATGGTGGGTTTTGGTATGATATTTTATTATATTATTTTAGAGTAATGTTACATTCACAACATTTTCATAATAAATCGTAAGTGGTAAATTGTTACTAGTTTTAAATTGAGCTAACCACTTTTGACAGTGCATTAAAAAAACAAAAAAAAAAAAAAAACAAATAAAAAGCCAATTGAAGAAAATTGTGTCTAAAACAATGAATTTTGGCTTGCCAAATTTGACTAAACAAAAAAAGAAGTTTAGGAAGACAACAAAATGTCACACAAAAAAGAATCCTAGGAACACAACAAAATATCACAATATTTTTGCAATTTTTTTTTATTCCCAGCCATGGTAGGTCTTAGTTTGATATTATTATTTTATTTTTTATGTTCACAGCATTTTCACAACAAATTTTACGTGAAAAATTATTACTGGTTTTAAAATTATGCATTAAAAAAAAAAAAAAAAAAAAGACAACACAAGAAAATTGTGTGTGAAACCATGAATTTTGGCTCACCTAATTTGACTATATTAAAAAAGAAGTCTAAGAATTCAACAAAATATAAAAATATTTTCATAATACCTTCATTTTTAGGATCCGGACAGATATTTTTTTTTTTAATTTTATTTGAGAGAAATTCTACATCCATAACATTTTTAGAACAAATTCTAAATGACAAGTTGTTGTTGGTTTTAAACTAAGCTCACTATTGATATCACTTTTTTTCTCCATCAAAAATACATTGTCACATAAAATTTGTTGTGAAATTATTGTGAAAATGTTGTGGACATAGCATTACTCCTTAATTTAAAATCAAACAATTTTTCCCTTAATATTTTAGAAAATAGCAAATATGTCATATTGTTATTCTCTCAATTAAACCTTAAAAAAAACTTATCATTCTTAAAATATTTATTATGTAATGTCTAAAATACTCCCACTAAATTTTAACATCCCCAAAATTTTTTTCACGTATTTTGAGTTTTTGATGGTAGTAATTCTCAGTCTCTTATTTTGTTATTTTATTTTGATCTTTAAAAAATTGACACCTCAATATTTGTGAAAATATTATAAGAATGTGTTGTGTCAGTGTAACTATGTATACACATATAAATATTTAAAAGAAAAGACAAAAAGAGCACAAGCAAAACCAGCATACGGTGGAAAAAAGAAAAAAAAAAAAAAAAGGCCCATGAACAGTGCAGATTGTCAAATAATTGTGAAAATATTGTAAAAATTTGTTTTGTTGATGTAATTGAATATGTACATATAAATAATAAATATTTAAAACAAAAGATAAAAAACAAAAAGCACAAAACAAACCGGCGAAAAAAGGAAAAAAAAAGAAAGGGGAAGGCCAATGCACAATGCAGGTTGAACAAACCAAATGCATTGTGCAAAAACACTATTTATGCATTCATGCTTTAAAAGAATAGACAAAAAGAGCACAAGCAAAACCGGCACACAGTGGGAAAAAAAAAAGGAAAAAAAAAAAAGAAAAAAAAAGAGGCCCATGAATGGTGCAAATTGTCAAATAATTGCGAAAATATTGTAAGAATTGTTAAGTTGATGTAATTGAATATGTACATATAAATAATAAATATTTAAAAGAAAAGACAAAAAACAAAAAGCACAAAACAAACTGAAAAAAGAAAAAGAAAAAGAAAAAAAAAAGGGTTGAATAAACCAAATGTACAGTGCAAAAGCACTGTACGCCCATTGGCGCTTTTATTATATATATATATATATAGAGAGAGAGAGAGAGAGATATAAAAAACAGTTGAGGCATAGGCAATTTTGCAATGGATAATGCAATGGATTAAAGAGTGTCCCTAATAAATAAATAAAAAATTGTCTCTAATAAAATATATTTACTTTATATGAAAAGATTTGAAATAAAAGTTTTATCTTTATTCACCAAACTTCGAATTTGGTTTGGATCTGTTTATACACGTGTCACCATTTTGATGAGTTCAATTCAATTGAACGGTAAATGTTAAACCATAACACTTTTGAATATGTGTCACCGTTCTAATGAGTGCAATGCAACTGAACACCCCTAAACCCTAGTCCTGTACACTAAAGCTTTGCCCCAAAATCCTACCCGAGGACTTGGAAAATAAAATACTGATAGGGACCTAGTAGATTAATTGGTGGTCATACAAAGCAAAGACTTTGGTTGCTAGAAGCCAAATAGGTCCCTATCAGTACTGTATCATTAATAATAATTTACCAGTTATTATACGGCGAAGACTTCGCTTGATTGCTAGGCTGTTCCTACTAGAGGACTTGGAAAATAAAATACTGATATGGGCCTAGTAGATTAATTGGTGGTCATATAAAGCAAAGACTTTGTTTTTTAGAAGCCAAATAGGTCCTTCGATTTTTCTGTGAAGACTAGTTATGACTACAGGAGACTTGTCAAAGGGGAAACACCATTGCAAATGCAATGAGGAAAAACTCACCTAGCCCCAATAATGGGTTCGTACTTATAATTAAACTTATAATAAGTCAAGATCCTATGACTGTCAAATATAACTGCCAAATTGAGAGGTAAATAACCTACAGAGAGCATCGGTGGGGGTGTTGGTAGGGACGGATCTAGGTGGGGGCCTAAGGGGGCTCAGGATCCCCCAGCCCAAAAAAAAAAAAATTAGTAAATAAATTTTCCAAAAAAAAAAAAAGACTTGGGCCTCCCTTTACTTTGTAGCTTAGGCCCCCCTCCAAAAATCATGAACCATCCCACTTATCCCAACCGGCCAACCCAAAGCCCATGTAAATCTAAAAAAATTAAAAATTAAAAAAAAAAAAAAAAAGTAAACCTAGTAGTCCAAAACCAGACAGAAAAACGAATGAAAATAAAGAAGAGAAAGTTAGAGGCAAGACAGTTAGTGAGAGGCGAGACAGACTTAGAGAGTAGAGAGTAGTATAGAGAGAAATTGAGAGGTGAGAGAGACCCATCTTGCTGCCGCTCACACCGTGACGCCGCCACCACGCGAGAGAGACCCATCTCGCTGCCCACATGCCATCACACGAGATCCATCTCGCAAACCCGTCCCAGTCCCTGTCAGCTATTGCAAACCTAAACGGCCACTCACCAATGCCGCTCTGGCAATGCGAGACCCATCTTGTAGCCAATTGCTCGATTTGTCCAGCCTAACTTCGTTGCTCCAGCCTTCATAGTTTACAAGTATTTAATCTATCCTTTAAAACTTAATATAATGTTTGATTGTTTGTGAATATCAGAATCTAACAATCTGTGCTTGTGAACTTATGGTGCTTGTGTTTTTACTAATAGTGATAAACTGATATTGGTGATTGTGAATTGAATCTGTGCCTGTGGTGTTTTTTTTTTTTTTTTTTTTTTTTTTTTGGCTTTTTGGCTTTGTGACTCTCTATCACTCTGTGTTTGTGACTCTCTCTCTTATATTATACAGAGAGAGAGAGAGAGAGAGAGAGAGAGAGAGAGAGTATATCAGTGTAGTGTTTGACTGTTTGTTGACTGGTAGTTGGGCAATAATAGGGACAAGTGATAGAAAAAAAATTGTAAAGTTAGGACACAATAGTGTTTCGTGTCTTTTGTTTTGTTGGTAGATGATTTTATCTTAATATATTAAGAAACAATGATTTTTATGTATTTGTCTTGGTTGATAGTTTTTTTAATACTATATGGATGCGTATTTGAAATTTTTTTTTTTGCTTATCTTCGCCCCCCCCCTCCCCCCAGCTTGAAATCCTAGGTCCGTTCCTAGGTGTCGGCCAAAGACCATTCGGAGGTTAAGACAGTGATGAAAGAATTTCCAACAACTCAAGGACACATGAACTAGGAGAATTTTTGCGCACCTTAAAGGAAAGGAGACTTGATGCTTATATAGTGGCGTAGAGCCAACCTAGATCCCTTGAACGTAGGGGCTTCCCTTATAGGGAAAACTTGGTGTTAAGGCTTTGAGATCTTAGGGCTTCTCTTCCCATGTAGGGAAGACATGAACATGTAATAGGATTTTTGTGCGTGGTGTGCAAGTTATTTCCATGTAAGGGCGATATAGGCCTGACGCACAAGCTATTTTCATGTATGGCTTTAAGAGTGGGGAGCACATAAAGGCTAGTGGGACCCATTCTCCTCCAATCGTTGGTGCATTGTATCATCCGTCGGCACGGACCTATTCCTACTTGTTGGTATGAGCCTACCCTTACTCGTCGACATAAACTTATTCCCATCCGTCAGTATGAGCTTACACCTACTCGTCGGTATGAACTCATTGTCGTCTATTGGGACGAGGTTCCCATTTGTCGATTATGCAGATGGTTGTCTGGTGGGACCATCAATCTTGTCATGATGGGCGAACAATACAAAACTAGAGTCGGACAAAATTGACCCTATCAAAAAGATTTAAAATGAACAATTAATTTTTTTAGAACTGTAATTTATACTTGACATTAATAACAAATTTTGAAATTATATTAGTTTAAAATCGATTAGAAGTAGCGTAAAAATACTTTTAAATGAACTAAAAGTAGTTTGAATTTCAAAGAAACTTAACATAAAATTGAAAGCATTTGACATATAATTTGAGATGACAATTGGTATAAAATTATAGTGTAATATAAAAAAAAGATGAGGCATAGACAATTTTGCAATGGATAATGCAACATATTAAAGAGTGTCCCTAATAAAAAAAAAAAAAAAAGTGTCCCTAATAAAATATATTTACATTATATGAAAATTCATTCCCAATAAGATTCGAACTAAAAGTTTTATCTTTGTCCACCAAACTTGGAACTTGGCTTAGGTCATGTTTATACACGTGTCACCATTTTAATGGATTCAATGCAATTGAATAATGAACATTAAATCAGAATGCTTTTGAACATGTATCATCATTTTTATAGGCGCAATGCAACTGAGCATTGGACCCTTAACCCAGACCCTAGTTCTGTATACTAAAGCTTTGCCCAGATTTGGAGAGCTAGAAACAATAGTCCATGTACTAAGAGATTGTTATTGGGCCTAAAATATTTGGGTTAGGTTGAATGTCCGTTTCAATAAAAATTTTAATCTGAAGCAACCCAGTTTTATAAATTCTTTGCTATTCAAACCCAGCCCACTCAATTCTTGTCACTTATCCACATTAACATTAATAAAGTTCCACCCTCCCTTAAAAATGATCATGACTTGTGATTGGAGTTATAGTGTGCACTTCTATCAGAACCCTTTCCCTCTCCCTTCTTCTTGTGTGTGTTCTCAGAAAAAATAAATAAATAAATAAATAAATAAAGAAAAAAAAATAAAAAGCCCGAACCATCTCAAGCACTTTATACTACACAGAGATCAGGAACAGAGCTTTGCATTGCATTCCTGGGACGACTCTGTGGTGGCTCGAGCTGCGTGACGATTTCGAAAGAATGGTATCTTCAAGTTTCCTTTTTTATTGATTCTGGCTGATTTTGGAGTTTGTGGAATTTGAGAAAAATGGGTTTGTTTGTTTGTTTTTATAGTGTAGGTAAGGTGTTTGTTGTTAGATCTCAGTGAGAATTTCGAATTAGACGAAAAAACAAAATAGGACCATTTTTTTTTTTTTTTTTTTTTTAATTTTGAAGTTTTTTGCATTACTTGTTGAAGCTATGGATTATGGAAGATTAAGAGTGAATGATGATGAACAACTCATGAAATAAAGATTGCAAATTTAAATGTATTGAAAAATTTAATCCGCAAATAAAAATGTAAAGTTAAGAACACATTAAGAAGACAAATGAGGAAGAGAGTGATCAGAGAGTTTAATTTGTTCATCATTGGGGGATGCTCGCGCAAGAGAGGTTAAAAACATGGTATCTTTTTATTACGATGAATGATAAAAATGATGATTAATTATAGTTCAGAGAATAGGAATTGAATGCGAGAGAATTTGTCTTTCTTTCTGTATTTAATACCCAATGGCATAGCTTTTTAAGTGTGATGGAGAGGAAGCTACTTTCAATGTACGAATACCAATAAAAAAATGCTAAACTTTGAATTAGCTATATGTAAAATATATGCACTTTGATCATATTATTTTGCTTTATCTGCAATTCTTCTTTCTTGGTGTAGGGCATAATATTTTGTAATGTGGCATTGGATCAAGTATAATGGTTAATAACTCAGCACCCAGTATGAAAATAAATTAGTTGGTGTTAGAAACATCCTCACTCATAGAACAAAGCACTTCATATCCCATATCTCCAATCCTCCAACTCTTCCAATCTTCTCCTCTCCAACGTATCAAAGATTTCTTTTTCTCAGCCTACAATCAAAATGCATTTCATCCTCATCATCTCCTGTTCCATCCCAACAGCACATTGCCCATTTAATACTAGACCAAAAGTCATTCTCCTAGACCCTTCAAACCTTCAAATGGGCTTCCAAACTACCCAATGTTACCCACTCTCAATCCGCCTACCGTGCTTTGATCCACAAGCTCTGTGCTTTCCACTGCTTCAATATTGTAAAGGAATTGCTTCAAGAAATGCCCAACACAATCGGGTCACCCCCTCATGAAGACATTTTCATCACGATCGTCCACGGTCTAGGGCGGGCACGTATGGTTAAGCGGGTGATCAAAGTGGTTGACTTGGTTACTCAGTTTGGAAAGAAACCTACTTCAAGGATTTTCAATTCAGTACTTGATATTCTTGTTGAGGAAGATATTGATTTGGCTCGAGAATTTTATAGGAAGAGGATGATGGGGAGCGGTGTTGAAGGTGATGAATACACTTTCGGGATCTTAATGAAGGGGCTTTGCTTGACTAATAGGATCAGTGATGGTTTCAAACTGTTGCAAGTGATGAAGTCTAGGGAAATCATACCAAATACTGTGATTTATAACACATTACTT
This sequence comes from Quercus gilva, assembly GCA_023621385.1. Taxonomy (NCBI): domain Eukaryota; kingdom Viridiplantae; phylum Streptophyta; class Magnoliopsida; order Fagales; family Fagaceae; genus Quercus; species Quercus gilva. Next base: position 5,728,545 of record CM042473.1, read on the forward strand.
CATGCACTTTGCAGGAATGGGAAAGTTGGGAGAGCGAGGAGCTTGATTAATGAGATGGAGGAGCCTAATGATGTGACTTTTAATATCTTAATATCTGTGTATTGTAAAGAAGAGAATTTGGTTCAAGCTCTTGTTCTCTTAGAGAAGTGCTTCAATCTGGGGTCTGTGCCTGATGTTGTAATAGGGACTAAGGTGCTGGAAGTTCTCTGCAATGTTGGCCGTGTAACTGAGATTGTTGACATTTTGAATAGATTGGAGAGTAAGGGAAGTGTGGTGGATGTTGTGGCTTATAACACTTTGATAAAGGATTTTTGTAGATTAGGGAAAGTGAAAGTTGGGCATCGCCTTTTGAAGGAGATGGAGAGGAAGGGCTGCCTTCCAAATGTGGACGCATACAATATATTGATCTCTGGTTGTTGTGAGTCTGAAATGTTGGATTTGGCTCTTGATCTGTTTAATGAGATGAAACAGAAGGAATTAATTGGAATTTTGTTAAATATGATACATTAATTAAAGGTTTGTGTTCAGGAGGGAGGATGGAAGTTGGGTTTAAGATTTTGGAAATAACGGAGGAGAGTAAGGAGGGATCAAGGGGTCGTTTAAGCCCTTATGATAGTGTGTTATATGGTATGTATAAGGAGAATCAGTTAGATGAAGCACTCACATTTATGACCCAGATGGGGAAGTTATTCCCTAGAGCTGTTGATAGGAGCTTGAAAATTTTAAGTCTTTGTGAGGAGGGTGCTATTGAGGATGCAAAGAAGGTTTTTGGTCAGATACTTGGAGAAGGGGGAGTTCCAAATGTTCTTGTTTATGACCATTTAATCCATGGATTTTGTGAAGGAGGGTATATGCGTGAAGCATTTGAGCTGATGAATGAGATGGTAGGTCGTGGTTATTATCCACTTGCACCAACATTCAATGCTCTGATTAGTGGGTTCTGCAGGCAAGGAAAGGTCAGTAGTGCTTTGAAGCTCATTGACGACATGGTTGTGAGGGGTTGCAAACTTGATATAGGAAGTTATAATCCCTTGGTTGGTGCTCTTTGTAGGAAGGGGGATTTTCAAAAGGCTTTTGGGCTCTTTTCACAAATGTTAGAAAAGGATATTGCTCCTGATTTATCATCATGGAATTCATTGCTTGTTAGTTGGTGTCAAGAAACATATGGTTAGCAAGACAGAACATATTCCAAGTAAATGACCTTTTATAGCAGATTTCTGAGATTTGAATTAATTTTAGCTATTGAGATATAGATGAAGTGTAAGACAAAGAATTTTCAACTTAGTGAATGAGAGTAAAAGTAAAGGCTGCATTAGCTTGTTTGTTATTTACCAATTCTTCATTACCTAAATGGGAAATGAAGGTTTTTTCATATATTCCAAGTTAGAGTTTCAAGAGTTAGAGATAGTTTGAGGAAGGTGCTTCTTGGGAATGTAAGTAGAGATCTTCAGTATCATTTGATGTATGCACTTTCTTATTACTAGCTTGCCTTTTAATTAATTTACACCTGTTGAAGACCACACATTCAACCAGAAATAATTAGAAGTAAAAAAAACTCTGAATAAAGAAATATAAAACATAGACAAGATTAAAAGAAACATACAATTGCAATCCAGATCTATCTTGAATATTCATTTACAAAAGCAACGGTCTGGAATGTATGAGATGGAGATCAATCCCGACATATTACAAAAAATGGCCCACTTAGCAATATTATGGGCTACAGTATTAGGTTCTCTAAAAGTGTGATTTACACCCAATCCGATAAAAATTGAAAAAGTATCTAGCTTCATTTAGGTGCTCAATAGACCAATCAGGCTCCAGAGAGTGGTTCTGTAACTAGATAATAACATTTAGAGTGTCCCCTTCACAAACCCAATTTCCATATCCCATTTCCGCTGCTATTGTTAACACTGAGAGAGCCGCATGAGCTTCAGCCAGGGGCTTTGATTCTCTATTATCTGGGTCCATCTGCTACTATACATGCCTTTTCCTCTCTAACTGCAGCGTTGAAATTAGCCTCGACATAGGGGGGAAGTGCTGGATTCCATATGCAGCTTCTTTCTCCAATCTCCACCTCCAAATTCCCAAGAAGAAACATGATCAGTGTATACCTATTTAATTTTAAAAAATAAGAGAATGGGATCAAGAACTTCCCTTTGTTTTTGATTCATTAGCTTTTTCCTAGTAATCCATATTATGTTGTTGCTAATGGCCGCAAATAGTCTAAATTTTTTCGCTTTTTCGATTGGAATCTTCAGCTTATCTTCAGGTTGGAGAACTAACTTGGCCCAATTCATCTCTTCAAACTTGATTGGCCAAGGGGAGTGAAAGCAAGTGTTCCAACTGTATATAAAGACCTATTTAGCAAAAATTAATGTAAGTCAAGGCCTTCATTCAGCAAAATAGAAAGAAAAAAAAAAAAAAAAATCAATGTAAAAATTTATGTGTTATGATTTATAGAAAGATTGGACTTCTTGTTCTGGTTTACACTCTACACATATTCTGAAATGCATATTCTGTTTTCTGTTATAGTGTTATCATATAGTGTTATGATTTATAGAAAGATTGGACTTCTTGTTCTGGTTTACATTCTACACATATTCTGAAATGCATATTCTGAATGTGTTGCTTGAATATTGCGTATATTGTATAAGCAATTACTGCAAAAAAGATTTTGGTATCTTTATTTTGGATCACTAAGTATGGCAGTTTGATATGCTTTGACTGAAGTGGCCTTATGATTTAAAAAAATTTCGTGGTCTTTACAATAAAAGGGGTTGTCATTAAGTTTTATGCTTTTACAACTCTGTCCCATCAATTAGTCATGCCACAATGTAAGTTCTATGTTATTACTTGTTACAGATGTCTTCATTTTTCTGTCAAAGTAGTACCTCAATGGTTGAGTATCATGAATGTTTACCTATCAGGAAAGAGAAAAAAAAAGTATTGTGAACGCTTGTGTGATTATTGTGTTGTTCATTATTAGTTCTGCAACAACTTTTTGGTGTTTAAAATCAATTATCTGAAAATATTTTGTATACTAGTAAACTCTTCTCTTTTTTGGGGTCTCTATTTCCTCATCATGGATTTGGTAATACTACTAATAAGTTTATTTTAGGAAAAGCAATATTAATATGTATTATCATATTATTTGCGGGCTTCAGCCTTAGGACAAGACGGTGATGAGTATAACTTCATCTAAACGATATGATAGTGGTTGGTGAGCTAAAAAGAGAAAGGTAATCTCTCTAGATGTTTTTAGAGTCTTGAAGCTTAATACTTGATATCATGACCAATATATTGGTTTAGGAAATAGGGAAGAGAATGATACCTTTCCTCAATTTTTAGGCTTTTGTACAATAAGAACAAGGATTACGATTCTTTAGAGTGCTTAGGGTAATTCACTATGGAATTCTATAATCATATCCATCAATTTTGTAGTGAGTGGTCAAGTCTGGAGAAGTCCAGTCCATCAAATGAGATAAAAGCGCGACTAGCTGCTAAAGGAAGGTTCATTGATTCTGTACTGAATAGAAATTTATGCTGACATTAGGGGTATTCCTGTGTTTGTTATATATTCTAAAGTTGATTAAATTGTAGTTTTAGCTGTGTTTCTCTTTGTATATGTAATTGAGTTTGTGCACAGACTTAGATAAGTCTTTGGGTTTGGAACTCTGTAACTGAGTTTAGTAGTGTGTTCCAATAAAAGTTTTTGCTTATCAAATAAATTTTTTCGAAGTGACTATAATTTTTTTTTTGAAGCCAGTCACATCTTCAATAATTTAAATAGATATTAAAATGGTGATAATCAATATCTAATCAAATGGTGATGATAAGTAAAAGCTAATTCACTAATTTCAAAATGGATGGATAGAATTTTAACTATTCAACTTAGGAGCTATCCTAAGAACTCTAGAAAATCATAATTCACAGGGAAATTATTATGACTTGCGTTTCTCACTGTGCAAGCATCTTCTGATTACTGTATAATTTAGACAAATTTCATATAAAGGACTTTCAAATTCGATTATTTTAGGAATTCAAAAAACGACTAAATCATGTTCTATGGTTTGTTACCCTTCTTAACTCCATTTGGCTCGCTTGGAAAGCTCACAATAAACCTCAGCAATCAAAGATGAGATTTGAAAAAATATTGTTAGTAATGTCCTGCCCTTTAACCAAACTAACTAGAAGTTGATGAATAAACAGTCTTTGTGCTAGAATTGTTTGAAACTTGAAGTTTTTCTCCTACAATTTCAAATCCTTTTGTAGAAAATAATAAAGCATCTTATGCTCTTTGAAAGAAGAGAGCAAATTAAACCGATATTCACCACACAATATTGTACTTTAGATAGTATTCATAGAAAAATCCAGCCTAACCTTAACCTAATCCAAGTAAAGGCTAGGTTATTTGTCCTAGTACGACCAATTATGTTGGTTACTCTTTCTTTTTCTTTTTTTCTTTTTTCTAAGTAAGTTTGTGCAAATTACAAAGAAGTTGGAGTAAGCATTTTTGGGCCATTTTCAAAATTAATTTTAGTTTTCAATACATCAAATGGAGTGCAATTTTGAGGTTTTTTATTTATTTATTTATTATTTATTTTTAGGAGTTAAGGTAATTTTACGACAGATTGTTTGTGCTGGCAGAATGCATTTGAGAAACAACAAAATTTGAATTCTCTTACTTTAATTGTGTGTATTTGCTTTCCAAAATGCTTTTTTTCTATTCCCAATTAGAGGGTCATGTTAGTTGTATTAATTCAATTATTTTTTTGGTTAAATGTTTTGGTATTGTAAATGTAAGTTGTTACTACTCATGCTTGGAGGGTTGTTCGAAGTTGGTATCATACAAGTCCTACTTCATTTATGGATCTAAAATATAGAGAGAATTGAGAGTGTGATTTTTTTAGAAGGATTTCGGATTTCTCCTTGTTTATCTTTTCTCATTTGGTAGATTCCGATAAGTGGCGAGTTTCTTGTTTTGTATCTCTTAGGTGCATTCCTTAGAGTGATGAGCATTCATATCTTCTACTTTGTATCCCTTGGGAGGATTTCTTTAATTGGTGAGCAAGATGGTTACTTATATGAGACTGCTTACTATATCTGATAAAATCTATTCTTGTAGGTGTGTACTTGTGTTTGCTGCATATTCTCCAAAAATAAAAATAAAATTTGGTATCAGCTTCACAAGAAGTTTGGAACCTAATTTTGAGGCCAAATGGATCTATACTCTTACTTTTAGTGCTTTTAATTAATTATAACTTTAATTTTGAAAAACAAGAATTTGAATTTATGGAAGTGCTGCGCAAACATGTATTGGTTATTTTCTATCACATCCCTAACCACTATCTTGAATAATTCTTAAAAGGTAGAGAGCACTTGGTTTCTTCATCCAATATGATGATTACACTTGTAAAAGCTTATTCCATTCTTTTTAAAAGGCATACATGAATACTCTTTTTTTAGAATGTTGATTCCTTTGACCATTAAAACTAAGCCATAGTGGAGCTACAATCTGAAGACTTTCTCAAATATCTAGACTATGGTTGGAATCTATACCAGAAGCAAGATTGCAAATATATTCATTTATATTTAATCTTTTCTATCCTCTATGATTCTATCTTCTTGGTGACCAAATGGATATCAGTATATATACAGGTATTTAGCTGAATTGAAAATCATTCAGTATTCTAAATCCACTGATGTTATCTGCCTAACTGCATCATCAAAATGCAACTTAAAAGTAGCTAGGTGGTACACTTGTTCATTAGCCCCCATTTCACTTTTTTCATTGTCATATAGACATGTCTACTTTAATCGCTTTCTAATATTTGTTTCTTAGAACTTTTTTTTTTTTTTTCTTAGAACTTTTTCGATTAATTACAATCAAGAAGATGTAATTACATTGACACCATGGGTTTTTGGTGGGAATCGCATCATTGTGTGATACGTGATATTTTTGTATCTACTTCTTTAAAAGTTTGGTCGTGATTTGGAAGAAATAACATAATACCCTTAAAATGAAGGGAAGCAGTTAGGAATTAGGATAGACTAGATCAATAATCAAAGTGTGGTGAGAGATTTTTGAATTTATTTTTTAATATATAAGAAAGTGGTGTCCTAGCTTTTGGTCAGACTATTCTATTCTTTGTCCATGAGACATCTTGAAAATCCCAAGAACTAATTGTATGGTAGATGAATCTTGGAATCTCTAGGCGTTCTTGAAGGATGAGAAGAGATTATTTATCATTTGAAGATAAATCAATGATTTTATACTTTTTTATTGTAACAATAGAGGAAAAAAATAAATAAAATCAAGGTTTTGCCATTTAAACAAACATGACTATCACCATTTAAGCGTCGATTAAAATTATTGATGATGTGATATAATAAAATTTAAGTCATTTCAAAATAGATGGATAGAATTTTAAAAACTTGTCATATGTGCTTAATCAAAATATATCCTATTAAAGAAACAGAATCTTCTCCATTTCATTTGAGAGAGCTTATTTTACGCTCAAGATTTTATTTTCTTGATTTAATATTTGATGTGACAAGCAGTATATAAACTTTTTTTTTTCCTTTTTTGAGAAGTGTATACAAACCTATTTCAAATGAGAAAAATGGTATGTGAATCCTGATTTTAAAATAATAATAATAATAATAATAATAATAAGACTTGATGAACCTGTAGACTTTATTATATTAAGGGTCTGTTTGGATACCGTTCATTTTGCTGAAACTGAAAACTTATTGCTGAAAATATTGTAAATAAAGGTAAAAGTTAGTTTAAATAGTACAGTAGGGCTCATGAATAATGTCAAAAAGTGCAGTGGGACCCATTTATAGTAGCAAAAATAAGTTGAATAGTGAAATAATTTATAATTTTAATCCACGTCCAAGGGCACACTAATTTGCCACAGGAGGTCAATTTTCCAACCAAGATGGTGACACTTACCAACATTTAATCTATATATATCTATATATATATATATAACCAAAACTTCTGCTGGCACCACAATTTTCCACGTCAGCATTATTTAAAAAAAAAACAAAAATTCTGATTTTTTTTTTCCTCTAAAACCCGATAATACATAAACCTAATAAACCTAAGAAGATTTAATACCCACAGTGCGACTCATTCTCTTGAGAGATTGATTGTAGATTGGAGAGCAAAATCTAAATCCCAGTGCTAAAATAAAAGAATTTGCAATTGAAGCCAGCCTTCTTTGAAGAGCAAATTTTGAACCCGAGGTAAGAATTTCAATTGAAAGACTATCTACATGTTATTTTTTTTAGCAATCTTACTTATTTTAGGATAAGTGCTCCACATATTAGGCCAAGAGCAGCAGCTTTTGTATTTAGTTTTTTTTTTTAGATTAGCATGGACTTATGCCTATGTCTTAGCTATAAAGGATTAGAGCATCCGCATCCGCATCCGCATCCGCATCCCCATCCGCATCCGGATCTCATATCTCATCCTATTTTACAATCCCAAAAAGCTACTTTATCACTTATACCATACCATTTTTCAATACACCCAACAACCCAACTTCTATTTTCTTATTCTACTTATTAAAATAATATTTTTACACAATAAAATAATATATCCTAAAACCCAAATAAAAACAAAAACCCATTACTCAAATAACCTCTGTAACCACCTATTGCTACCACTACCACAAAGAACATACCCAAACTGTTGTTTTCTTGAAACCCCAGAAACACCAGCCAAAACTCATGGCCTTTGAAACCCAGAAACCCATAGATTAACAAAATTAAAATCCAAATCAAACACATAGATTAACCCAGAACTCCAAACCTGCCGATCCACCACGATCCTCAGCCCCAGAGCCACCACAACCCACCACGACTCGCCACGATCCACACTGATTCAAAAAAATCAGACTCCATTTCCAAATCAATCGAGCCAACACACACACACACACAAACGATTCACAAAAATTTGGTTCATTCCCTCAAATCTAAATCAATCAACTCACATTAATTGACACAAATTTTCGATTATATCAAGAATTTCCCCTAACACCCAAACCAAAACAGAAACAAAAAAACCCACAATATTTTTGTCTTACACACCAAACAGTCAAAAGCAAACCTTGCAACCCACAGTCAAAAAACAGTCAACACCACCACCACCACCCTTTCCGCCCATCAACACCACAAAAAAAAAAAAAAAAAAAAAAAAAAAAAAAAAACAGAGCAACCCACGGTCAAAAACCAAACCCACCATCGCCGAAGCTCGAAGAAAGCGGATTCAAGCCAAAACAGAAACAAAAAACCTTGCAACCCACGGTCAAAAAATAGTCAACACCACCACCACCACCACCACCCTCTCCGCCCATCAACACCACAAAAAAAAAAAAAAAAAAAAAATAGAGCAACCCATGGTCAAAAACCAGACCCACCACCGCCAAAGCTCGAAGAAAGTGGATTCGCCGCTGGGAAGCTTGAAGGAAGTTAATTTTGTTGACCCACACGGAGAAGGATAAATGAAAGGAGAGAGAGTTGCTGGAGAAGGAAAAAAGCGGAAACCCACCCACTACCGATCTAGAGACCCACCATCGATCTAGGAACCCAACGCCGATCTAGAGAGTTGCCGGAGAGAGTGAAGATATTACTGACAAATGATCTAGAGAGTGAAGAATCAAAGAGCAAGAAGAAGAGAGAGCAGAAAGAAAGAGAGAGAAAAGAAAGAGAAAAAATGAGAGAGGAGAGAAAAATTACCAGGTTAAAATGAGAGAGGAGAGAGAAATGAGAGTATTAAATTTTTTTTATTTTTTATTTTATGCAATTCAGCTACAGTACCATCTTACATTTGAGATGGTACTGTGACTATATCTCAATTTTTTTTTAGCATTTTAGCATATGGCCTTCCCGTTGCTGGTGTTTTTTGGGCTTGTATGCCAAAATTTGGCATAAAGCAAGCCCAATGCGGATGCTAGGAGTTAAAGTTTTAATTTTGGAAGTTAATAACCTATTGTTGATGATTTGATGCTTGTGTTTGTCCTATCTTCCTTATGATTCTAAGAGTTTGTTTGGCTAATTTACTTTGTTCAAACACAATCTGTATTTTGTAAGTTTCACTCAAGCCATAAATTCAACGTTTTTTTTTTTCTTTTGCAAGAAAAAAAAGTTTACATCATTAATTGGTATTGAATTTTTTATTTTTATTTTTTATCATCCAACTTAAAATTCATTTAAAAATATGTAATATGCCATTTGATTTTGCATAATGATAGAGGCATTCATTAAAGCTTGCTATTTGTTAAGTTGCTCTCAACAACAAATACTGACATAGGAATTATATTTGTAGCCTTTTGTAATTTTTTGTGGCTGAATTCTTTTAAAACAGAGTTCCAAACATGTTTATATCTATAATTATTTATACCTAAGAATTGATTTTCTCATGCTCAACCTTTACCACTCCGATGCAAAGAATTATTGTAGTTCTTAGCCAATATTGATCATATCATTTGAGTTTTACATTTGCATTTGCCTTTGTCTCTGTTCTTCTGCTTGCAATATCCCAGCTAAATATGGACATTTTTGTTTCTCTGTATTACTGTAGTTCTTAGCATGTATGGATCATTCTTCAATTGGTTTATGATCATTTAATGCTTTCATAATTTTTTGCACAATTTGTGTTAGCGTCATTAGAGATGCTTTGGTGAGAAAGCATATAATGTCTTTGGAGGTTATTTTCCTTACTTTGAAAAGAACAATGTTAGTCGAAGATGTATCAATTTTTTGATGAATTTATTGCAAGAGAATGGGTGCTCAGTGGCACTAAATTAAGTGATCAATTATATTTTATGGATATGACTACCATCCTTTCACTTCTTTCTTTTCACGTCTGTGTGTGTGTGAATCATGTTGACAAAATTGTAAACCATGATATTACTAAGAATAATATCCTCCTAGCATGCAGTTGAATCAAAATAAATTAGAGCTTTTTATTCTTTTTATTCTTTCAATTATTGTAAAAAAATGTAGGAAATGCGGGCTATTTAAAAAGAGAATTTGTGATTTTGCTTATATGACAAAAAGCTTTGAGTTCTGCTTTTGAATCTTTTGTTTTTAATTCATACAATTATTGATGCTCGGTTGAATTGTAATTCTATTTAGAATTTTACGCATTAATTTTGTTTCAGATTTGTTCACTTCATAAAAATAACATTATCTCATGCTGATTTTGTTTGATGATGTGCAATGTTATAAGATGTCAAAATCCAAGAAAGTCTAAGGTGTTTTTATTTTTATTTTTCTTTTTCTTTTTTCTGCACAGTAAGAGCACACAACTACGAAAAGCAAAACCTACTCATATGCATTTTAATGAGAAAAAGTTTTGTGCATTGAGTACGACCTTTTAATGAGCAAGACGCTATAGTTGTAAAATGAAATTATAAGATTTTATTAGCTTAATTATAAGATGTAAGGTGAGTTAGATTGCTTAAATTTTGTGTAAATGTAATATTTGCTAGAAATCACTTTTGACGTGCCGGTTTAAAGGAAAGAAATGAGTTTTTAGAAGGAGAATGCTTGGGTCAAGATTGCCTAATTGCAGTTGCTATTGGCTTATGTGTAAATTAAATGTCTAGAACAAAGATAGATGTAGCAATAATGTTCATTGAAATTCTTGACACATTGAATGTTTAAAATTAAATTTGGATTCTGGCTTTAAGCCAAGCCAAGTAAACATACAAACAGTTGCAATTGTTTGCAAATGGTTTTCCCTTTCTTTTTGTTCTTCTTTTTTTCTTCTTTTAGGTTTTTTCTTGATAGACAAATCAACCTCTTATCGATTCCTTTAGCCTTTTCTTTTACCGTGAGGTTGATTAATTATTTCTTTATTTAACTATCATGTGCATCACACGGGTTAGCGATTAGTTATATTAATTTTCAATAATTTATTGAGATTATTTTTTTTTCCTTTGGATACAAGATAGAATTTCTACTTTAACTTAATCTAAGTGTATATATGTGTGAAACTTCTTTTCGGAGACTTGAACCTCGGCCTTTACCCCCATACTCTACAAACACTTATACTTATGGAGTGACCACCGCACCAAGAATGCATGGTGGTATTGAGGCTATGTTAAATGTACTAACATATCACCAACCAATAAACACACCACCAACAGGCAGTCCATATTCCAAGAAGACAGGGATTCTTTGTTTAAAGGGCTACGTGGTCAAATTATAGATTTTGAACAAATATTTTAACACAAACGCCATAAACCACAATTAGGGGCCACCTTTTATGCAACAATTGGGTACGTGAAATCTTTTGCACTTGCCAGTTGCCATTTATCCTTTCTATATATTCCACTGTAATAAAAAATCCTTCATAATGATAATACCCCCACCTAATTTTATAGTCATGTCATCATTATTCTTTGGGAAAAATGCTCACACACTCTTTAAACTTTTAAGTGGCCATAACGCCCCCTTAAACTTTTATTTTGACCAATTTTTCTTATAAACTTTACATACCTGCAAAATCAATACTTCTGCTAGTCTCCCATTAAAACACAAACATAATACACGTGCATCTCCCGTGAACTTTGAAATCACCAAATATGCAAGGGCTAAACCACTTGGATATTTGGTGATTCTAAAGTTCATGTGAAATGCACGTGTATTTTGTTTGTGTTTTAACGGGAGAATGGCAGAAGTATTGATTTGGCAGGTATACAAAGTTTTTGGGGAAAATTGGCCAAAATAAAAGTTTAGGGGGTGTCATGGCCAATACCTTAAAGTTTAGGGGGTGTATGAACATTTTTCCCTTATTCTTCCATACATACACTTTATCCAAACTCATAACTATGTATATTAAATTCATTTAGAGCACTAGCAATGGGATGTAAAAAAAAAAAACACATATTTTACATTCTCAAACACTACTTTATTTATTTTACCAACCCATTCAATAATGTACAAAATATCCCAGTTTTTATTTTTACATACAATCCAATAAAATAATATAAACTACCTAATAAAAAAAATAAAAAGTAAGAAGAGGGAGAGAGTGTGAGAGGAAGAAAGAGTGTGTGTGAGATTAAAAAAGTAGTTTTTTCTTTACAACCTCATAAATACGAGTACTAGCATTGGGGGGTGTAAACACTCTTAGTTGCTATTTTACAACCTAAGACAGCAAAAACTCACTCCATTCGGGTTTGTATACTTAAAAAAAATTGCAACTTATGAATAGTAAGGTTGCATATATACAACCTTACTATTCATAGGTTGTAAAATAAAAAAAATTTAATCTAGTGGTTGTGTGAGAAGAGAAAAAGATAGTGGGAGGAAAGAGAGAGTGAATACTACTTTTATTATTTTATTAGGTAGTTTATATTATTTTATTGGATTGTATGTAAAAATAAAAATTGGAATGTAGGGTGAGTTGTAAATTGAGTTAATAAAATAGATAAAATAGTATTTGAGAATGCAAAATAGCTTCTTCTTCTTCTTCTTCTTTTCTTCTCTTTTTTTTTTTTTGCATCCCCTAATGTTAGTGCTCTAAGGTTACAAATATGCAACCTTACTGTAGTTAGGATGGATAATTTTTTGGGTTTACATACCCGGATGGAGCTTGCTTTTAAAGGTCTAGTTGCTAAAATAGCAACAGGGGGAGTTTTTACACCCCCAATGCTAGTGCTCTTAGTAGTGAGAGTGGGGTGCCTTTTACTTCTTGTGGGTTGGTCTACAGAATGAAAGATCTAATTAAACAGAAAGAATAGTATTTCCATGAAAAATAGTAAAGGCTTTTTGTCAATTTATTATAAACAATAAGAGAAATGTTTTTGAGGGGCAACAATAAGAGAAATGTTAATGGATGTATTTAGAGTAATTGTCAATAAATTATTTTAATAATTTAAAAAAAAACAATTAATATTTTGACAGCTTTTTTTATTTCTCATAAAAATAATATCAAAGTTTTTATAAAATAGGTTGTTAACAATTGTCCTAAGGACACCCATTAACATGACCCTTTTATTTTTTTTGTTTTTAATTTCATCTTACAACTTCACAACAAGTCTTATAATGTCTTAAACGGTTGTATGAAGGAAAAAAAAAAAAAAAAATACAAGATAGAAGTGGAAATAATATATGAACTTACGAATGTTTGTGATAAATAATAAAAAAATCACTTGATATAAGATAATACCATGTTTAGACAGTTTAGTGATTCTTCCTTTACGTAATTGTTGGTTTTATTTTCTTTCTGTTTTCTAAATTATTTCTTTTGTTGGGCATATTCTTCATATATATTTATATGCATCATTTGGACTATAAAAAAAAAATTTTGTTGTAAACCTATATTTAATAATTTCCCAGATAGTTTTATGTAAATAATATAAAATTTATAGTACGATATATCTTGCAAGTTTGAATGGGATAAATGTGTAATGTACTCATGTATTGTATTAAATTAAGGAAAAGAATAAAACCTTGAGCTTTATATATATATATATATATATAACATAACATGAATTAACTCATAAATACACTCCATGTCCATCCTTTTTTATTAGAATCTTCGGGGCATGTGCTCAAATAGACTATGTACTATAATGACCTTTGGTTATATAATTTTAAACACCCTTTAAATTAATAAATACTTCCCTGGAAGCAACAAACACCTTATATTCATCAATGATTTTGCATTAATATCTTTATGGATACAAATATGTAAGGTAACAAGCATCTAAACGAAACTATACCATACTATAAACCAATTACGGGCATGAATCTAAACCAATGTTGACACAGTCATTCATTAAGGAAATTTAAATGTCAGAAGAGAATAAGAAAAGCCAATGTGCCTTCTTTTACATGCTGTAAGTAATGAAGAGTTTTCATGGGGACAAGGGGGTTTGCTTGCCAAATGAGAAAATCCTAACCATTTACCTCGTCAAGATTCACAAATTGACTAATGACTTTACAAAAATTACCAAACTTACCTTAATTTTAAACCGACCAAATTCAAGAATATATTTCAATTTCGCAATTTTAATTTTATTTACTGATAAGTTACACATGCATCAACTCATTTCAATTTGATCACTCCAATCTTATTTTGCCAATTTTATGTCCTTGCATGTCATGTGACTAGGACATTAGCTCATGGATGACAAAGTGACAGAAGGATCTATCTGACATATATGTGAAGTTAATAATTTAATCCGCATAAATTCTATATTGTTAACTTAGTGTTTGTTTGATGTTACCTTATTTAAGTTTTTTCTAATTGGACTAAAATATTTTTATACTTAAAAAAGTAAGGTTTTATAAAGTTATATATTAACAAAATAAGAAGAAAACTAAACGAAAAAGCTCAATGCACTTGTGCATTTGTCAAAGTAGATAGTACCCCTTTTTTCGTGTATAAATATCATTTACAATGTCAAATAAAGTTCTGAGTCATGCTTCGTTTTGTACTCTGCAAGTATTACTATTATTATATTTAGATGTGCAATCCTTTGACATGGTTTAATACTTCAATTGTTCAACCTCTACTCATGCCAGGTCAATGTTCAATTGTTTACACTTGTAATCTTTATTACGAGTAATTATCTAGATTGAAGAAATAATAATGTAAAATAGAAACAAAAGCAAGTAGGACATTACAACTACTTTATTAACAAAAACCATATATTACATAGCACACATTACTACTTTCATCACACAATCTAAGAAGGCTATCTGCCCAAGCATATGATTCATATGTCTAACAAGCACATGATTCATATGGATAGCAAGCCCATTATAAACTTTAACTTTATTCAATCACATATTATATATAATATCCATAAAGCATAATTAATAAGATAGTTTCCCATGTAGCTCCTAACAAGAACATCACTATTTTTTTCCCTTTTGACCAACATGTAGTCCATCAAAATAAATCTGGGGATGACTTTGAAAAGAGTCCCTTGAAATGTGTGATCCTCCTCCACTCCCTGGAGCAACCATCCTGCCACCGTAGCCACTGCCCGTAGAGCCACCCCCACCACTTTTGGTTGCACCACCACAGGTGCCACAACCTCCTTTGTTACCTCCACTGCCACCACTTCCTCCTCCTTTGCCACCACCGTTGCCGCCCATTCTGAATATGTAGCTGCTTAATAATTACTATGAATATAATTAGTACTATTTTTTTTTATAAGATATAATTAGTACTATTAACTGCTAAAAATGTCCAAGAAAATTGTTGCTTAAAACAAGATATGACTTACGTATCTATAGAAAGTTATGGTCAAAGGTTTAGTGCATAAGAAGGCCATAGACCAAAGGAACTTGTTTAAATTTTTTTTCTAAGACAATCCATTTCAAAAGATTTCCCATGCAATAACAAGAAAATCTCCATAATAATTCCATTCAAAAGAGATCCCAATCTTATTAAGTACCATGATAACTAACGTTTCATAAAAATTTAGGTTTTGTAGTACTGTCGTGTCATGAAGACTGCAAGAACTGGTTGTAGGATATGAAAACCATGCTACACAAGCTTATGTGTTACACTAGCTTATGTGTCTTGATATAAACCACCATGTCATAAAGACTCAAGTGTTGTGTGATTCGTCGTGTCACAAAGACTGCAAAAATCAAGTAGTGTTTCACCCTATTCAAGCTATGTTTGGTTAATTAATTGTAAATTCGAGAGAAGTGATTGATTTAGGCTAGCCTAAGCCTTAGAATTTGGCATAGTTCTATCAACTTCCTTTGAGACCACTCTCTTATTGACACAGGGCCACCACAAACTTAACCCAATTTTTTTTTTGAAATCTTAATAGGACATCAATTTTACATGGTTAGACAAAAGTCTCATTTTACGCTAATGAAGCCCATCTTTAAATCAATCTCATACAAATGTGTCTAAAATCATTGGGTCCATAATTAAGCAATAAACTTTATATTAAACAATTTTTTGAAATCCCAAAAATTCCTTTAGAAATTAAGAATTTTGGTCTTTTGAAAGTTCATTCCTTTGATTAATTAAAGCAATTAGTATCACAACATCATTCAAGACAATAAGCCATCAAACCCTCAACTTGCACAAATAAACTCAATAGTTACTAAAATTAGATTTATCAACTGTTAAATGTTAAGAATCCAACCCCCAAATTTAAATTATTGAGAAGCCTCAAAGGACCACCTTTTGTGAAGACCCTTAACCATTTGTCATAAAAATTTACCAACACCCAAAAATCACTCATAGTTTCAAGGATATCCATCAAGTATAATAAAAACTAACAAACAAGATGAAAATAAAAGGACTTAGGATTTTACCTTAAAATTTTGGAGAAACTAAGCCTAGGATGTCCTAGAGAGTGTTTGTGAGTGTGAGTGAGTGAAGGGGGGGGGGGGGGGTAAATAAGGAAGAAAAAGGGGGTACGGTACGGTACTTAAGTTTAACGCTACCATTTAAATTTTTTATTTTTTACTGACTCTTAAAAAATCTTGTAAGGATAATATTGAAAAGAGTATGCAAATTTTTCATTGTTGATTGATCTATTTTTAGTTATTAAAGAAGGCAGATTGTTAGCCTATTTATATACTTTTTTTTTTGAGAATGAGCTTATTTATATACTTAGTTTATACTTCTTAAAGTAAATTTTTTTTTTTTTTTATTGTGATACAATTAATTGAGTTATTATGAAAATATTTAAAATGAACAATTTATTTTTTTAGGACATGAAAAAATTTTCATTGTAATTTATACTTGACATTAATAATAAATTTTGAAGTTATATTAGTTTAAAATCGATTACAAGTAGCGTCAAATGAGTTGAAAATACTTTTAAGATGAACTAAAAGATACTTAACATAAAATTGAAAGTATTTGAAATATAATTTGAGATGACAATTGGTGTAAAATTATAGTGTAGTTAAAATCTAATTGAAATTTTATTCAACTTTCACTTTAATATATTACATTTTATAAATTTTTTGCAGAGGTAAACGTCCGGTATATGTACTGTTTGAATGAATTGATGTTTGAAGCTTCCTACTTCCTACTTCCTACTTCCTACCGATAAAAAAAGTAACTTAATCATGGTTATTCATGGAAAAAAAAGAAAAAAAGAAAAGAAAAGAAAAGAAACTTAATCATGGTTGCTTTACAAAAGTAAAGCATTAATGAAGCTTGCTAAAGCTGTCAATGTCAATCATGGTGTGCTGCATATTCTGTCCTTCTTCCTTTAAATATTATTTCTTCCAACTATTTGTGAGCACTCGCTATATCTATCTCGTTGGTGCTTTTAATTGTCTAAATATAAATTTATTAACAATTGAAATGTTCTTATAACATGAAATAGAAGTCTCTCAACAAAAAAATAGAAAAGAGATGTAAGTTATTATTGTTAATCTCATGAAATTAAGGATATGTTTAAATATCGTTTATTGCCAAAAATTAAAAATACTATAACAAAATAATTTAAAATGTATGAATAATGTTATGTGACCTACTTTTAATATTTATTTTGCTAAAAAAAAAGTTTATGTGTCCTGTGAATAGTGCACAGACTCACTAAAGAAAAAAACGTGCCACTAAAAAGAGCAAAATGCGCTTCCCAAATGCACACCAAAGGTGACCAAAGTTGAGGCATAGACCTATTTAAGACAAAAAGTTGAGGTATAAACAATTTTGCAAAGGATAATGCAACATATTAAAGAGTGTCCCTAATTTTAAAAAAAAAAAAGTGTGTCCCTAATAAAATATATTTACTTTATATGAAAATTCGTTCTGATAAGATTCGAACTAAAAGTTTATTTTTGTTCATCAAACTTTTGACTTGGCTTGAGTCCTACTTACACACGTGTCACCATTCTGATTAATTCAATGCAATTGGACAATCAACATTAAATTAGAACACTTTTGAATATGTGTCTCTATTTTGATGTGTGCAATGGGCACTGGACCCATCCTCTAAAGCTTTGCCCCAGATTTGGAGAGCTAGAAACAATAATCCATGTATTAAGCGATCGCTATTGGGCCTAAAGTATTTGGGTTGGGTTGAATGTCTGTTTCAATCAAAATTTTAATCTGAAGCAACCAAGCTTTATAAATTCTTAGTTATTCAAACCCAGCAGCCCACTCAATTCTTGTCACTGATCCACATTAACATTAACAAAGCCCGAACCATGTCAAGCACTCTATGCTTTATTATACTACACAGTGATAATAAACAGAGCTTTGCATTGCATTCCTGGGACGACTCTGTGGTGGCTCGAGCTGCGTGACGATTTCGAATGAATGTTATCTTCAAGGTTCCTTTTTTGTTGATCCTGGCTGATTTTGAGAAAAATGGGTTTTGTTTGTTTGTTTATGTAGTGTAGGTTTTGGAGTTTGGGGATTTTGAGAAAAATGGGTTTTGTTTGTTTGTTTGTTTATGTAGTGTAGGTAAGGTGTTTGTTGTCAGTTCTGAGTGAGGATTTCGAATTAGACGAAAAACAAAATAGGACGAAAGCCATTTATAAATTATATTTTTTGCATTACTTGTTGAAGCTAGGGATTATGAAAGAATAGAAACAACATTAAGAAGGCAAATGAGGAAAAGAGTAGAGGGTTTAATTTGTTCATTTTTGGGGGATGCTCGCGCAAGAGAGATTAAAAACGTAGTATGTTTATTACTATGAATGATAAAAATGATGATTAATTATAGTTCAGAAAATAGGAATAGAATAGGAGAGAGTTTGAAATGGCCAACGCAATCAGGTCAGCCCCTGATGAAGACATTTTCACCACGATCGTCCGTGGTCTAGGGCGGGCACGTATGGTTAAGCGGGTGATCAAAGTGCTTAACTTGGTTACTCAGTTTGGAAAGAAACCTTCTTTGAGGATTTTCAATTCCGTACCTGATGTTCTTGTCAAGGAAGATATTGATTTGGCTCAAGAGTTTTATTGGAAGAAGATGATGGGGAGCGGTGTTGAAGGCGATGAATGCACTTTCGCGATCTTAATGAAGGGGCTTTGCTTGACTAATAGGATTGGTGATGGTTTCAAACTGTTGCAAGTGATGAAGTCTAGGGAAATCATACCAAATACTGTGATTTATAACACATTACTTCATGCACTATGCAGGAATGGGAAAGTTGGGAGAGCAAGGAGCTTGATGAATGAGATATGGAGGAGCCTAATGATGTGACTTTTAATATCTTAATATCTGTGTATTGTAAAGAAGAGAATTTGGTTCAAGCTCTTGTTCTCTTAGAGAAGTGCTTCAATCTGGGGTTTGTGCCTGATGTTGTAACAGGGACTAAGGTGCTGGAAGTTCTCTGCAATGTTGATCGTGTAACTGAGGCCGTTGACATTTTGAACAGATTGGAGAGTAAGAGAAGTGTGGTGGATGTTGTGGCTTATAACAATTTGATAAGGGGTTTTTGTAGATTAGGGAAGGTGAAAGTTGGGCATCGCCTTTTGAAGGAGATGGAGAGGAAGGGCTGCCTTCCAAATGTGGACACATACAATATATTTATCTCTGGTTGTTGTGAGTCTGAAATGTTGGATTTGGCCCTTGATCTGTTTAATGAGATGAAAACATATGGAATTAATTGGAATTTTGTTACATGTGATACATTAAGTGTTTAGGAGGGAGGATGGAAGATGGGATTAAGATTTTGGAAATAATGGAGGAGAGTAAGGAGGGATCTAGGGGTCGTTTAAGCCCTTATGATAGTGTGTTATATGGTCTGTATAAGGAGAATCACTTAGATGAAGCACTCACATTTCTGACCCAGATGGGGAAGTTCTTCCCTAGAGCAGTTGATAGGAGCTTGAGAATTTTAAGTCTTTGTGAAGAGGGTGCTATTGAGGATGCAAAGAAGGTTTTTGGTCAGATACTTGGAGAAGGGGGAGTTCCAAATGTTCTTGTTTATGACCATTTAATCCATGGATTTTGTGAAGGAGGGCATATGCATGAAGCATTTGAGCTGATGAATGAGATGGTTGGTCGTGGTTATTATCCACTTGCACCGACATTCTATGCTCTGATTAGTGTGTTCTGCAGGCAAGGAAAGGTCAGTAGTGCTTTGAAGCTCATTGACGACATGGTTGTGAGGGGTTGCAAACTTGATATAGGAAGTTGTAATCCCTTGGTTGATGCTCTTTGTAGGAAGGGGGATTTTCAAAAGGCTTTTGGGCTCTTTTCGTAAATGTTAGAAAAGGATATTGCTCCTGATTCTTCATCATGGAACTCATTACTTCTTAGTTGGTGTCAAGAAACACCATGGTTAGCAAGACAGAACATATTCCAAGTAAATTACCTTTTACAGAAGATTGCTGAGATTTGAATTAATTTTAGCTAATGAGATATAGATGAAGTGTGGGACAGAATTTTCAACTTAGTGAATGTGAGTAAAAGTAAAGGCTGCATTAGCTTGTTCGTTATTTACCAATTCTGCTTTACCTAAATGGGAAATGAAGGTTTTTTCATATATTCCAAGTTAGAGGTTCAAGAGTTGAAGATAGTTTGAGGAAGGTGCTTCTTGGGAATGTAAGTAGAGATCTTCAGTATTATTTGATGTATGCACTTCCTTATTACTAGCTTGCCTTTTAATTTATTTACACCGGTTGAAGACCACACATTCAACCAGAAATAATTAGAAGTAAAAAAACTCTGAATAAAGAAATATAAAACATAGACAAGGTTAAAAGAAACATATAGTAGCAATCCAGATCTATCTTGAATATTCATTAACAAAAAGAGACACTGGACTAATTTTTTATAATTCAGCATTTTTAAAGATATTTAGATTATCCCATCATATTAATTTTGATTTTGAAAATTACAAACTAAAATGAGAGATCATATTTCTTGTGTTGTAAATGCCCATTATTAACAGTATTCTCTATCATAGCAATCCAGTCTAAAAAAAAGGGCTTTTTAGCTAATAAGAGATGATATGCTAATGAAATTAACTCATTTTGAAGGTGAAATCACCATCACTTTGAAGCATATGATACTGGTTGGCACTTGGCAGTGGAAATGAAAGATGGAGTGGTTTTCCAACGATTGCACATCATCTGCTACCAATTGTAAGTCCTGGTTAAGACCCATGTTCTCAAGTTCTGTCAATTTCATCATTGATATTCTTTGATTGGATCATTTCTACAATTAAAAAATATAGGGACTTCCATAATTTTCCATTAATTTGGTTAGGTAGTCAATTGACTTTATGCTTCTTAATGCAACCGTTGGCTGTTTACATCATTAAATTTCAATAAAGCACTCTTTAATATTGCATTTGCTAACTTACTTTCTCTGCGCTATAAGAGGTCCTGTCTAATAAATTTTCAATTCCTTTTTGTAGTAAAGAATCCACAAACCCTCATTCACTTGTCTTATTGATTTCTATTGTTAAGTTAGCTATGACTATCATAAAATTTATGGGAGATGGCTTTGCAATGAAATTTATCCACAATAATTCTATCTATTTTTTTTGGTGCCTAGTAATACATTCTTAAAAAAAGAGCAAAACTAAACAGAGGAAAAGTGTTGCAAAAGAGGGGTTTTACCTCCATCTCTATCTTAAGGACAAAAGAAACAGTCTGGAATGGATGAGATGGGGATCAATCCTGACATATTACAAAAATTGGCCCACTTAGCAATATTATGAGCTACAATATTAGTTTCTATAAAATTGTGATTTACACCCAATCAGATAAAAATTGAAAAAGTATCTAGCTTCCTCAATTAGGTGTTCAATAGACCAATCTGGCTCTAGAGAGTGGTTCTTTAACTAGATAATAACATTTAGAGCATCTCCTTCACAAACCCAATTTCCATATCCCAGTTCCGCTGCTATTGTTATCACTAAGAGAGCCACATGAGCGTCGGCCAGGGACTTTGATTCTTATTATCTGGGTACAACTGCTATTATACATGCCTTTTCCTCTCTAACTGCAGCATCAAAATTAACCTTGACATGGGGGGAAGTGGTGAATTTCATATGCAACTTCTTTCTCTAATCTCCAACAAGAAGAAACATGATCAGTGTATTCCTATTTAATTTTAAAATTAAGAGAATGGGATCAAGAACTTCCCTTTGTTGTTGATTCATAAGCTTGTTCCTAGTAATCCATATTATGTTGTTGCTAATGGCTGCAAATAGTCTAAAGTTCCTTGCTTCTTCTATTGGAAATTTCAGCTTATCTTCAGGTTTGAGAACTAACTTGGCATAATTTATCTCTTCAAATTTGATTGGCCAAGGGGAGTGAGCCCAGATAATTGGACACTTTATAAGCAAGTGCTCCAACTGTATATAAAGACCTATTTAGTGAAAATTATGTAAGTTAAGCCCTTCATTCAGCAAAATGGGGAAAAAAAAAAAAAAAAAAATTCAATGTAAAATTTTGTATCTGTTCTGATTTATAGAAAGATTGGACTTCTTGTTCTGGTTACACTACACATATTCTGAAATGCATATTCTGTTTTCTGCTATAATGTTACCATTTAGTGTTGCTTGAATATTGCATATATTGTATATGCAATTACTGCAAAAATATTTTGGGTATCTTTATTTTGGATCGCTAAGTATGGCAGTTTGATATGCTTTGACTGAAGTGGCCTTGTGATTTAAAAAAATTCCATGGTCTTTACACTAAAAGGGGGTGTCATTAAGTTTTATGCTTTTACAACTCTGTCCCATCAATTAGTCATGCCGCAATGTAAGTTCTATGTTATTACTTGTTACAGATGTCTTCATTTATCTGTCAAAGTAGTACCTCAATGGTTGAGTATCATGAATGTTTACCTATCAGGAAAGAGAAAAAAAAAAGTATTGTGAACGCTTGTGTGATTATTGTGTTGTTCATTATTAGTTCTGCAACAACTTTACGGTGTTTAAAACCAGAATTATTCTCTTTTTTGGTGTCTCTATTTCCTCATCATGGATTTGGTAATACTACTAATAAGTTTATTTTAGGAAAAGCAATATTAATATATATTATCATATTATTTGTAGGCTTCAGCCTTAGGACAGGACGGTGATGAGTATAACTTCATCTAAAGGATACGATAGTGGTAGGTGAGGTAAAAAGAGAAAGGTAATCTCTCTAGACGTTTTTAGAGTCTTGAAGGTTGATACCTGATATCATGACTAATATATTTGTTTAGGAAATAGGAAAGATAATGATACCTTTCCTCAATTTTTAGGCTTTTGTACAATAAGAACAAGGATTGCGATGATTCTTTAGAGTGCTTAGGGTAATTCACTACGGAATTTCTATAATCATATCCAAGAATTTTGAAGTGAGTGGTCAAGTCTGAAGAAATCCAGTCATCAAATCAGACAAAAGCGCGACTAGCTGCCAAAGGAAGGTTCATTGATTCTGTATTGAATAGAAATTTATGCTGTCAGTGGGCGAATTCCTTTGTCTGTATGTATTCTAGAGTTGATTGAATTGTAGTTTTAGCTGTGTTTCTCTTTGTATCTGTAATTGAGTTTGTGCAAAGACTTAGATAAGTGTTTGGGTTTGGAACTCTGTAACTGAGTTTAGGAGTGTGTTCCAATAAAAGTTCTTACATGCTTAACAAATAATTTTTTCTTGAAGTGACTATAATTTTTTTTGAAGTGAGTCGCATCTTCAATAATTTAAATAGATATTAAAATGGTGATAATCAACATCTAATCAAATGGTGATGATATGTAAAATCTAATTTACTCATTTTGAAATGGATGGATAGAATTTTAACTATTCAACTTAGGAGCT
Organism: Quercus gilva; assembly: GCA_023621385.1. Lineage (NCBI taxonomy): Eukaryota > Viridiplantae > Streptophyta > Magnoliopsida > Fagales > Fagaceae > Quercus > Quercus gilva. Next base: position 5,752,288 of record CM042473.1, read on the forward strand.
ATCCTAAGAACTTTAGAAAATCATAATTCACAAGGAAATTATTATGACTTGCATTTCTCACTGTGCAAGCATCTTCTGATTACCGTATGATTTAGACAAATTGCATACAAAGGACTTTCAAATTCTATTATTTTAGGAATTCAAAAAAAGATTAAATCATGTTCTATGGTTTGTTACCCTTCTTAACTCCATTTGGCTTGCTTTGAAAGCTCACAATAAACCTCTGCAATCAAAAGACGAGATTTGAAAAAATATTGTTAGTAATGTCCTGCCCTTTAACCAAACAAACTAGAAGTTGATGAATAAACAGTCTTTGTGCTAGAATGGGTTGAAACTTGAAGTTTTTCTCCTACAATTTCAAATCCTTTTGTAGAAAATAATAAAACATCTTATGCTCTTTGAAAGAAGAGAGCAAATTAAACTGATATTCACAACACAATATTGTACTTTAGATACTATTCTTAGAAGGGAAATGCTAATGAGTGCCCTTAGGGCACTGGTTAATAATTCATTTAAAGAATGTTTTTGTGGAAAATGAAAAAAAAAAAGTAATTAATATTTTGACAGTTTTTTTCATTTTCCATAAAAATGGTATTAAAACATTCATAAAATGGATTATTAACAAGTGCCCTAAGGGCACTTATTAGCATAACCCTTCATAGAAAAATACAACCTAACCTTAACCTAATCCAAGTAAAGACTAAGTTATTTGTCCTACAAATGCACGCTTACAGAGGCTTGGGCATTTAACAGGAGTGTATGGAAGAAGTGCCGAGACACATCAAAAGACACTCCTAGGAGGAAGCCTAGTAAGACCAATTATACTGGTTACTCTTTTTTTAAATTTTATTTTATATATTTTTTCCTAAGTTTACGCAAATTTCAAAGAAGTTGAAGTAAGCATTTTTGGGTCATTTTCAAAATTAATTTTAGTTTTCAATACATCAAATGGAGTGCAATTTTGAGTTTTTTTTTTTTAATGGAGTTGAGGTTAACTTATTATAGATTGTTTGGGTTGGCAGAATGCATTTGAGAAACAACGAAATTTGAATTTTCTTACTTTAGTTGTGTGTTCCAATATGTTTTTTTCTATTCCCAATTAGAGGGTCATGTTAGTTGTATTAGGTCAATTATTTTTTTGGTTAAATGTTTTGGTATTGTAAATGTAAGTTGTTATTACTCATGCTTGGAGGGTTGTTCAAAGTTGGTCCTATACAAGTCCTACTTCTCTTATGAATGTAAAATATAGAGAGAATTGAGAGTGTGATATTTTTAGAAAGATTTTGGATTTCCTCTTGTTCATCTTTTCTCATTTGGTAGATTCCGATAGGTGGCGAGTTTCTTGTTTTGTATCTCTTAGGTGCATTTCTTAAAGTGATGAGCATTCATATCTTCTACTTTGTATTCCTTGGGAGGATTCCTTTAATTGGTGAGCAAGATGATTAGTTATAGGAGATTGCTTACCATAACTGGTAAAATCTATTCTTGCAAGTGTGTACTTGTTTTTGCTTCATATTCTCCAAAAATAAAATATTTAATTTGGTATCAGCTTCACAAGAAGTTTGGAACCTAATTTTGAGCCCAAATGGATCTATACTCTTAGTTTTTGTGCTTTTAATTAATTATAACTTTACTTTTGATTTTTTTTTTTTTTTTGAATTTATGGAAGTGCTGCGCAAACATGTATTGGTTATTTTCTATCACATCCCTGACCACTATCTTGAATAATTCTTAAAAGGTAGAGCACTTGGTTTCTTCATCCAACATGATGATTACACTTGTAAAAGCTTATCCCATTCTTTTTAAAAGGCATTACATGAATGCTCTTTTTTTTAGAATATTGTTGATTTCTTCGACCATTAAAACTAAGCCCTAGTGGAGCTACAATCTCAGACTTTCTCAAATATCTAGATTATCATTGGAATCTATACCAGAAGTAAAGATTGCAAATATATTCATTTATATATAATCTTTTATATCCTCTATGATTCTATCTATCTTCTTGATGACCAAATGGATATTATCAGTATATATACAGGTATTTAGCTGAATTGAAAATCATTCAGTATTCTAAATCCACTGATGTTATCTGCCTAACTGCACCATCAAAATGTAACTTAAAAGTAGCTAGGTGGTACACTTGTTCATTAGCCCCCTTTCACTTTTTTCATTGTCTTATAGACACGTCTACTTCAATCATTTTTTAATCCTTGTTTCATAGAACTTTTTCGATTAATTTTAAACAAGAAGATGTAATTACACTGATACCATGGGATTTTGGTGGGAATGGCATCATTGTGTGATATGTGATATTGTTGTATCTATTTCTTTAAAAGTTTGGTCGTGATTTGGAAGAAATAACATAATACCCTTAAAATGAAGGGGAAGCAGTTAGGAATTAGGATAGACTAGATCAATAATCAAAGTGGGGAGAGAGATTTTTAAATTTATTTTTTAATATATAAGGAAGTGGTGTTTTAGTTTTTGGTCAGACTATTCTACTTTTTGTCTATGAGACAACCTGAAAATCTCATGAACTGATAGTATGGTGGATGGAATTTTGAACCTTTGGGTGTTCTTGAAGGACAAGAAAATGCTATTTATCATTTGAAGATAAATCAATGATTTTATACTTTTTTATTGTAACAATAAAGAAAAAATAAAGTAAAATCAAGTTTTTGACATTTAAACGAACATGACTCTCACAATTTAAGTGTCAATTAAAATTATTGATGATGTGATAGAATAAAATTAACTCATTTCAAAATAGATGGATAGAATTTTAAAAACTTGTTATATGTGTTTAATCAAAATATATCCTATTAAAGTAACACAATCTTCTCCATTTTATTTGAGAGGGCTCATTTTACCCTCAAGATTTTATTTTTATGATTTAATATTTGATGTGATAGTCAGTATACAAACCTATTTTCCTCTTTTTATTTTATTTTATTTTTTGAGAAGCCTATTTCAAATAAGAAGATTGGTATGTGAACCTTGATTTTTAAATTAAAAAAAAAAAAAAAACATAATAAGACTTGGATCTATAGACTTTATTATATAAATTTGCCACAGCAGGTTAATTTTCCAATCAAGATGGTAACACGTACCAACATTTGATTATATTAATTATATTAATTTTCAATAATTTACAGGGACTATGTTTTAGGGTCCATTTGGATCACCAACCAAAAAACACACCACCATCAGGCACAGGCAGTCCATATTCCAAAAAGACAGGGATTCTTTGTTTAAAGGGCTACGTGGTCAAATTATAGATTTTGGACAAATATTTTAACACAAACCCCATAATTAGGTGCCACCTTTTATGCAACAATTGGGTACGTGAAATCTTTTGCATTTGCCAGTTGCCATTTATCCCTTCTATGTACTCCACTGTAATAAAAAATTCTTCATAATGATAATACCCCACCTAATTTTATAGTCATGTCATCGTTATTCTTCCATACACTTTATCGAAACTCATAGCTATATTAAATTCGTTTGGTAGTGACTAGTGAGAGTGGGGTGCCTTTTGTTATGGGTTGGTCCATAGAATGAAAGATCAAATTAAACAGAAGAATAGTATTTCCATGAAAAATATTAAACGATTTTGTCAATTTATTTACGATGTCTTAAGGTGATTATTAATAAATTATTTTAAGAAAATTTTTATATAAAAAAAAAAATTAATATTGAATCATGTTAACGAGTGCCTTTAGGTAATAGTTAATAATCAATTTTAAGAAAATTTTGACACAATTTTTATGAAAAATGAAAAAAATGTCAAAACATTTATTGTTTTTTTCTCCCATAAAACTTTCTTTAAATGAATTATTAATTAGTATCCTAAGAGCATCCGTTAGTATTTCTCATTAATATTTTGATATATATATATATATATATATTTGTTTAATTTTTCATAAAAGTGGTGTCAAAACTTCCCTAAAATAAGTTATTAACACAATTGCCCTAAGACACTCATTAACATGACTCATAAAAGATTTATAAATTAATATGGTAATGAATATGATGTTATATCAATGCTATAATAAATAATTTTTTAATAAATTTTATTTTATTTTATTTTTTGTTTTCAGCTCATCACTTCACAACAAGTCTTATAATGTCTTAAATGGTAGTACGAAAAAAAAAATGATAGAAGTGGAAATAACATATGAACTTATGAATGTTTGTGATAAATAATAAAAAAATCACTAGGACATAAGATAATACCATGTTTAGACAGTTTAGTGATTCTTTTTACGTAATTGTTGGTTTTATTTTATTATTATTATTATTTTTTTTGGAGATAGTTTTAACTTATGACATTCGTTCTTGATAATAACTTTTTATCATCAGACAAAGACACCAATCGGTTTTTGGTGTAGACGGAGATTAAACCTCAGATCTCTTATTCAACCATCAAAGAATTTACTAGTTGAACTAACTGGAATCCACAAAATTATTTCTTTTGATGGGCATATTCTTCATATGTATTTATATGCATCATTTGGACTAGAAAACAAAATAAGTTTGTTGTTAACCTATATTTAATCACTTTCATTTGCATAGTTTTATTATATATGTAAATAATATAAAATTTATAGCGCGATATATCTTGCAATTTTTTTTAAAAGAGTTTTAATTTATGGTGTCCGTTCTTAATGATTGCTCTTTATTATCAGACTAACTCCTGATATCTTATACAACTATTAAAAACTTTATCACTTGAGTTAACTGGAACTCGTATCTTGCATCTTTGAATAGAATAAATGTGTAATGTATTGTATTAAACAAAGACAAGGTTTTATTAATTGGTTGCTCAATTGAGAACCCTTTTTTCGACAAGCGAGGCATAGGATAGTGTGCTTGGCATAAAATTTTATCCCATTAAATAGAAATCTGTACCTATAAAAAAGTTTATAAAGAAAAACATATCCATTTTTGGGTCCTTTACTTACTTTTGGTTCCCAACAAGAAAGACAAACAAAGTAATGTTCAAAGTGATTCATATAGCCTATAGGCAATGTCGGTTCCCTCTTTTTCGATTTTAGGCACTGCCAATCCGATTCGTTAACTCCAATAAAATAATGCTTAGGTTCTGAACTCCTTCCTAATTTTCCTGTGCGGTGCATGTCATTTGCCTTAGCACTTGTTGACCTATTTTTGAGATGCAGGTATTTTAGAAAGGTTAGCTCTTTTTTTCTTTTGCTTTTGTTTTTCCCTACCAAATACCAAGGTTATATAACCTATCGCATGTGGTGTGTGGTTTGTTTATTGGTTAATAAGTCAAATATTTGGAAATCTGATTGGCAATGTAAAAATATGATATTAGAAATATTAGAAATTTTATTTTATAGGCTTTATTTATAAATAAACGTGTCAATTTTTAAACACAAATAAAAAGCAATTAAAAATTTTATACATACATTAGGAAAATGAAAGGAAATTTAATGTTTTTTAGAGAGAGAGAGAGAGAGAGAGAGAGAGAGAGAGAGAGAGTTTTAATACTGCTATTACCTGCAGCTATTTACTTTGAACTTTAGGAGCATTTGTAATATGCACTCTTAATGGCAACATTTTGGAGTCAACACTTGAATTAAAGTTTAATTTGCAATAATCTAAACTAACAGATATTAGTGAGATGAGCAGGTTACTGTTGAACTAGGATAATGATTACAAAATTTTGTAGTTTCGGATGCATTTTGCAATATCTGATTGTTTAGGATTAATAACTTTCTACTAATCTATTAAGTTAAATTCTAGTTTGGCTAGCTAAGAGCATTTATAGTTTCTTCCTCAAAAAAAAAAAAAAAAAGAGCGTTTTAAGCTTAGTGACATTATTTTTCTCCTTTAATTATATGAAAAATCACAGTTTGAATCCCTCATTCTCATTATTGTAATTATTGAAAAAAAAAAATCCCATTTGATATATTAGTTAAGTAGTTGACATTGATAATTAATCGCAAACTAAGGCTTGGATCTGTTGGTTATAAAATTTTATTTTTTTAAAAACACATACTATAACTGCTCCCATAATTTAGACTTTAGAGTAGACCTCTTTTGGGAGAGAGAAATATTATTCATGACATACATATACACATTTTTGGCAATATAATTAACAATAGTACCCTCCAAAATACCACCTCACTACCGGTAATTATATAAGCAATAAGTCTAAAGACACAATATTTTTTACAAAAAGATTTGTTTTCATTGATTCGTAATAAAAATAATATCAATAATGTACCTAAGTGAAAGTAATGTTGCTTTAATTACACAAATCAGGTTAGTAGTTGTGAAAGAAGTTGTATCCATAACATTATTCTTACATAAATGTGGAGATGTAGCATATTTGAGAGACAGTATTAATACAAAGACTTAGAAGCATCTCTAAACTAAGTCACATGCTATGGCTTCCTCTTTATTATCTTTCTGCAGCTTAAGCCCCCCTGTTCGCAGGCATAAGTTATTCCACTACCCCCAAGTGAGATCCCAAAGCTTCAAGGACAAAGGTATTCTTCTTGTTATAATGTGAACTTCAATATGCAAGAGTGACTGCACCTACATACAGAAGAAAACTATCAGATCTATTATACTTTCCTAAAAGAAAGGGATTTTTTATATATGTACTTTGAATATGGGATTCAATTAGTTTCAAAGGAACTAGCTAGCTAGGTTTTGTATATCGATTCGTCATCTATATAAATCTTTCAACTATTATATGGTTAGCAACTTTGTTAATTTCTTTCCATTTTCTCTTCTTAATTTGTCGACAGAAAAGCCATCAAATATTGTGGATGCCAACTTGAACGTTCTAAGACACAGAATAGAAGAAGTGAAGAGGAAGGAGAGGTTTAATGCATGCTATACACTCAAAAGTGAGTGGTGCTATCAGTCTGGTTATGATCACAAACACAAGCGTGATACCATGCTATCACAATCCATTGAGCTCTTTGCTTTAGGCACTGGTGCAATTGGGCTTGTGTTTCTCATCGGTTCCCTTTGCATTTGTCTTGTTTCTCTCTTAACTTGTTCATTGAATATTTGATATGAGGTTTGAGTTCATTGAATATTTGAATGCCTTTTGATAAATTAGCAATTGTAAAAAAAAAAACTTAAGTTATTAATTAGTATATGGTAATAAATATAATTATTTAACTATTATTTTAACACAAATGATTAAATTGTTGAGTAAGTACATTCATTTTTTATATTTGCCGATCGACTATCATGCATGGTAAATTCATGAGACACGAGACATACTTAAAAAATATATATATATATATATATATAAATTAGAGATTAGATAAATTATTATGCACCCATATCCAATACATTTTAGGTGTACTAGGAAATTCCAAAATTCCAAATTGAAAAAAAAAAAAAAAAATTAGAGAAGTAAGAAATTGTGGCAGTCTCTATACATAGATGTGAAAATATCATATCACTAAGAAGGGAGTAATTTTAAAGGTTTGGCGACTTTGAGCCAAAATAGGACTTTAGCCAAAGTAATACTCCAGCACAAAGGAGTAGTGTGGTAAATTTTTTAAGATAAAAGATATTTACGTTAAGAAACATGTATAGTAGGATAGTATTCAAATCCTAAACGATGCGTGTACGGGTGAGTTTGGCATAATAAGATTTTAATTATCTGGTTAGATGGTGAATTGGGTTTGATTTGTGAGTTTGTGAGCGTGGTTTCTAAGAGTTTGGTAATTTATATTGTTCACAGTAGAACCTAATGTGTTGTTTTCATTGAAATTTTTTTACTCTATCATATATTAGCTATTTTTTAAAAATTATTTTATTTTACAAAGTTTTTAAAATTTGGGTATTAATAACTGACTTGGCCCCCTAAAAAATTTGAGTTTATACAATGACCCTCCTAAAAAGAAAAACATTTTACCAAAAAAAAAAAAAAAATTTAGTGCATTAATTAATATTTTGCTGCAAGTGAATTGTAAGGTCCAAATTTGGTAGGCCAAACCCAAATTTTTCGGATTGTGAGCCTAATGAACCCAAAAAAATGAATTTGTAGAGAGTGAGTGAAAAAGCTGGGTTGGTTATGGACTTAGCAACGATTCACTTTAACAAATTAGAATAAGTTGAAATAAAAACACTTGAGGAATGAATAATACTCAAATCCGAAGAGGTTTATTATTCATGGAAAGGAGAATACAGTTCTTTCTCTCTCTTCCTCCCCAATTTTTTCTGCCCCCCCACATTTAGAGGCCTATTCTATTTATATATTCTTCTTCATCTTCATCTTCACCGTATACTTGTTCTTCATCTAAGCATTCACTTGAGTACATGTCATATCAGACGTCTGCTTTAGTTTGCCGTGAGTGGTAGTAGCTGAGGTTGTATTGTTCAGGGGTCTTCTCCACATAAATACGGCCAGGAAAGTTGCTGCAGTGCATTAAATGCGGTGGCAGCAGCTTTTCCTTTTAGATATTTCTCTATTCTCATCATCTCTAGGCATGCCCAGAGCTTGTCCTTATCGTGGAGATAGTTGGGAAGGTCACTTAGGCCTTCGGTATATTTGCTTGATCAAGTTCCCTTGTGATCTGAGGAGATGGACCTCTTCGGACCAATAGGGTTGTCTTTGGACTTCTCCTCTCATTCATTTCCAGGTGCATTTCCCCCACATGGACTCATTTCTAATCCATTTTTCTCTTCGGACACATAGTGATATTCGAATTGGGCCCCAGGCTCAATACATGACGTTAGACTTTTATACCCACATAAACAAAGGTACATGTATTCTAAAAAAGTGATACTTTAAAAAGTTTTACATAAAAATATAAATTAATAAGATTTTAAAAATAAATAAACTAATCCAGTTGTATTCTAGGTAGCCTCTTATATAAAATAAAGTTTATTCTAGTTGGGAAGGTCACTTAGGCCTTCGGTATATTTGCTTGATCAAGTTCCCTTGTAATCTGAGGAGATGGATCTCTTCGGACTATTCAAATTGGGCCCTAGGCCCAATACATGACGTTGGGCTTTTATACTCACATAAACAAAGGTACATGTATTCTAAAAAAGTGATACTTTAAAAAGTTTTACATAAAAATATAAATTAATAAGATTTTAAAAATAAATAAACTAATCCAGTTGTATTCTAGGTAGCCTCTTATATAAAATAAAGTTTATTTAAGCTGCCTTTTAAATATTTGTTCTATTTGTCATAGTTGTTATTTTCTTCTTCTTCTCCCAAAAAAAAAAAAAAAAAAAAAAAAAATCCATTTGTTGTTATTTTCTTTATGTACCTAAATGTTATGATTTATCAAAAAAATATTACACAAATATTATACCTTATGTTACATTTATAAATTAGTTAGAATTTAGAAAGATGATAAACTCTCTTTTAATTTTATTTATATATAAATATATTTAATTATGAATTATAATTTAATTACTCTACTATTATGAAAAAAATAATTATTTTTACATATATGTGTATACGTGTGTTTTGAGTTTATCTTGATTGATCGATCTGCTACTATCATATCTTGGTCCCAAGCAGAAATTCCTGCCAGTAGATACGAAGTAGGATAAATTAACCACACCTTTTTTTTTTTTTTTAAGTTCCTGCTATTTATTTATTTTTGCTTGATTTATTTATATAGCAACGCAAAGTAGTATAAAAGCTCAAAATTTGATGGTGGAGTGATTTAAAAAGAAGTTATGTTTGGCAATTCATGTATGTAACTGTTTCAAAAAGGATTCAACAAAAATAGTTGAAGAATGTTGAAGTGAAAGTGGAAATTAGGTCCTCAACACAATAGAAAACCATTGCATTGAAAGTGGAATTTGATCTGGTTTTGACTTGTGAGTGTGAATAAGTGCAATCAAGTTTTTGAAAGGATAAAAGATATATCGATAATGGATGTTATAGTCGGTTCTGTCCGTGAATAATAAAGTCAGAATATATTGGTCTAATCGAAATAAACCTATGTGCTTTTAGCTTAAATTCAAGGATTAAAGAAGCTTGGGTGCTATTTCTTGTGGATTTAGTCACCGGTGCACTTGAGCTAAATTTAATAACTGGGCTTGTTTTTCTTAGTGGGATTCTGATTCTCTTGGAATCTGTCTTTTTTATCTCACAATTCATTTAAGAATGATGTGGAGTGTGGACATTAATTGGGTGCCACTGCAAATATGATGAACCATTGCTGGGTAGTCATTTTGTCTCTCTACTAGCATAAACAAACACAACAATACTTGCAAATTTACATTTTTAAAACTTAGCATGCCATGTATATGTGAAGCACATGACAATAACCTCAAATGGTTTCCATTACAAAACTACCGTGCAGGCAAGAGAAATAACCATGGTGTTCATGATCTGTAAAGTACTAACTGAAATTTTGGATTTCAATACATTGATCTAGTCCAGTTGTTCACTCTCTCTTTTAGTGCCATGCTACATGATATAAAAAGGTCCAATACCATTAAATTTTCAGCGTAATTAAACCATTTGATTATGATATATACTATTTGATTAAAGAAAAAGGTAGAGCAATTATCATGATTGAAAGGAGACTGGAGACTGTATAACATATAGGACACAAAAGCAAATAGATTAATACTTAAAATTTATTCCATCACATAATAACCCATAAAGCAACAAGTCATTCTCAATACACACTCAGAGACATTGACACAAAAAGGTAGCATCTATTTATTTCCCTTCTCCTTAGCCTTTTCATTAGCATGAAGGGCTGAGAAATATCCCTTGGGGTTACTTTCAAAGGAGTCCCTTGAAATTTGTGACGCTCCACCAGTCCCAGGAGCAACCATCTTTCCAGCATCGCTGCCACTGCCCTTTGAAGAGTTATTACCACCACTTTGGACACCAACACCACCAACTTTGCCACCATCACTTCCTCCTCCTTTGGCACCTCCACCACCACCAACACCCTTGCCGTCCATTTTGAATATGTGTAGCTGATTAGTATATATATGTATTACTAACTTATGTGTGGACTAAAGGAAGATATGGCTGAGTATTTATAGGGAGTTATGGTCAAGTAATTTAATGGTCACTTTGGTGTACAATTAATAATGGATTCTCGGGAAATTGACAATGCATGAATGCTTGCATGGATTAGTGTAGAGGTCACTCATAGATTACTTGAACTTTTCTCAAAATTGGAGCTGTAATTACTAATTACTTAGGGCAAAAGATTAAAATAAAATTGGAATTGAATTTATTGGAGTGCACCCAATAAGAGCAATTCCTTTTCTCAAAATTGGACCTTTAATTACTTAGGCCAAAAGATTAAGACCTCCCCTCTCCTATCCCTCCGTCTTCCTTTGTTCCAAACTTAATTCAATATTTTCTTTTAAGTTATTGGGAAACAAAAGTTCTGGTCAGGCCTTAGGGGCATTCAGGATCAGGACTCGTGGTATTCTTTGTACTCCGAATGGTCTACATATTTGCCTTTGGTGCTGTATACTCATGTATCTCTCTTCAAGTAGACAAAACGATCTGTTTTTGTTATGGGGAACTCTGTTTTTACAACTTTGGCATATAATATGTGTGAGACATAGGTTTTTTGTGTGATATCTTTTCTGTTCACATAATATGAATTCCGCAAGTGTTTTTTTTTTTAAATTGCATGTTTTATTTTCTTTTGACAATTTTTACAAATTGAAAAGCCTTAATCGATTTGATTCAAATTAAATGGCATATTTACTTGATATGATTAATCAACTAATAAGGTCTTGCATGTGGTGTAGACCATGATCACCGGCGTTAGGAACCGTGTGCTATGATGGCCAAAGTTCAATGATATAGTTGAGATGCAAACCAATTATTTATATATATACAATAGGTTTTTTTTTTGGGGGACAAAAATTTATATTCAATAGTATAGCAAAATCAGAAAATCTAAAAGACAAAGAATAAATTACTAACAAGGTCTCAAAGAAGGTACTAATTCTACAATATATTAAAAATCAGGCCAATGGTCAAACTTGGTCAACCAATAAAAACAATAAGAATAAGGTACAATAGTTATAGAATGTCCATACACACACCTTAGTATAAATACTACACCATATTCACTAATACATGCAAGGACATGATAAGAGTTCAAAAGATGGACATAAAGTAGCTAAACAATACAAATCAAGTCCATAATTATGAAACTGCCACCATGACCAAGTTCATACAGACAGTCTGCAAATATGAAAACTTCATGAATATGTCCTCCATGTAAAACTAGCTAGTAGAGATAATACAAGAAAGAAAAAGAAAAAGAAAACCTCAAAATACATAATAATTAAATACATATTGTTTTGGAAGATTGTCAAAAGATCATTCCATTCTTCTTTAACTTTATATCGGAATTTGAGTAGGCGGAATTGGTTGATGAAAATTTTACAGAGAACAACCACCATTTTTTACCTCAATTTTCATATATACATATATATATATATATATGCAAGTAGTTGGTATAGTAATAAGGTACAGATTTCTGATGACGCTCATATGAAATCACTAAGATGGATTGTTGAGACGGATAGAAACTCTTATGTATTAAGTACATGGGAGAATGCGGAGGACTCGGTTCAAACTACGAAAAAAGAGACCGTGTATTTATATGTAGTAATATTTTTAACCCGTTAAAAAAATTGCTAATAATAACCACTGTATTTTATTTACCTCAACTTTCAAGTATTGCTCTTTAAAACATATGCAACTCCCTCAACTTTCAAGTATTGCTCTTTAAAACATACGCAACCAGAAGTGACTAAGAAGGATGCTTCCGATTTTTCTTCTTATTATAAATATACTTGAGGACTTAGGGTATGTTTGATAACTGTTTTTTCTCTCTATTTTCAGTTTTCAAAAATAATTTTCTATTTTTGAAACTAAAATACTTGTTTGGCACCTCAAAATGGACAAAAAAAAAAAAAAAAAAAATGTTCTCAAAACTCAATTTGTGAAGGAAACTGAAAACATGCAAATGATTGTTTTCATCAGTTTCTAATTTTTAAAAGTAAAAGAAAACACACATTTGATTTAATGAATCTGTCTGAATTAGCATTAGAGTTTAAATCCTAATAAAAATATATTTTAGTATTTTTTTTTCTTCAAAAAACTATATTTTTTTAATCTTAACTAACCAAACATGTTTTTGATTTCAAAAATACAATAAAATTGTTTTTCCTTTATATTCCCAAAAATAAGTTTTTAAAAATAGAAAATAAAAACAGTTATCAAACATAACCTTATATTTCTATTAGGTGTTGCAAAATAGAAAAATAAATAAAATGAAAAAGGCAAGAAAAATTTTGAACCGCCATTATTTAAGTTAATAAGTCTCATACCTTTTGATTGATTTTGTGTAATTTTTCAATTTAACGTAATAAACTAAATATTACAGTTGATTGGTAAAAACAGAAAGCCTATGAAACGTAGGCATTCACAAAAAAAAAAAAAAAAAAAAAAAAAAAAAAAAAAAAAAAAAAAAAAAAACTATATATGTAGGTTAATCATAAACCCAAGAAGAATTTCACTATTTGCAATTGAAATTTACAATTGAGATATACAATAATGCCTATTCATACCTCACAAATACTTACAAATGTGACCAACCATTCTTCTCTCAGTTACTTGGACTCCTTGAAATTGAAATACTCTTACAAATCACATCTGTGACTTCAAGAACCATCTTGATTTCTTCTTCGTTGCAAAGGTATAAGAATGAATTTGTGGCTTCAGTCCTTAATCACAATGGTCCAATGACATTATATTTTCAGTTTCATTAGGTAAAATAGTTGATGATGATGCTTTATAACTGAAGACAAAAAAATGCAGGGCAATTATAATGATTAAGGGAGAATGTAAAAGAAAAGAAAAAGGAAAAGAAAAGGAATATAGTTTAGTGCAGAGGTCAGGCAAAGGTTATTTACATGCATGCAAACCAAGAAAAGAAAAGAATACTTTAAATTCTTTGAGTGTTCCTCATTGTGGTGTTGTTGTAAATCCGCTTTAGTGTGAATCACATTTTTGCAACTGCTGCAAGGGTTCTTGAATTTCTCGTGGGTGAAAGAGTTGTGGTTTTGGAGATCCGTAATGGAATTGAACTCTCGCCCTTCACAATGTACACAATACGCATGCATAATGCTTTTGTGGGTCATCATCTCCTCAAATGTGTTGAATCTTGAACTACGTGGAAGAGATGCACGTCACTCTCTTCTTGTTGCATGGTGATGGCGATTGATACTGACTGAAACAGGATTTTATGCAAAGAAAGAAATAAGTGAAATTTTATGCAAAGAAAGAAATAAGTGAAATGGAGAGTGTGGGGCCTGTTGCTTAACAGAGAATTCATAGAAAATGGGTTTGAGGCCCAACGGCCCATTCCGAGGACACTCACCTGTCCGAAGACATTCATCTGTTCGAGGATGAGTGTAATTCCTCAAACCAGCGTCCGAGGTGGATATAACTATTGTAATTATCAAGGAACTTCACAGAATTACATGCAAACTAATTAATGAATATTGAACAAAGGAGGAACTGGGAAAGGTAACAAATATCTCCTAAAAGCTGCTACCTCCACATTAAATGCTTCCCAACTAACTCTCTGGCCGCATTAATGTGGAGGTGATACTTGAACAATAACCAAGCAGCCTTATAACCACTAAGCGGAGGATCCGGGAAGCTCTGAATGGGACAGAAAGAAGTTCTCAGAATGGAACTTACACGTGTACGGTGAAAGCAGGACGGAGAAGGTAGTATATAAGGTAAAATCGGAGTACACTAGAAGGGGGGTCTTCTGGAAAAAAGGAGAAAAGAAGAGAGAGAAAAAGAGAGATTACAGTGGACTTAAAATATCCTAGTAAAACCTAGCCGAGAAGGAGAAAGGTGGGAAAAAACTAGTTTAAGGCTTTCTTTACTAGAGAGTGATCATGTCATTTTTCTACCGATAGGGCCCAGCTCTTACGCCTGCTCTCTAAAAATTTAATTGTAAAGGGTCCATTACAAATTGAGTCCCTACAGAGAGGTAGTTAGGTAATTCTGTTTAAGATTGATATTTAGTTTCATGTTGCTCTAGATCTACCCGACTAGGAGAAATACATTATTCCAGGTAGGGCAAGCAGTCTTGAATGCATGTTGTAGATTTATACTTGTAATAGCGGATGCGTGTTGCAGGCATCTCTTGAATTGTCACCTCCATTAATTTCCTCCAATTTCTTAGGATTAAATTAATATAATTTAGACATTTTATAGGTAGATAAATGTCATCTACCTATTTTTTTTAGAGTTTTTTTTTAAATTTTTTTTATATAATTCAATATATAGTTATAATGGAGTGTGGAGATTTGAAACCTAGATGTCTCTATTAAAAACATTTGGAGGTTCCAATTGAGTTATAAGGCTCTTGGAACATGTGTTAACAAATTTTATAATCGTGATCGTTAGGTGAAATGCAATTATCATTTTTCTATCTCCTCATTCCATACTTAAGTTATTTTGTATGATCATTTTTTTTTCATTAATTGGTGAACTACATGGATTTGGAAATTAGATAGGCTATTAAGTTGCATCTTACGATGGTGATAAAAACAAAGAATACAAGAGATTAATAAAAATATTAGTCATGAAATGGAAAACCTAAAAAGAAAAATAAAACCCTCTTAAAGGAAAATTCTTAATTGAGTCCATTCATTGACGAAGAAAGGGGAGAGGGTGGGGGCATGGCTAGGGCTATAAACGAACCGAGCTTTGTTGAGTAGTGCATGTTCAAGCTTGGCTTGTCAGGAAAAGTCAAAAACTCAAACTTGGCTTGAGCTCTTGATAAGCCTAAGAATAGTGTTTGAGCTTGAGTTCGAGCTCGTGAGAAAGCCAAAAAACTTGAGCTTGACTTGGCTTGACTTAATTAATTACTCAAGCCAAGCTCAAGCTTAAATTAAGAAAAAAGAAAATACTCAAGCTCAAAAGCTTGATCTAAGCTTGAGTAATTAATCAAGCTTGAGATCTAAAAAAATTACATTATCAAATGCTTAAATCTCTAAAATTAAAAAAAAAAAAAATAGTATACTTATTTTATTATGCATCTAGTTCTACTTATGATTAGCTATTATTCAAATTAAAATTTTACATAATTAAATTTATTCATTCATCGTTCCCTGTCTAAAGTTTCAACAATTGTTTAAAATACAAATTTTACATTTATGCTAGATGGTGAAGAACTAGAATAATACTTGTTTGCAACAATTATGAATAAGAAAATACTAATGCGTTTCATAACTTTACTTTAGATGATTGATAGGGAATGATCATATGTGGCCAACTTAATTGATTTATTTATTTTTAAATGTAATTATAGTCTAAAGTAGTTCTTGGTCAGTTTGGAGGGAAGGAAAAATTAAGGTAATCAGTAGTGGTCCTATGTTGGCCATGTCATTATTAAGATATGTGTAATGAGTATATTTAGCTAACACATATAAGCTTATAAATGAGTCTATGTTTGAATTGTTTTATATCAAGCATAATAGCTCATGAGCTTGTTCGTGAACAAATAATTTTTTGCTAAGGCTCGGCTTGTTTATTAAACAAGCCTAAAGCTAAGGCTCAAGCTTGGCTTAAATAGATATAAACAAATATGAATAGCTTTTTATCGAGCCGAGTCCAAGTTGTTCATGATTGGCTTGATTCATTTATAGCCCTAGGCATAACCCTTGGGTTTTTCTTAAAAAACACCCTTCTCCCTCTTGCAATATATATATATATATATATATGGCTTCATCATTGTGTCCATTTCAAGTAAAATGAGAAAGATCGACCATTGCTATTCATATATATTAAAAAAATTACTATTTTTTGCTTGCCTCATGATGGAAAAAAATTAGTGTTGTTGTTGTTGTTGTTGTTGTTTTTCTAGAGCTAGGTAGAACAAACACAATAGTGTTCCAATAAACAAAATACGAAATGTGCGTTTGACATCCACTTATTTAGCTCTTTTGTTGATTAACTAATAAGTTACCCGTGCGATGCACATATAATGTTGTAATGTTTTTTGTAAAACGTTTTTGGAAAATATTGTACATATATTATAACATATTTGTTATAAAATTTTGTTAGTAATTAGTTCATCATAAGAAGTAACAATTATAAATTGCACATACATATCTGTTATAATTATCTTGTTCAAGTAATGAGCAATAAAAAAAAAAAAATCAACTTTGGGGTAATATTGTATAATAAAATCTAATAAAAGCATGTTAATTCCTTCCATATTATTGATCTTTTTTCATGTGATATAATAAAGTGTTTCATTGCGTAATCTTGTTTATTGTTTCTTCAATTATTTGTTTTTTGTGGATGGTGATGCTTATAAAGCTTAAGCTTGTTGAGAGGTATATTATCATCATTTGATTCTCCATTTTCATTGTTTGAAGTTTGGTCCGTCCCTAGTTGTTCAATTTTTTAGCTTTCATCACTTTTTTCTTTTGCCATTTGTGTTGATCACAAATGAATTAGCACTGGAAGATTCTTAATTAAATCTTACAAAGTTTGGACTTTCAGATTTGTTGTCGCTAAGATTTTACGTAGGTATTTGCATTCATATTAAATTCTAACATGTTATTTACATCAATCTAAATGTGATATAACAGTTTTTTGTAAAAGTTTTTATATTTCTTTTGTTACTTTAGGAATAATGTAGCAAAATAATTAATATAGCTTATTGGATTGTGTATATATATATTTTTTTTCTTCCATACCATTTGGTCATTTGAAGATGCATAAAAAATTTTAACAACTGTGTAATTTTCAAAACTATTCTTTAGATTGAATTCATTCAAATGAAGTAGGAAAATTTATTTTCTTCCTAAAATTTACTTCAAATCATGTGGGATTCATTCTCCAATATCAATTTTCATATGAGGAATTTAATATATATTATGATCAATAGTTTTACAACAATTTAAATAAGATATACCTTAGTTTGTTTTTTAGTAAGATTTCTTTCAAATTTATTTTGAATTTTTTTTAGCATCTCGATCAAATATGACAAAAGTTATTTTATCAGTTGCATCACAAAGTTTAATTTGAATCCTGTATATAAAGTAGTTTGCAATTATATAGTAGTTATAGTGAGATGAATATGTTATAAATATTTGGAGAGTGTTGGAGAGTATATAGTTAATGTGAGTGCCTCTAACCTTGGGATAGAGAAATTTGTTTTTCGTTTCATATTTTGCACACTAAAATGAGTTTGATCTTCCTTTCACAAAGCACGCATGAAATGTAATACCATCACATTGTTGTATCAATGTTGCTTATTGTTGCAATATAATAGCATTTCACATCCTACAATGAACTTTGAAGTTAATATGTATTATTTTTTTAAATGTAAATAATGAGTATAATGTATTATTATTTTTTTCATGTAAATGATGACTATAATTTGAAATGATTAACAAACATGTTTCGTAGGATCCCATTCAATGCATTTGATCTCTGATGTTGTCTTCATAGTTTTTAAAGATAAATCCTCTTGTGAATTTTTTTTTGTATGTGTTTTTGATATTCTTGTTAAGGATCATGTTTTTGACCATTCCTATTATTGATTTTTTTTTTAAAAGAAAATATTATGTAAATGGTGTTTTGTGAGATAGTATATGCTATTTGTTAGACTTTTTTTATTAATCATTTTAGAAATATGCACCTGTCAATTATTTTAGCAACCTCAGAATCTCAAGATTTATATGTATTTTGGTTGCACTGGTCGATGACAAAGAGAATTTTCTTGCATATATTGCCTAGAAAATTATTAGTAAACAAAAGTGTACTGAATTGAAATTGAGAAAAAGGAAGACATGTTTTCATGAGAATGAGATTTTCTAAAAGTATTACCTACACATGTTTGTAGGTTTCTTTGTAGGTTTTTTTACTACTATTTTGTGTGGTATGAGCCATAGTGATAAAAATAGAAATTGATGATGATTTCAAAGTATTTTTCGCTTTTTTTAAAGGATACGAAAGCCTAACTAAAAACAATTAAATTTTGATAAATAGATGTGTTTTTAGCCAATTTCTTTTTGTTTAATCAAGTTCTTTTTATGTTGATGCTTACAAATGATTTTCTTAATTTTATTGAGATAATAAATTGAGTTTTTGTGATTGAGGTATCCATATTTGGTTGTGAGAATAAAGTTATTGAGGAAGTGTTTAAAAGGATGCTTAAATTTATGTAATTTTAGAATATAAAATTATTTTATGCTTTAAATCTTATTTACAGTTTTCAAAATCATTTAATCAGTTTAAAAAATAAATTCTGCTTTAATTAAACTGTAAATATTCATTGGGAAGAGGCTCAATTGTAAGAACAGAATCACTTTGTTGGAACAAAAATTGATTGATAATGACTATAGTATCCTCAATATTTTCATGAGGCACCTAACTGTCCCTAATTCGTTTCACTTATCAAGTCCTCAACCCTTTCGTGAGGCATTAGACTTGGACATGTTTGTAATAATTAATTTCCAATTTTTATTTTCAACTTGTTCAATTTTGCTATCAATCTAAATTAGATGTAAAAGATGTACGTACAAATAAATTGATAGTGGCCAGATCAAGTTATTGTTTTTTTAGGGTAAATTACATAGTTGGTCCTTATCCTTTACACCAAATGTCAATTTGGTCCCTAACTTTTGAATTGTGTTAATTTGGTCCTTAACTTTTCATTGTCGTGTCAATTTGATCCCTGCCGTTATCTTTTAGATGAAAAAATTTGATGTGTCAAACGGAATAATAATAAATAAATAAAATTCCGACACATCATTACCAACTGTGCAGCCACATCAGATTTTATTTTTTTTTTATAATTCCTTAAAAAAAAAAAAAAAAAAAACCTAAAATTTATGTTCCCACAGAATCATATTGATCTTCCTAAAATCTTTCAAAATTTTCTAAAATCCCTAAAAATCCACCCCAAGAACTCACTGGATTAAAGGTTGCATAGAGAAAGAAATGAACCAACATGACAACGACGACAAAGAGAAAAAGGATCCAGAGTAAAGCAGAGCCTTTGGTGATGTGGTTGATTGTCGTTTTGATGAACTGATCTTCTTTTAGAGAAGTGGTTTCGGTGTCGAGGTTGATAGGGAGAATTAGGAAGATTGAGAGCAGAGCGATAGATGATAGGACAGTGAAACTTCCTCCTTTGATCAAGAGGAACAGAGTGACATCAACGCCATAGTGGCAAGCATTCTCGTGACATGTGGTGAATGTTCAAAATGTATGTAAAACACCTATGAACGTTTAGACCCCCAAATTACAAATTACCAATTCAAGCTTATTAACAAACAATGTATGTGCGGAAAATGTAAATAAGCTAAAGCAGAATTGATAACATAATCTAAACCAAATAAAATCACATCCACAGCAGAAATTAAATGGCAAAGATTAAGAGAAGAGAGATGCAAACGCAAAGACAACACATCGATGTGTTATCGAAGAGGAAACCGAAGTTCTCAGTGTAAAACCTCTTTGCCGCCCTCCAAGCGGTCAATAATCTACTAAAGAATAAAGTTGGAATACATGTACAGCAGAAGACCCTTCAAGCCTAATCTACCCAGTGTACCTAAGCCCTCCAAGCTTCTTGTTCTAACGAAGTTATGCCGAACCTTTGTCTTCTTTAACTTACCGGATTCTGCTATAGCCCATATCATCAACCAATATCTATTGGTCCCTTCCTAACTGTTTCCCAAGCACCAAATGACATTCTCACAGATATGGGTATGGTGAGAAAAAGATTTGGGTAAAGTACCTCTCAAGGATGTAACAATGGAGATGGTGAGAATAGAGGAATTTGGAGAATCAAAGATGAAGATTGTGGATGAGTCAATCTTGTTTTTCTTTAGGGTTTCTCTTTCAATATTCTCTCTAGAAGCTCTCTACATTTCGTAGGTATAAGGGGTATTTATACTGGTGTGTATTTGAAATGCGAAGAATCAGTTTTTTCCAAACAGAGTAGACTGGCGACTTAGCCTCGCGACTTGATTGAGTCGTGAGTCTAAGTCGCAAGCTAACGACCTGGCCAGCTGGAAGTTTTGTCCTGTAGTGTGACAGCTGGCGTGACTTTTCAGCTCCTCTGTATGCTTCACACGTATGCGTCTTTTGGTGACTTGCAAGCTGCGAGATCCAGTCGCGAGGCCTGTTGAGTTGCACACTTTTGAGCTTTTCTTTACACTCTTTCACACACTACCCTTACATGATTCCCACCTAAATACAGAGTTTCTAAATACTGAATTACAAGCAAATTTGGTACGGAATAAAACCAACAAAATGGTTGATTAAATTCAACCTTACATGTGGCGTGCTAGACAACAAGGAATTCGGTGACGAGAGCGGTGGGGTCTGGGATTTGACGATGGTTGCTGCAGAGCTTGATGGAGAGGATGATGATGCTGCTGTAGATGGAATCGACTGTAGATACGTTGAGAAGATATTGGATGTTGATGAGAGCGTATTCTTGGGCTGGGTTTTCAGCCTTTTAGGCATTTTAGAAAATTTTAGGAGGTGTATTCTAATTTTAATTTTTTTTTAAAAAAAAAAAAAAAAAAAAAAGAAGAAGAAGAAGAAGAAGAAGAAGAAGAAGAAGACAAAGAACATCATTATTATTACATAAAAATTAATTGGTTACCTCATGTAAATAAATGAAACTGCAGTACTAGATAGTCATTCCTTGCCATAGATAATTCAACAAGGTGCAATACAACAAACATAATCGGAAATGGTTCTACAGTAAGTCCAAGGGTAGCACAGAATCCTCTAAAAAAACCACGTGTCCCACAATAAGCCCTCTCTTCTATTTTACTTAGGATTCTACTCCTACTACGAGACCCTCCTCCACTAGCTAAGCTTGCCAACACTGAGACATATAATGCAGCCACATAACCCCGCCGATTGATAAAGAGAGAAAAACCATCTGCAACGCACTCAGCTAGAAGCTTGGCTTGAGTGAGAGAGCGAGCCATCTGATAATATTATTTGATCCAACGGCTATTATCAACTTCTTTTGCTGTTGTTGCTGTAGAAGAAGCTGTTTCTTCTTGGAAAGCTTTTCCAAGAAGAGAAAGAGACCTCCACAGCAGCTGTTGGTCGCTCTCTTTGTTCTGTGGTGGCCGATGTATTCTATTTTCAATCCGACTGTGTGAACATAATTTTGTATTTTGTATTTTTTATTTTTTTATAAATCTGATGTGTCATAGTTGACCATTGACATGGTAGGAAAAATAATTTTTTATTATTCCTTTTGACAAATTAGATTTTTTCATCTAAAAGATAATGGTAGGAATTAAATTAACACGATACTGAAAAGTGAAGGACTAAATTAACACGATACTAAAAAATAAAGGATTAAATTAATACAATTGAAAGGTTAGGGATCAAATTGACATTTGATGTAAAAGATAAAAACCAACTAGGTAATTTACCCTTTTTTTTTTTCATTCCTTGTTTGAGTATGTGTTGAGTGTATCTACATGTGGGAAGCGTAGATACTCAAACATGAGTAATAATATGTAAGGAAATAACTGAGTTTGAGCTTTTTATAAGGTATGGTTTATTTTTGAAAGGTAGTCTATTTTGAAGAAAATAACATTTGGTTTAAGAGCGTGGGTTCCAGTTAACTCAACTGGTAAAGTCTCTGATGGTTGTATAAGAAATTTGGGATTCAATCGCCGCCTATACCGAAAATTGATTGGTATCTTGGTCTGACGATAAAGAGCTATTATTAGGAGCGGACGCCATAGGTTGAAACTCTCTAAAAAAAAAAAAAAAACATTTGGTTTAAGTGTCAAGATTAGCCCATATTTGATAAACCGTAAAAAGATGTTACTATAACTCTTGGGCAATAGTTAAAAAAACTTAATGAAAAATGCGTTAAAAATTATTCTAAATACAAAATTAGAGTGACATATGGCAAGAGTACTCCCGCATGAGATCTCTGCTTATATATATATATATATATATTGATTTTGCTAAAAATATACTAAAACATACTTGTATTTTGAAAAATAAAATTTAAAAAAATTATACATTAAAACTTAAAACTAGCGAAATAAAGTCAACCCAAACAAACACTAATCACAAACAAGCTCAAAGGTTAACAAGACCCACAACAAAGGTTATGATGCATAAACCAATATCTTTAACTTTGTTTTAGTCCTTTTATATGCCATAATTTGCTAGACAATCCTAGCTAATTATTGTCATTGCTTTCATATACCTTCTTCAATCTTAATAGTTCCATGCTCTTGATACATCCAATTGACAAGGTACTGAAAAGCGAAGGACTAAATTAACACAATTGAAAGGTTAAGAATCAAATTGACATTTGATGTAAAAGATAAGGATCAACTAGGTAATTTACCCTTTTTTTTTTCATTCCTTTTTTGAGTATGTGTTGAGTGTATCTACACGTGGGAAGCGTAGATACTCAAACATGAGTAATAATATGTAAGGAAATAACTGGGTCTGAGCTCTTTATAAGGTATGGTTTATTTTTAAAAGGTAGTCTATTTTGTAGAAAATAACATTTGGTTTAAAAACGTGGGTTCCAGTTAGCTCAACTGGTAAAGTCTTTGATGATTGTATAAAAGATTTGTGATTCAATCCCCGCCTACACGAAAAACTGATTGGTGTCTTCGTCTGATGATAAAGAGCTATCATCAAGAACAGACGCCATAGGTTGAAACTCTCTAAAAAAAAAAAAAAAACATTTGGTTTAAGTGTCAAGATTAGCCCATATTTTATAAACCGTAAAAAGAAGTTACTATAACTCTTGGGCAATAGTTAAAAAAGCTTAATGAAAAATACGTTAAAAATTCTTCTAAATACAAAATTAGAGCGACATATGGCAAGAGTATACCCGCATGAGATCTCTGCTATATATATATATATATATATATAGATTTTGCTAAAAATATACTAAAACATACTTGTATTTTGAAAAATAAAATTTTAAAAAATTATACATTAAAACTTAAAACTAGTGAAATAAAGTCAACCCAAACAAACACTAATCACAAACAAGCTCAAAGGTTAACAAGACCCACAGCAAAGGTTATGATGCATAAACCAATATCTTTAACTTTGTTTTAGTCCTTTTATATGCCATAATTTGCTAGACAATCCCAGCTAATTATTGTCATTGCTTTCATATACCTTCTTCAATCTTAATAGTTCCATCCTCTTGATACATCCAATCATCAACCAATAAAATTGAGACATAATTTATGGTATAAAATATTTTTTTTCTCATTCGTGCTAGTGTATCATTCTATATAGATTTAAGAGATAATTGTCTTGGCCCTTTGATTGATCATACAGCAACAATCATATTTCTAAGGGGGATGGAATGATAGTTCAAAAATATAAAATAGCAAATGAAGAATTAGTAACTAACCAAAGGCTAAAAAAGCCCAAATGTGCAATTTTCAAAAATCAGTAAAGTCTAAAGAAAGTCCTTTCCAGCCCTCTTCAGCTCTTTGCCTAAAGCTTGCAGATTCTTGATTCTGGTTTTGTAGAATTTCTTCAATCTTGGTAATCTCAATAAACTCTTGACTGATGTTGTTATTCTGAGATAGCAATCTGTGGAGATGAGCCTTTTGCGATATCATTTCAGCCTTCACAGCTCGAAGTTCTTCTTTCATTTTTTGATACTTCAGCATTGTCTCACCCATTCTAAGAGAACACGTGAGAAGTTCACCCTTGTACTGACTTTGTTTATCAATTAACTTCATTTTCTTTTCCTTTAGTTTGAGAGTTCCTCGGTCTTTTTGAATGGAGATATGTAGACTTTGCGCAAGATAATCCAGCTGGCTAAGGTGATTCCTTAACAGGTTGCATTTAGGTTCTCCAAGGAAATCAGGTCTGTGCACAAGTAGCTTAGAAGCCTGTTTGAATCTAAACAAAGTAGCATCATCTAAAAGTGCTTCATCCACAGATAACGAGAAAAAAGCCTTCAACTCTGTCAAGGCATCTTGTAATTGCTCGATGGAAGGTTCGGACAATGAATCAGATGGAGAGGAATAAGCAGATTTGGTTGGAATCTTCAGATTATTTATTATTTTTGACACTTCATCCATAAGGTTCAAAAGTGACTCTATCGAATCAGTATGATCAGGAAGGCTTCCAAGGGATGGCTCTTCATCTTCATCCGTTCCTTCTGCTTCTTCTTTTTCTGATCCTTCTTCTTCCTCTTCCTCTTCTTCTTCTTCTTCTTCTTCTTCTTCATCTGTTTCTTCTTCATTTGTTTCTTCTTCTTCTTCTTTTTCATCTGTTTCTTCTTCATTTGTTTCTTCTTCTTCTTCTTCTTCATCTGTTTCTTCTTCATTTGTTTCTTCTTCTTTTTCTTTTTCTTCTGCTTCTTCTTCTTCTCTTCTTTTTCTCTTCAACTAGGTTATTGAAAAAATGGTCAGAAAAAATAATAAGCTTGAGTCAAAATTTTGAATATTTCAACCAAAAACAATATTTAGAATGTAAATTTGACATTAGAAATATGTGTTTAATTCATTCATTCATAGTGCAAAACTCAATTTTCGCAAGCTAGAATGAATATCATACATCAAGTTCATCAATATTAAGAAGAAATTCATATATATAATTTTTAGAATACTAATTGCTTAAGCGCTTTCAAAATTTTACGAATATATTAGAGATTTAACACAAACAAAAAAATGTGAGTTAAGCAAGAAGTTAATATTATATGAGTTTGTGGATACATGGACCCATTTGATCCCTTTAAAAAAAAAAAAAAAAAGAAGATCGCATTAGCCTTTCATTTCTCATGTATTATCTATAGATTTGCATGGTACAAAGACTTCTAATAGAAAGCGTATTTTCACATTTTCAATACTTTGATCTAGTCTAGTTATTCACTCAGCTCCCATGGCATAGTATTAAATATCAAGTCCAGTTGTTCAGTGACTAATGCCATGTCACATGATATCAAAATTGTCCAATATTCCATGCTATTTCAGTTTAATTAGTTAAATATTTGATAATGAAACGACATTTTCAAAAGAAGAAAAAAAGTAGTGCAATTATGGTGATTAAAAGGATAATGTAAAAGAAAGAAAACAAAGGAAAATAGTACTGGTGAGAGGTCAGGAATATACTTCACCTTTGAAGAGCAACTAGCCATTGAGAAGCTACCCACAACACTTTTGCCACTACCACCGCCTCCTCCTTTGTCACCTTCACCACCGTCACTTTCGCCGCCCATTACCAACATGTCCATTCTGAATATGTGTAGCTGCTTAGTAGTAACTGATATAGATATATCCAAGAATAACGAAGATATGGCCGAGGAGTTCTATAGTCATATGTGGAAATTAAATATATAGTAATTTTTAATTACCACTTGTGTAATAATGGATTCTCATAAAATTGGCAATGTATTAATGCCCTGCATGGATTAGTGTAAAGGTCATGCATAGATTACTTAACATTTTCTCAAGATTGGAGCTGTAATTATTTGGCCAAAAATTTAAAATAGGGAAATGCTAACGAGTGCCCTTAGGGCACTGGTTAATAATCAATTTAAAGAAAGTTTTTATAGAAAATGAAAAAAGAATAATTAATATTTTGACAGCTTTTTTCATTTCCTATAAAAGTAGTATCAAAATTTTTCTAAAATATATTATTAATGAGTACCCTAAGGGCACTCGTTAGCATGATCCTTTAAAATATAACTTTTGATTATGACTTAGCTTTCAATAGGGCACATATCTCACGTCAAATCAATTATATATAAATATTACAAATTATTCTTTGATCTATGGCCATTAAGCATTTTTGCTTGTAGAAATAACAGTGGGATCGCTTAGAGTGGCCAAGCAAAATCAGTTATGCAATATCAATTGCGAAAATGTCAAGATGGTTGAATTAGGTAAAATCCAAGTATCTTCTCAAAAAAGAAAAGAAAAAAGAAGATGAAATCCATGTAAAGGCTTTAAATTCAAAAATACCACAGAATTAGATGGTTGTTGAAATATACAACAAAAGAATTGAACATAAGTTTCCTGCCTTAAGAGACTTGGTTTGGAAAGTAAATTTACCGCATGGCACTAAAGACACCTAAAGAAATGATCACCCAATTGGAAAGGACCTTTAAAGGTAAGTGGTATATGATAGAAACATATATGAATTAAGAGAAAAGTTAACGGATGTCTTAGGAGCAATGGTTTAGAAAATATTTTAAAAAAATTTTAATAAACAACTTTTTATATTTTCCATGAAAATTGTATCAAATTAAATTTTCCTAAAATGGTTTAATAACAAATACATATCTATGAAAGTGAACATCTCACATCCAATTAATGGAAAGTAATTGAATCTTAACAAACCAAGTATGTGTGAAATAAGATTACAACATAAATATTAAATAAGCTTAACATTGGTGGCAAAATTCAAACAAGCAAAACAATGACTTGGGGGCTTTCAAAATAGATAAGTTCATTCCCAAATTTTTCCTAAAACTCTCCCTCAAAACACATCCAGCTACATTAATCGTTTCCCCCATTTTGTCTTGAATGACAAAGGGTGTTCAAACTGATGCCTCATCATCAGGAGGATAGCCGGCCTAAATGCCATGAATTACTATGGTGATCCGCTCAATGCTGATCATTTCCTGCAGACGGTCCTTCATTCTTCATACGAATCTGTTGCTCTTCGATGCAAAGCATTATATGCATTAATTGTTGAAGAAAGTGCATTTGAGATGGCGGATTATGCTGTTGATCACCTTGAGACAGTTCTAAAGGTGGAGCCTCATAATTAAGCATCTATTTCATAATCATCAAATATAATATCTATTTCAAAAAAAATTATTCAAAGTTCTAAACATCTCTCAACAACAAAATTGAAAATACAGTTGAATGTAATAACTACGCGTACTATGAAAATAAATGAATATTAAAAAAATTTAAGATTTTACACCAGCTCAATACATTCATTACTTTCAGGCTTTCAGCAATATATAAAAGGTGCGTGTTATCCTTGAGGGAAAAGTACTTAATCTATTTAGTTAAAAATACTAGTCTATTGAGAAAATAATCAGCTTACCTATCTATGATTTGTCCGAAATTCAACTTACTTATATATGGTTTGCCTGAAATTCAACTTACCTACTACTTGTGGTTTGATTTATGACACTTTATCCACATACGATCGGGTCCATAACCCACCTCCCCACTTGCTGTCAGACTAACACATTTTATACTAAAATCATATATAAAAAAATGAATCAAAAACCCTCTCTCCACAAAACCTCTCACGTAAGCTCACTGATACAAAGCAAAATGTTGCCACGGAAAGACAAGAAATTAATTTATATATATATTATCACGGAAAAGCACCAAGGAAAATATTTATCTTCTCACTTAAGTAATGCCATTTTTGCTGCCTGACTTTAGATTGGAAACACGATTAACTTAGCCTTGTCCAATAGTTCTAAATTCCCATGACTTGAAGTGACATAAGAGGAACATCAAGGACATTTCTACTATTCTGGTTATGATCATAAACACAAGCGTGATGCCATGCTAGCTATCACAATCCACTGAGCTCTTTGCTTTAGACACTGGTGCAATTGGGCTTGTGTTTCTCATCGGTTCCCCTTGCATTTGTCTTGTTTCTCTCCTAACTTGTTCATTGAGTATATGATATGAGGTCGAGTTCATTGAATATTTGAATGCCTTATTATCATTAGCAATTGTCCAAAAAACTTAAGTTATTAATTAGTAAATGGTAAATATTTACTTATTTAACTATTATTTTAACACAAATGATTAAATTGTTGAGTAAATGCATTCATCTTCTATGTTTTCCGATGGACTATCATGCATGGTAAATTCATAAGACGTTTTTTATTTTAAAAAAAATCTAAATAAGTGATAGGAGAAATTATTATGCACCCATATCCAAAACATTTTAGGCGCGTTAGGAAATTCCAAATTGAAAAAAGAAAAAAGAAAAAGAAAAAAAAAAGAAAAAGAAAAAAAAAAGAGAAGTAAGAAGTTGTGGCTGTCTCTACATATATAGATGTGATAATCCCATATCAATAAGAAGGGAGCTAGTAATACATTGTAATTAGAATGTTGAACTAGTACAAAGCAATTTCAGTACTGAAATAGAAAAATAGTTGAAGAATGTTGAGCTGAAAGAGGAATTTGGGTCTGCAACATAAAATGATATTATTTATTTATTTATATTTTTCGTTGAAATAGAAAAATGTTACATTGAAAGTGGAATTTGGTCTGGTTTTGATTTCTGAGTGTGATTAAGATTGGTTTTGATTCTGCAATGTGAATTTTTTCTCATAAGATAGAAGTGTATTTATTAGTTAATCATATGGCTGAATCTTAAGGGGAGAATCTAAGGAACAACACCTAAGATACTATACTTAAGTTTTGTCCAACCTCAAATGGTTTCCCATATACAACTACCACAAAGGCTAGAGAAATTTTGTGAAGTATTAATTGAAATTTTGGATTTCAATAGATTGATCTAGTCGAGTTGTTCACTCTCTCTTTTAGTGCCATGTTACATTATATAAAAAAGAGTCCAATACACTTTAATTTATAAAAAAGATTAATACTTTAATTTATTAATTCCATCACATAATAATCCATAAAGCAACAAGTCATTCTCAATACACTTTGAGAGATATTGAAACACAAAATGGAAGCATCTATTTATTTCCCTTGTCATTAGCCTTTTCATTAGCATGAAGGCTAGAGAAATACCCCTTGGGGTTACTTTCAAAGGAGTCCCTTGAAATTTGTGATGCTCCACCAGTCCCAGGAGCAACCATCTTTCCAGTATCGCTGCCACTGCCCTTCGATGAGTTATCACCACCACTTTGGACACCAACACCACCAACTTTTCCCCCATCACTTCCTCCTCCTTTGGCACCTCCACCACCACCAACACCCTTGCCGTCCATTTTGAATATGTGTAGCTGCTTAGTATGTATGTATTACTAACTTATAAAGATGAGTGGCCTAAATTAAGGAAGATATGGCTGAGTATTTATAGGGAGTTATGGTCAAGTAATTTAATGGTCACTTTTGCGTACAATTAATACTGGATTATCGGAAAATTGACAATGCATGAATGCTTGCATGGATTAGTGTAGTGGTCACTCATAGATTATTTGAACTTTTCTCAAAATTGGAGCTGTAATTACTTAGGCCAAAAGATTAAAATAAAATTGGAATTAACTTATTGGAGTACACCCAATAAGAGCAATTCCTTTTTCTCAAAATTGGACCTTTAATTACTTAGGCCAAAATATTAAGACCTCCCCTCTCTTATTCCTCCATCTTCCTTTGTTCCAAACTTATAGAGTAAAATAAGATTAGAATTGAACTTATTCAATATTTTCTTTAAAGTTATTGGGAAACAAAAGTTCTGGTCAGGACTCGTGGTATTCTTTGTACTTCGAATGTACTACATTTTTTCCTTCAGTGCTATATATTCATGTATCTCTTCAAGTAGACAAAAACGATCTGTTTTTGACTTTTGTTATGGGGAACTCTATTTGCACAACTTTGGCATATAATATATACTAGACATATTTCCTCTATATATATATATATATACAGAGAGAGAGAGAGAGAGAGAGAGAGAGAGAGAGAGAGATTATTCAATACATTTTTGTGTGATATCTTTTTTGTTCACATAAATATGGATTCTATATGTGTCTTTTTAAATTGCATGTTTTATATTCTTTTGAGAATTTTTACAAATTGAAAAGTCTTAATAGATTTGATTCAAATTAAATGGCATATTTACCTGATATGATTTATCAACTAATAAGGTCTTACATCTCAAAAAAAAAAAAAAAAAAAAAATAATAATAATAATAAGTCTTGTGGTGTAGACCATGATCACCGTTAGGTACCCAGTGCTATGATGGCCAAAGTTCAATGATATAGTTGAGATGCAAACCAATTATTTATATTCAATAGGTTTTTTTTTGGGGCAAAAAATTTATATTCAATAGTCTTGCAAAAGCAGAAAGTCTAAAAGATAAAGAATAAATTACTAACAAGGTCTCAAAGAAGGTACTAATTCTACAATATATTAAAATCAGTCCAATGGTCAAACTTGGTCAACAAATAAAAACAATAAGAATAAAGTACAATAGTTATAGAATGTCCATACATACACCTTAGTATAAATGCTACGCCATATTCACTAATACATGCAAGGACATGATCAGAGTTCTATATATGGAGGACATAAAGTAGCCAAACAATACAAATTAGGTCCATAATTATATAACTGCGACCATGACCAAGTTTATACAGACAATATGCAAATATGAAAATTTCATGGATATGGCCTCGATGTAAAACTAGCTAGTGGAGATAATACAAGAAAGGAAAAGAAAAATAAAACCTCAAAATACATAATAATTAAATACGTATTGTTTTGGAAGATTGTTAAAAGATCCTTCCAGTCGTCATTAACTTTTCTGCTGGAATTTGAGTAGGTGGATAGTTGGTTGATGAAAATTGTACAGAGAACAACCACCATTTTTTACCTCAATTATCATGTACCGTTATCCAGAACATATGCAAGTAGTTGGTATATATATTAATAAGGCACCGATTTCTGATGTCGCTCATGTGAAATCGCTAAAATGGATTGTTGAGTCAGATAGTATCTTCCTATATATATATTGAGTATGTTAGGTTCTAAGACTTTATGAACTAATGTATTAGAATTTCAATTTGTATATGTTGGCAAACCATGATCAAAACATTTAGTCTAGATTTAGACTTGCTCAAAGTTTGGATTGATGTAAAGTTGGAATCGAGTAATTGCAAGAATTACTATTCAAAATCTGCAAGACTCGATCGATCGAAAATTAGACTCGATCGATTGAATCTCGCGCATCAATAATTTTTTGCAGAATTATTAAAAAGCCCAAGCCCATATGATGTGTAGGGTTAAGTGTTTCACTCAAAGTATAAAAGGAAAAACCCTAGCTAAGTTTTAGAAGTCTTTGTTGAGTTATGTGTTGAATCTTTTATGAGATCTGAGAGGTGTTTATTTTCATACACACACATAGAGTTATCAAGATTAAGATTCACGTCAAGAACTTGATGATTACTTCAGTTGCTGCATAAAGAACTTTTAAGAAGATTTGAAACTTTTGAGAGGTGTTTCAAAGTAATAAGTAGGAAAACTTGTGGTTGCTGCAGATAAAAAAAAGAAGTAGTCCGTGAACTCGGAGCTGTCATGTGGTCGTAGTAGTAAGTTTTCTACACAAGGTAGTAATATGATGTTAGTGGTCTAAGTCTTATTGTACAAACTTCAATTCTTTCATAGTAGATATGTTTTTTTCTTGAGAATAGTTAAGTTAAATCTTCCTCAAATTTTTTACTGGTTAGGTTTTCCTAGATCATCAGATCTGTGTGTTCTTTATTTTTCCGCATTATATCTGTTTTAGACATATTAGTTTAACTTAGATCTAAATTAACAAACTTGTTAATTAGCTTGGCTTGATATTAGGTTAAACATATTGCGTTAAGGGGCCTAAAAACTAACAAAGTATATGGGAGAATGCGGAGGACTTGGTTCAAACTCTGAAAAACGGGGAGGGGTATTTATATGTAGTAATATTTTTAATTTAACCAATTAAAAAAAATTACAAATAATAACCACCATATTTTATTTACCTCAACTTTCAAGTATTGCTCTTTAAAACATATGCAACTAGAACTCTAGAAGTGACTAAGAAGTAGGCCTGTTCACGGGTCGGTCCGGGTCGGGTTTGTGCCCAACCCAGAACCGACCTGATCACGTCGGGTCTCCTAAACTTGGACCCGCCGCTGACTCGCCGGAGGCAACGGTTCGGGTGGTCGGACGTCGTCATTTTCCGGTCGATTTTCGGTCGGCTCGGACTCGGACTGTGCGAATTGTTGCCGGATTTTGCCAAAATCTGCTTATTTTTGCTTGATTGACCGGATTTCGAAGAGATCTTGGCGGATTTCAACAAGATTAGGCCGAATCTTGAAGAAATCTCAGCAGATCCCAACTAGATCAGGCCTGATCTCGAAGAGATCCGGCGAGATCTCGACAAGATCAAGCGAGATCTCGAAGAGATCCGGCGATATCTCGACTAGATCAAGCGAGATCTCGAAGAGATCAGGCCAGATCTCGACGAGATCTCGCCGGATCTCGACAGATCGGACAAAATAGACCGGCAAACTACTTCAATGGGCGGGGAAAGCTATTTACGGTAGGTTTTTCGGTCGGGTCGGTTGAAGATCGGTTTTCCATGCTTTAACCCGTCAACCGACCCGCCGATCTTAGGTTTTGGGAGCCGTGATCCGCCGTCGACCGTCGCCGGCGTCGGGTTGGTCGGTTCTCGGTCCAGGTCGGCCGGGTTGGGTGGGTGGGTCGGTTGACGGGTCTGGTTGGACACCCCTACTAAGAAGGATGCTTCCGATTTTTCTTCTTATTTTAAATATAATTGATGACTTATATTTCTATTAGGTGTTGCAAAATAGAAAGATAAATAAAATGAAAAAGGCAAGAAAGATTTTCAAACGGCCATTAGAATTATCCAAGTTAATAAGTCATTTTAGACCTTTTGATTGATTTTATGTAGTTAATTAATTTAGCATAGTAAACTAAATATTACAGTTGATTGGTGACGAAATGGAAAACCTATGAAACTTACACATTCACAAGAAAACTACTATAGAGATTAATCATAAACCCAAGAAGAATTTCTCTACTCTAACAAATCACATCTGTGACTTCAAATACTACCTTGATTTCTTCTTCGTTGCAAAGGTTTAGGAATGAATCCGTGGCTTTAGTCCTTAATCACAAACTTGAACATCCGATCTTCAGATTCACTTTTTTGGACTCCTTATTTGTGGTGAATAGAGGTCATAGGGATTATCTTTGATGTCAAGGAAACACTCTTTCAAGCATCTCTTTGGTCAAAAGTTGTGCGCCCTTATATAACATGTATGGCATGATTTCTAACTCCACAACTAACTTAATGGATCCAATTTTGAATCACGTTTCTTGTGTCTCAATCAAGAAAGCCTCAGTCAAGACTAGATCAAGAAACTTGTCTTGATCGATCGAGAGTTAGTCTAGTTACTTCCTTCCCTTGTACTTCAAGATTAGATGATTACAACTCAAACAATAAGTGATCATTGGATTTGTCAACACCAAACCTAACCATCTCCTTTTGACATTTCAGTAACATAACCAACTAATAAAATTAAAGATGACAAAGAGTTTGACTTCAACAATCACAACAGACTTATCAAAGTATATATAACCAACTTGAGAAACCACTGAAAGTATGAACAAAACTTGTTATACGCATCATATGGAAAACGATAACATGAAATATAAGTTTCAGCTCAAGTAGTTCACAATAAGCTTAGATCACTAAGCAAGCACATAAAACCAAATAAGCACAACAATCTAAAACATCAATTAGATACCAATTAAATACTAAAAACGACTTGCACAATAATTGATAATTTGATATCCAACAAAAACACGAACACAAAACCCAGAAGTACATTAAACAATTTTCAAAATTTCTCTCCCAATATCTCCTAACATATGTACTCCTCATTTCCCTTCGCAAAGCATTAGCAAGAGGAGGAAACTGGCTCTACAGTCTAGAAACTTTATCCAGGACAATATTCAGTGTGTTTGCAAGTTCTCTTTGACCCTTAGCAATTGCGCGCAAGGTCTCACCATTGGAGAGTTAGGCATTTATGAGACCTTGGAGGCAGGCTACAATATCTATTAAGGTAGGAGCAGGAGCTGCAACATCATCATTAGACTGGGTGGCATCATGAGCAGCATCCACAACAGGAAAAAGCTTAACCATGTCATTAACAATCTGTGAAGGAAAGACATCAATTTTGACACACTTGTTGATCTAGTGTTTCAATGCGTTGTACCGGACACAATGAGAAAACATGTCTATACTAAGAATATTAAAAGACAAGATTTCCATTGTTACCTGTGATATGCCATCCTCAGCTAAAATGGGCGGTGTTGCAAGTTGATGCAACTCATGCGGGGTTACATCATCAATATGCACTTCCTCTTTTTGTCGTTGCTTTGCTTCATCTTCCTTCTGTTTTACCTCCTCAGCTTGTGTTTTCAAAGCTTCTCCCTTTGAGCTCTCAATTTCCGCCAAGCGAGCCTTTTCATTTTCCTTCTTTTCTTGTGCAACTCTATTCTCTTCCACTTTCTTTTTTTCTTCTTCTGCTTTCTTTTTCTCTTCTTGCTCTCTTCTTCTTCTCTGCAGCATTCTTCTTATCTTCTACTAGGTTATTGAAAAACAGTTAGAGAAATTAAATAAGCTTGAGCAAACTTTAGAAGGAAAAATAGATAATTAAAGTATTTCATTTAAGGTTTTGAATATCATAAAGCAACATTCTTCAATTCTGATCTTCTACTAGATAGGTTTTTATGAATGTATTAAATTAATTAATTCATATTCATTCAAATAACAAAACACTACTTTAATACAGAAAATCTACTCCAACTGGTCAGCGCTAAGGCCACTATATTTTCAGTTTCATTAGTTAAAATATTTGATGATGATGCTTTTAATCGAAGAAAAAAAATGCAGGGCAATTATAATGATTAAGGGAAAATATAAAAGAAAAAGAAAATGGTATAGTGCACAGGTCAGGCAAAGGTTATTGAAGACTTAGGCACACCACTTTTGCCACCACCACCACCTTTGCCTTCCATAATTAAATACGTATAGATTCCTAGTACTAGTAAAATAAGATATTGTTGCTTAAACAAAAATTATGGCTGAGTATTTATAGAGATCATGATCAAATTATATTTAATGATAAGTTGTGTACAATTAATATTGGATTCATTGTAAATTGGCAATGCATGAATGCCTGCATGGATTAGTGGAGAGGTCAGGTATAGATTACTGGACCTTTTCTCAAAATTGGAGCTGTAATTACTTAGGACAAAATTAAATTAAATAAATAAAATTCACCTGCCATTTCATTAAATAAATTTAAATCAAATTTGAATTGATCTTTTAATTGGGGCGCAACCATATCTTTCTTTTCTTTATTTAAGTTATTGGGACGGACCAATACAAAAGTTCAGGACATTTTCAGTGTAATATATTTATTAGTCATTTGTTATGAGGGGAACTATATTTAGGCAACTATAGTCGCATCTAACACAGCAAGCGTCACCTTAATATTGTCTGCTTATGTTGCATGTCTTAATTTTCTTTAGAAATATTATTTTTACATATTATTCTAAATATTGAATAAATCTTAGCCGGTTTGCTTAAAAATGAATGGCATTATAAATGTTAACTTAGATTATTCTTTATATGATTGATCAACTACTTAAAGGATTAGGTATAAAAACTCAACTAGCATTTAGCCCAAAAAAAAAAACACTCAACTCGACTCTCGCATGTCTTAGAGCAGGGATTAGCATTTAGAATTGCCATTAGGTCTAAAAATCCAACTAGCATTCAAGCCAAAAAAAGACATATTTACGACTAATATACTTTGATAATTCAGCTAGTAATCAAACAAATGATAGGTGAATATAAATTTTGTAGTGCTTCAAACAAATACTAAAGGAATTAAGTGATTGTCTGCTACAACAAGTTCTAACTTCCAAGACTAAAAAACCAAGAAGATATTAGGATGGCCCAAGTAGCTTCAGTTCGTAAAGTAGTTAAAGAAGTAATAAAAAAATTGGGAAATTTAATTTCCAAGCTTCCAATTCAAGTTGGAAGCCAGTTTGGATGGAGCATAAAAAATAAAATTAGAGAATTTGAAGAAAGTGCATTCCAGATTTAAGAGTGCAAAACACTGGAAAATGTAAAATCCATTTTCTGCCAAAACAATCAGAGTATTAAACACCCCCAAAGATCCCATAGATACTCAGAAAATGGAAGTACAAGGCTACTACAAAAAAAAAATGATATACTGTCATGAATCAACCAATGAAAGCAATCAGAAGACTTCTTATTCAGTAAACACCATTAAGCTACTCTCAATTACAAATACCAATTAAAGAAAAGGAAAGGAAAAAGACAATATGTATATCATGTAAGTGTGCATCAAGAAAAGTACAGATTTAAGCAAAAATTGAGTTAAAAAAGAAAGAGAGACATAAAATTTAAAAAAAAAATTTAAAAAACAAAAGAGTACATATTTTCTCATTAAAAAGCAAAAGATCTACATATTTTCACTTGAAGATTGAAGAAAACCGGACTATGAAAGCATTTACATTGAAGAAGACAATAGCACTCATCAGATGAGCGACCAAAAAAATGGCTCAATTAGTATTTATTAGACCCTTCTCTTTGTAACCCACATAAAATGAGGCCTCAAGCGAGAGAGTAGATGAAGAATATTCTCAACCCCATATGTGACGAAGAAGTCATAATAGCAATTGAAACCTCGCATCCCAGAAATCGTGCCGACCCACCAGCCATTATTATCATCAATCCAATCACATAAAGAAAACTGATGTAGGAATCTATAATTTAATTTTGGTATTTTTATATAAAAAATGTTATTTTAGATTTAGGATTATTATTTTTTTATTTTTAGGTGCTTTTAATACTTTATAGGTCAAATTTGGTTCCAGTTATGGATTAATTAGGAGTTATTTTAGAATATGTTTTGTTGTTTGTCAAGTTTTATGGAGCCCTTAAATAGGCTTCTAAGTCTTTACAAGTTTTTTAACAATTATTCAATCAATAAAATTCAGATTTTGTTTTTTTATTTTCTGGTAGATTCCAAATGGGGATGGCAATGGGGCGGGGTGGGGATGAAGACCCGCCCTGCATGGTTGTTACCCCTTCCTCGTCCCCGCCCAGCCCCGGGGTGCGGGGAAAACTACCTTGCCCCATCCCCGCCCCTAATACAATTTTATATATATAAATAATTTTTTTGATACAATAATATAAATCACAACAAAAAAAAAATGTTTTAAAATCCAAGCATTTAAATAAACCAAGTATTTAAATAGTCTAATACGTAACAACATAATTCAAAATTTCTTATAACAAAATAAACATTGTCTTTGCATGAACAGAATCATCAAGGATAATTGACTAGTTCTTTAACAAAATAAACATAAAAAAAATTAAACATTGTCTTATAACAAATAAAAATTGACTAGTTCTTTAAGAATAAGTTTCGCTTTCTCACAATATAGTGATGCCACTTTCTTCTTCATCATCAGAATTATCAAGGATGTTTTGGAATTTATTAGCTTCAATTCCATCTACAATAGATGAAATACCTAAAAATAAGTAAAACAAATTCAATCAAACAATTGAAAAATACAGTGAAGAATGCAGCAACATAAATCATTAAATAGATTAACTAGCAAATTTGATTACCTTTGATTTCAGCCCATAACCAATTTTGAGCACACATCAATGCCTCCACGGTCTTTGCATGAAGTTTACCGTGATGTGGACTTAGCAGCCTACCACTTGTGCTAAATGTTGATTCCGAAGCAACAGTTGATATTGGAGTGGCTAGGATATCCCTTGCAATACATTGCAAAGTAGGATACTTAGGCCCATTAGATTTCCACCATGCCAAAATATCAAACTCCAAAGTTCTTGGCATTAGATCATCCTCAAGGTTATGCTCCAACTCCAATTTAATATTCCCACCCTTTTTTTTCTAACTAAGATATCTTTCAAAGTCCATAAGGGAGTCATCAACTTGTGGATCCTCACTTACACAAGTGCCACGAGTACCTTCCCTACCCATTCTCCTAGAAGTACAGTCACGAATCATTTCATAGCAGGTATCTCTAACTCTTTGAATTTCATTTTCAACTTCATCACCATAAATAAGAGGAAAATAATATTCCAACAATTCAATCTTATATCTTGGGTCTAAAATGGTTGCCACAGCCATAACACTATGAATCACATTCCAATAACAGTCAAATTTTTCTAACATTTTAAATGCCATACTCCTAATTATATCACTTGGGCTTGTGAACTAAGAATTCAAAGAAATTTTTATTTCACACACCTTAGGGAAAAAAATATTAGCTATAGGATATGAGGTATCTGAGAATAGTTCTGTAACCTTGTAAAACAATGCCAATCTCTCCCATATCCTACTTGCCATCTCCCATTCTTCCTCTTTTGGAATGCACTTATAAGATGACTCCCTTTGGCTCAATCGAAAAAAGACATCTCGATACTCTATAGCAGTAGAAAGCATAAGATAGGTAGAGTTCTAGCGAGTCTTACAATAAAGTGCTAGTTCTTTGGTACATTCAACATGTAATTGTCGAGCAGTATCTGTAAATCGTTGCCTTCTTTTTGTTGATCCAGTCCAAAATCCCACATTCTCATGAATCTTCTCAATGCATGATCCAATAACATTCAAACCATCCTGCACAATCAAATTAAGAACATGTGCTGCACAACGCATATGCAACATTGATGCACGCGTAACAAGGGTACTACGTTGAAGCTTGTCTAGTATAATATTTATAACTGCATCACTTGTACTGCAATTGTCCACTATCATAATAGATAACTTCCTATCAATGTTCCATTCCAACAAGGTTTGTAAAAGAACATCAGAAAGCACTTCTTTTGTATGTGGAGATGGCACATAAATAAACCTAAAATAAGAAATTTAAATTATTATAACTAACAATGATATAAGTTCATACAATATTTGAAAAAAATTTAAATAAAAAAAATGAACATATACTTAAAAAAATGTACCTCATAACTCGACTTTGTAATCTCTAGAAATCATCAATGAAGTACGCCGTTACAACCATAAACCCTCGCTTTTTGTTTTGTGAAGTCCACATATCAATGGTAATAGCAATTCTACTCCAATTCTTTTCTATTTCATGCATTGATTTCTCCCTTTCATGATCATAGATACTCATAATGTCCTTCTTGATTGTGTTCCTACAAACCATCTTGAACAATGGTTGAAGAGAAGTTGAATATCTTCTAAAGCCAATGTGATCAACTATAGAAAGAGGATACTCATGCACGATGATCATACGTGCGAGTTCTTTTCTTGATTCATCTTGATCAAAATGATAAGCATTCACACCTGCCATTGAGTCCACGTTATGTTGATCCCTCACCAAAATTTTTTGTATCATATCCCTAATGTCCTTAAACTTTTTCCCAGGACATATTTTTAAGTAGTCATGCAAATGTTTAGTACCATTTTTAGACCCCCCTACAAGCAATCTCGTACAATAGTTGCACTCAGCTTTGTCTTTCCCATCAGCTTTCCTTTTCTTAAAATGATTCCATACAATTGATTTCAACCTCCCTTGTTTCTCAATTATCTCATTGTTAGGTTGGGCTTGGGCATCTTCTGGCCTATCCAACGGATTTGAACAGGGAGTTATATTATCTTCATCTACCATCATTGGAGATTGATGGCTACCAATGGGTTTGATAGATGGATTGAAGCTACAATTGTTTGCACTTGAAGTCATTCCTAAAAAAATTATTTATGATAATTTAGTAACTTAGCAATCATAAAAAAGTAATATACATACACCAAAACCTAAGCCAAAAGTCTCCAACACAAACAATTTAGAACAATGTAAAAGATAAACTTATATCACTTATGAAAAAATTTAAGTAAATTAAACCGTGTGTAATGCTTTCACACATTTCAAGGAAAAATATTGTCGATAGAAAGATATAGATATAAGTATTTAACCACGTTAACAAAGATAAAATCTTTAAGATTATCAATCAAATAAGTTTTAAAAACTATGACTCTATCACATAGTAAAGAAAAAAATAAGTTGGATATAAAAATATAAATATAACCGAATAGAATGAGTACTAAAACTCAACTACTGTGAGATATACAAAAAAAAAAAAAAAAAAAAAAAAAAAAAATTCTTTTAAGTTTAAGCCCTTCACTATTTTGGCTTGTTCTGGAATTGAAGAAATTTTGAACATTCAATTTTGCAATTATTTTAATGTTTTTGGAATATAACCAAATAGAAGATCTCTCCCCTCATGTGCAAAATACATAATGAAACAATGTGTAAAAACATGAAACAATGAGGGGCCGAATACATAATGAAACAATGTGCAAAAACATGAAACAATGTGGGGCCGAATACATAATGAAACAATGTGCAAAAACATGAAACAATATGGGGCCGAATATATCAACAAACCTACTGCCTACTATAGCCAAATATATGAAACAATGTGCAAAAAAATGTGCAAAAAACATGAAACAAACATGCCTACTGGAAGTCTGGAAGCCTTACGTAACATGAATGAGATGAACCTTGAAAAACACGTATGGACTACAGAGAAGAGGGATGGGTCAGAGGCGGCAATAGCAATAGGGTTATAGAATATAAAAATATTTTATCACATATCTTGTACTCTTGTGTTTCACTTTAAATATTAGTGATTTAGGATTTACTAAATTTACAATTATAGTCCTTATTAGTGCGGGGTCGGGACGAGGCGAGTTAGGGATAAAAATACTAAACCCATCCCTGCCCTGCCCCGGGGTGCGGGGACAAAATATTGCCCCATCCTTGCCCCACCACCTTTGCGGGGCGAGGAAAACCCGCACGGGGCAAGGTGGGACAGGGCAGGTCAAAGCGGGGCGGGACAAAATTGTCATCTCTAATTCCAAACCCTTTCTCCTTATGGATTTAAGGATCCTCGTGAATTCAAGATTATTTTGGGAAGCAAACGTATTTTGTTTCTTGTTTTCTAGAAGTAGATGTGTTCTGTTTCTTTAAACTTTTGCATCCCGCATCAGTTGGTATCAGAGCCTTGACTGTCCTAATTTGGTGGCTAACGTATAAGACGATAGCAATTCTAGAGACAGAAACTTAGCGTATTACATGACGTACTACTAGCACTCACAAATATCTTTGCTAAGATGCTGTCGTTGGAGCATGGAAAAAATAGGGATAACTATTATGGAGGCATAACTCACGGGCAACCTATTGGTAAGGAAATTTCATATAGGCCTTATAAGAGATTTAAAAGTTTTAATGGTTAGTTTTATAAAGTAGATTTTCTTGATTGGTTACTTGATCTTGAAGATTTATTTTAATATGAGAATATTTGTGATAAGAAAAAAGTTAAACTTGCTTTGTATAAAATTAGAGAGTATGCCTTATGTTGGTGGGAACGAATACAAACTGATAGAATCCGACAAGGTAAAGACAAAATTCGTTCATGGCCAAAGATGAAAAAGACGTTTGCTATCAAATTTTATTCTTTGAATTGTGATGAACTTCTGTCATATACAAAATAAGATTATTTTTGGCCAAAAAGTTCACATTTGAATTATTTTGGAGAACCATATATTCTACCATTAAGAGAAGAACTATATGTTGAACAACCTAT
This sequence comes from Quercus gilva, assembly GCA_023621385.1. Lineage (NCBI taxonomy): Eukaryota > Viridiplantae > Streptophyta > Magnoliopsida > Fagales > Fagaceae > Quercus > Quercus gilva. The sequence goes on from CM042473.1 coordinate 5,794,752, forward strand.
TTTTCTTGAAGAAAATATGGAGATTTATGAGAAAATTAATGAAGACATTGTTATAGAAGAAGAATCTGAAATTAAGATTGTAGAGGAGATTACTAAAGACCCTATTATAGAGAAAGATCTTGAAGTCAAGGTAGTAGAGACCATTAAAGAATAAATTATAGAGGAAGTTGTCGACGTTCTCAATGAAGTCAAGTTAGATGATTTCAACGTTCAAGCTCCTATTATTTTAGTGGGAGACACCGAAACAAAGTTTATTGATTTTATTGGGATGGAAAGATTTGATTTGATTATTGACTCTTATTTAGTGAATATTGGCAATTGCATGAAGATCAAGGGACAAGAAGTTCAAGTTGCTCAATTGACGACTTTCAAGTTTGGCAAGAAGACAAGGAAGTTGAAGTATTCAAAGTATTGTTCTCTAGGCATGGAAGATTTTAGATTTCAAAGATGAACTTGAGGACGAGTTTGTTTCAAGGGGAGGGGGCTTGAAGTATTCAAAGTATTTAATTTTGGAATTTTTTATGTAAAAAAATGTTATTTTAGGTTTAGGGTTATTATTTCATTGTTTTTAGATGCTTCTAATGTTTTTTAGGTCAAATTTGGTTCCTATTATGGTTAGATATTAATTTGTCAGTCAAGTTTTACGGAGTCCTTAAATAGGCCCCTAAGTCGTCTGTACACGTTTTTTAACAATTAATCAATAAAATTTAGACTTTTGTCTTTCTATTTTCTGGTGGATTCAAGATCTTTTCTCCTTGTGGATTCAAGGATCCTTTTGGATTCGATGAACCCTCGAATCCTTGTGGATTTAAAGAGCCTCTTGGATTCGATGAACCCTTGTGGAATCAAGGTTATTTTCAAAAGTACACGTCGTGTTTTGTTTCTTGTTTTTTAGAAATAGACGTGTTCTGCTTTTTGACGCTTCTGCATCCCGCATCAAAAACCCAGTAGCCGAAACCTTAGTTGGCATCGGCTGACCTTGTCGGTAGCGACAATCTGAAAGAGTGGCGATCATCTAGCGTACGACATGGGATTGGTTGCCATAGTTGTTGCTCACAGTGGCTGCATAGTCAGAACCCACAAACCAACTTGTTTGTTGCAAACTTCAACTCATCCCCTTAAGATCAATGCCATTCTTTAATTTTTCTTTTTCTTTTTTTTTTGCAAAACAGTACTACTTATTAGAACACACACGAAAGTATATATACTAGTGTTTTAAACTAGTTAATAAGACATAACATCTTGAAACAAAAAGAAAGAAGAAGATTTTATAATGCTGGAGAAGAGAGAATTAATGATGGCTGGACCCATTTTATTTTGAAATCAGATGGAAATGAAAAAAAGAAAACTAGAAAGTTGATATGGATTTAGGTATTTAGTTTCTCCTTCAAACTTTGAAATCCTTGAGCCTCCTGTGTAAACGAAAGAAAATGGGAAATCATAAAAACAAGAAAAGGTTTTACATGCATGCAAACTGATAAAACAAAAGAATACTTACTTTGAATGTTCCTCATTGTGGTGTTGTCGTAGATCCACTTTGGTGTGAAACACATTTTTGCAACTGCTGCAAGGGTTCTTGAATTTCCCGTGGGTGGAAGAGTTGTGGTTTTGGAGATCTGTAATAGAATTTAACTCTCGTCCTTGTCAATGTACACAAGATGCATGAATAATACTTTTGTGGGACATCATCTCCTCAAATGTGGTGAAGCTTGAACTGCACAAGGGGCAGAGATGTACGTCACTCACTTCTTGTTGCGTGGTGAAGGCGATTGATATTGACTGAAACAGGATTTTACGCACACTTCAGAGAAAGAAATAAATGATATATATATATATATATATATATATTTATGGTTCAAGTGTGGGTGAGACATTAGCTTCTTTGATGCTATTTGGCACATATGCAAAACAGTAAAGGTTTAAAGATTAAATTGGCTTCCTATTAAATTAGAAAAAAAAAGGGTTAAATAATTAAAAGTTAGAGGATATAACTAAATAAACAGGGACATAGGTGCTGGAAGTTCTCTGTAATGTTGGTCATGTAACTAAGGTTGTTGACAGTTTGAACAGATTGGAGAGTAGGGGAAGTGTGGTGGATGTTCTTGCTTATAACACTTTGATAAAGTGTTTTTGTAGATTAGGGAAAATGAAAGTCGGGCATTGCCTTTTGAAAGAGACAGAGAGGAAGGGTTGCCTTCCAAATGTGGACACATACAATAAATTGATATCTGATTGTTGTGAGTCTGAAATGTTGGATTTGGCTCTTAATCTGTTTAATGAGATGAAAACAGATGGAATTAATTGGATATTTTATTACATATGAAACGTTAATTAAAGGTTTAATTATGTTCAGTAGGAAGGATGGAAAATGGGTTTAAGATTTTAGAAATAATGGAGGAGAGTAATTAGGAGGGATCTGGGGTCGTTTAAGCTGTTGTGATAATATGTTGTGTGGTTTGTACATACAAGGAAAGTTAGTTGGATGAGTTTTAACTGTTGAAATTTAGGGAAATCATATCAAATACCATGATTTATATGTGTTGAACTCTCAGCCGTGGGAATTAACACATCATCTTTTTGTGGGCAATCATCTCCTTCAAAGTTGTGAACTCTGAATCGCACAAGGGGCAAAGGTATACAGCTGGTGGTGCGTGACTTTATTTTGCATGGTGATGGTGAAGGTGATTGATGTTCTTGTGGTGACTGGTAATAGTAGAGGATTTGACACACACTTTTAGAGAAATAAAAGAAATGGGGGTTGATACCTTTCATATTTCTGCATGGAACCTCCATTAATTTCCTCCAATTTCTCATTAATATGATTTAGACACTGTATAGAACTTGAGATAAATGTCATCCACCTCCTTTTTTTTTTTTTTTTTTTTGTGTTTTTCATTTATTTATTTATTTATATATTTATAATTCAATAGTTACAATGGGGTGTGGAGATTTAAATCCTGGATATCATATGAAGGTTCCAATTAAATTATAAGGCTCTTGGCACATGTGTTAACAAGTTGTATAATTGTAATTGTTAGGTGAAATGCAATTATCATTTTCCTCCTCATATCATACTAAAGTAATTTTGTATGATCATTTCTTTGACATTAATTGGTGAACTGCATGTACATGGAAATTAGATAGGCCATTAAGTTGCATCTTAACATGATGGGAAATTATTAGTTAGTCCGGGACTACAACGTTAGCATGCTAATCTTGTAGTCCCAACCAATAAGAAGAGAACAAGTCATTAAAATTGGTGACATAAGCTTTCCTGCCATGTCACCCTACCACATTTGACTTACTCTAACGTTTATTTAAATCCGTTAATGCTGAGAGCAAATTCAAATTTAAGATGGGAATGGGCAGGCGGGTCCCTAAAAATTTTTATCATTTGAAAAATTTTCAAATTTGTAAGGAATATGAAATATGTCTTGGGATCCTACCAATATGTGAATCCGAGCTTTGCCTTGAATGAGGTGTTTGTGAGAGCATTACTCTATTTTTCCCTATTTACACATGTTCATGTGTTTGATAATTTTGCATAAAAGCTGTTTGAGAAAATGTAACTTAATTATAACTATGGAACAATCACTCAATGTTTCATCTTTAATTTTTAATAGGTGCTTTGCAACAATACAATAATCTAATATATATTTTTGGCTAGTTCTGAAGCATTTTATGGTATTATAATTTCCAAAAGCTATGGGATTTATAGGTTCTTTTAATACCACACCCAAGTTTCATGTACATGAGAATGTCCTGTGTAGTCTTATTTTTCTACTATTGCAACAATGATTAGAGGGAAAAAGAAAAATGCAAGTATTTGTTCATTGGTTGGGTGTATCTCATTTTCACATTTTGAGTCTTTCTTTGATGAGACCATTTGAAGTGGGTCATTGCCATCAAAGCCAGCTTCATAATTTGAGATATACTAATCGTGTTTGTATTTACTTCATTTCTATAGTTCTATTGATCATAATTTTTACTTCATTTGGTATCAGGGTTTGTTAGAAATTTTTGCCACATTACTTGGTTTGTTGGACTTTAGCTCTGAATTTGTGTGGTGAGGAGTGGCATTCTGAAATTGGAGCTTAATTACTATTTTTGGTTCAATGAAATTGATGTTCAATTACAAAACCCTGATAGTAAATTTTAAGGATTGAATCTTTTTTGTATTAGGCTTGCTCAAGTTTGTTATTTTGTGTTATGCTTATTTCCACTCCTTTGCTTTTGCAGCAATAGAATGAGCCAACTAATGAAACTATTCAAGGGCTTGGAAGGTGCTATTGTGTTAGTCAAGAACCTGACTTACAGGATTTTAATATTGAATGTGCTTAGCTATTGGTGTATTCAATTCTACTAAACCAAATTCAATACTTACAGCTTTGGTCATCTATTACAAGATGTCAAAGATGATAGAAAGCCTTTTTGCAGTGTTGAATTTAAACTTGTACCAAAGAAAGGCAATAAAAGTGCTTAATGTTCTCGGCATGGTTATAGGTAGAGCCTTTGGACAAAAGTTGGTGGCATTTATCCATTTGAGATCAACAAAGCAGTGGATCTTAAAGCACACTTTTTTTTTTTTTGGTGTTGTAATTATGTATTTCTATTGTTGGGAAAAATTGGCCTTGTAAAGCTTGTAGTATAAGTATATATGTTAATAGAAATTTTGTTATCTTGTCCTTGTAATCAAATGATACATTTCAAATTATACTTTCTTCTATGACATGACCAATAGTTGAGAATGATATTTGCATTTGTCACTAAATTGGTTACTCAATTATGCGTTTTCTACTAATTTTGATGGGAAAAAAAATGTCTACAATCTATTACCATATTTTTTACAAAATCAAAACTACCATGATTGGCTTGATAACATTTCAAAAGATAACTCACAAACATCGATAATTATACATACTTGTAATGATTTTGTATAAATAAACAAAGATGCTCAAGTGTAATGATTTTGAATGTTAATTTTCTACTTCCATCTTTATTAATTTGTTTCCCTTTAAATAGCATTCAGTGCACAGCATATGTGCAATACAACTGATGATAAGCAGCCAACTATTAACATAAACTTGATAACAACTAATTAGCAAACAACCTAATCCTATCCTCTACACTTCCAATAGTCTAGGAAATAAGTTATTAATAATTTCTATCTTTCACTAACGAATCCTACTATTTAAGAAGACTAGCCAGACTTCAATCTTGGAACTTCATTACTTATCCATCTCATCTTGTCACCCAAGCCAATAATGACAGCTCCTTCACATTCAACTTGTTGATCCTCATCTTTGGCCAGTTGCTCATCCTCATCTTCATCCTTGGCAAGCCAAGGCTCCCTTTTCCTCAAGTTTGTCTGAAACATTACAAAGAATCATTATGTTATTGTTCATCAAGAAAATCTATAGTATAACCACCTCAAGTTAACATCTATAGTATCCACCATTGCATCATTAACTACATTCAAAAGTGTATTAAAATGCACACTAGTTTGCCAACACATAAAGGCTTGTCAATCTAATGATTCCTAATTTCTATCCCTATTTAATGAAACTCAATAGCAAAGCAGGCAACATAGAAGGCATAACATGAATGACTTACCCTATCAATTATTAAATTTAGTTGTGAAAATAAGATTTTGTTCATATGGTAAGGATAACTTAAACTTCAAACAAGGCATAAGAGCCAATATCAAAATAACTCGAAGAATTTCAAAAGTTTTTGCCTATCCAAATTTTCACTATAACTGTTGAAGTTGGCAAACCATAATGCACACTTAACTTCATTTCATGGAATTTGATTCTCCCTTGCTTTGTTGTTGACATTCATTCCATGGGATTGGATTCTTTCATATTCCCTCAATTTCTCAGTAGCCAAATAGGGCACAAAGTAAAACTGAATTAAGAAAAAGTTTCAAGTCTTGGGAATCATGTCAATAAGAAATATATTTCTTATTAGTTTACAAAACTGGTCCTCAATTGATGATATGACTAAACACCACTACTCGTGCATAAACAAAGTAAAACCTATAGCATGGTCATAGCACTAATTATGTTCTAGTGCATATAGCATTGCACCTCAAATCTAGTAATTAAAAATGACTTGCAAATCAAAGTAACATGTTTATGTCTTGTTCACGACACTCAAGACTCAAGAGTTCACGTGATAATATGTCCGAGAATGAATCTTGATGATTGAACTTAGCTTTTCTCATGGATCTTTAATTGGGAAGCACTAGTGCAAAAAAGTTCAGGATCCTGAACTTTTTAGCAATAAGATCTCGGTTATAAAGTAATTTTACAATCTGGTCGTAAAGATTTTGCAACAAAGTTAAGGAAATGATCTCCCAATTGGGTAATAGGACCATAATACCAGGTAAGTGAAGTATATAATAGAAACGCATAAAGATTAATGCATATCTATATATGAGATCTTAGATCAACTATGGAAGGTACTTAAACTTTACCAAGAATGAGTGAAATAAGACTACAACCTGAGAAATATTAAACAAGCCGAACAATGGTGGCAAAATTCAAACAAGCTAACCAATGGATTGGGATAAAAACTAATCTGAATATTGGATAAATTTATAGTTCAAAACCTAAAATAGCAAATAAAGACTCAGTATTTTCAATCACCAAAGGCTGAAAAAAAGAGAAAGAAAACCCAAATGAGTAGTTTTCTAATAAATAAAATGAATCCAGCTTTAAAGACTGAAGAAAGACCTTTCCAACCATCTTCAGCTCTTTGCCTAAACCTTGAAGCCTCTTGAGTCATTGAAGACTGCAGAAAGACCTTTCCAACCATCTTCAGCTCTTTGCCTAAACCTTGCAGCCTTTTGAGTCCGGTTTTGCAGAAGTTCTTCAATCTTGGGAAGCTCACTAAGCTCTTGACGAATGCTGTTTTTTTGAGAAAGCAATCTGTGGAGATGAGTTTGTTGTGATATCATTCCAACCTTTAAATCTCGAAGATCCTGTTTCATTTGTTGATATTTCAACACCATCTCACTCATTCTTGCTGAGCATGTGTTAAGTTCACTCTTGTACTGATCCCGAGTATCAATTAACTTCTTTTGTTTCTCCATAAGGCTGAAAGTTTCTTGGTCTTTTTGAACTAAAATATGCAGACTTTGCACAAGATCATCAAGTTGGCTAAGGTAATGCCTTAACAGATAACATTTACCTTCTCCAAGGAAACCAGGTTTGTGCACAAGTAGCTCAGAAGCCTGTTTGAATCTAAGCAATGTAGCTTCATCTAAAAGTGCTGCACCTACAGACAACGAGAAATAGGCCTCCAGCTCTGACGGGCTCCTTGTAATTGCTCCATGGAAGTTTCTGGTGTGGCACTAGATGCAGAAGAGGCAGATTCGATAGGAATGTCCAGATTATTTATTGTTTTTGACACTTCTTCCAAAAGCTTATGAAGAGAATATTTTGAAATAGAAAGAGGAAAGCCCCCAAGGAATGAAGTATTCTACAAAAGAAAGTTATTATTATGAACCAATATGTTAAATTATCGATTGTTCCAAAAGTTTAAATTATTGAAATATGGTAAATTTAATTATTTAACCACACAATTCTAACACAATAGAGGAGTAAGATCAGTATATTAAAACAAAAGAATTCCATCATTACCAGTGATATCTCATCGTGTTGTAAAGAAGGTGGTGTAGTTTCAAGTTGATGAATCTCATGCAGTGTTCCATTATCAATATCAACTACAACCTCAGGATGAGATGCAATTGGCAATGATAATGTTATATGTTGCTCATCTGCATTTACGACCTGTTGTTTTTGCACTTCCTCCTCTTGCACCTGCTTTGTCTCCTCTTCCCTTCGCTTAGCCTCTTTCAACTGTCAATCTCTAGCTCCTTCTTCTTGCTTTTTGGCATTTGCCATTTCTTCTTGTTTTTTAAGCTCTTCAGCTTGCATCTTCTCAGATTCTTTATTTTTTCTCACAATTTCAGCCAAGCGATGTAGTTCAATTCTCCTTTCTACTTCTTTATGGAGTTTCTGGATAGATGTACCCAAATTAAAAAAAGGAGCACTAGGTCCCTCATTAAAAAACAAGATCGCCATTAACCCTTCATTTCTCTTGTATTATCAATAAGTTAGCATATTAGAGGTTCAAATGATAACCAATGATAATAGTATGCTTTGTACTACCTCAAACATGTAATTCAAGTTTAAATCCCACCTCTCACCTCCCCTTTCTCGCTATCTTTTTTTTTTTTTTTTTTTAGTTAGGAAAGTAGAAAGACTAAAAAAGAAGCATATTTTCTGATTTTCAATAACTTGATGTTGTCCTCTTCTTTTTTTTTTTTTTTTTTTTTTAATGAACTGAAAAAATGGTAGAAGATGGCGACCAAAGTGGCTTCTCTATTTGGAAGCTATCATAGAAATATCCTATAGACCATTTACTATCCTCTAATGGCACAATACGTATAGAATATCAAAATGGTCCATGGTCCAATGCCACACTATTTTCAGTTTAGTTTTTTTCTTTTTTACTTGAATATTTTCGGTTTAGTTAAAATATTTGATAATTATTATGTTTTACCTAACTAAAAAGGTAATGCAATTTATAATAAACAATTATTGGTTTACATTGCACTATTCATGTGAGATTTATATTATAAATTAAATAGATATACACATTTACATAAAGTGTATAATATTGTTCACATCTATATCTATATAATACTAAAAGCTGAAGCGTAGCATTTAGTGTTGCTATGCTCACGTTGAACCACATCAGTGGCCATGTCATTTTTATCATCTTTTCTGAATTTGGTCTACAATTTTAAAATAATTTTTATGAATTTTAAATTTTAAAATACTAATAAATATAAAATCAATCCTTGCCTTATCTTCACCATAAAGCCCACTTTTTATAAATTTAATTCCATCCTAAAGCCCAAACCCAAAACCTTTTCAACTAAAACCCTTTCTATAACCTTTTGTTTTACGATTTCAACTTTCAACCTTCTGTTTTTAAATTCCTTTTGTTGCACGGTTTAAAGCTCCTTTCTCCCCACGTTTTGTTTCAGATTCCTTCCCCTTCCTCACTTTCTGTTCTATGGTTTCACATTTACTTCACGCCAGCCTTTCTCCCTTCTAATGATAGCCTCTCTATCTTCCTTCCTTCCTGCCTTTCTCTCCTCACAGTATATAAATACTGATAGAAGTTGGTTCAAAGCATAAAAGCCCTAGAACCATCCGTAAACCAAAATCTACAATTTGATTTTTATTTTCATTTTACTTTCTACTTCTAATTTGTTTTGTGTTTTCTTCATTTCAGATATATCTTTCTTTTTTGGTTTTCAGGAAACGGAAGTCTCTTCTCACGAAAGCTTGCAGCAAGTAGTCGTCCCAGCACAGATTCTGATATGTACATCTCTTTTCTTTTTAAAATTTTCTTTTTGGACTTTGTTTGCTTAAGTAATCCAATTTATTGCTCTCTTAACACATATGCACTTGAAAATTGTCCAAGAAACTTTGATCGGATATTGCAAATTTGGAATTACTAAGTTGTGAGTGTAAAACCACATAATACATACTTGTTTAGGACGTTTTGTTGTTACATTTTCATTTTTTAGTGATTCATTAAGTGTTGCTTCTTTTATATGTACACAAAATGTTCGATAAAATTCTTAAGTGATGTTTTGTTGGCCTTTTTTACTCTTTTCCCCGGTGGCAACTTTAGCCCAAAACACCGACTCCTTCAAGAAGGTCACTCTTTTCTTCTCTCTCCGAAAAAATCGGATCATGTATTTGTGAATCATTTTATTTTTATTTAGTTTTACTAATTCGTTTATTTTCAAATTGCTTTTAGTTTGAGTATTGTTGGTTTCAAAAGTCAATTTGGACTATAAGACTCTAATCTACACCTAAGAATTTGTTAAATTGTTTGTTCGTTTTTCAGATTTCAATTTGCCTCCAATAAGTTCCCCTTTCTTTCTTTCAGTATGTTTTCTTTTTCCTTTTTTTCATTTTTATTGTTGTGTTTGGCCGTAGAGAAAAGCTCAATATTTTTGGTAGTATAATTTGAGATTTTTTGATTTGTAGGTGGTATTGACAACCTTTATTGTGATTTAATGGTTAGGTTGGTGCACATGAAAGCTTCTTAGAGAGCAACTTGGCCATTGTTGGTGGCAATGATTAGTGAGGACGGTTGTGACTTGTAAGGAGATTGGAGCAGCGGTATTCCATATTACCTTTCTATCACTCTAAATTTCTTGCTCAAGGTAATAAAAGGTTTCCACCTTCTGTTGGGTGTGAAAGGAGCGTGGGCTGTTTTTTTTTTTTTTTGGTTTTGATGGGTTTTCCCAACTCTTTCATGTTAGAGTTTATTGCATTGATATTAGCAATGGTCATGAATTTTTTTGGGGGGAGGGTTTGTGTATAATATGATTGATAAAATTCCTCAATGAATGAGAGGTACTGGAATATATATATATATATATATATTAAAAAGGAGTTGTAGTTGTAGTTTCCATTATTTAAATTTTTGTTTGTTAGCCCCCCAAGGAGGTTAAATTTAATCTCAAACCATTGATATTGAACCATACTTTTATATTGTTATATTATTTTATTTTGAAAGTTTAATATGTAGAACAAGATGCTTTTTTTTTTCTTTTTTTTGTGCAAGTTATCCCATTTAGTTATAAAATCTACTAAAAGTTGAAACTATGTGTGTTTGGTATGGATTTTGGAGCCTAGATATGTCTTCTCCAGCGATCACTTCAGCCCAAAGATGTTTGCCAAAGCTTTGCAGAAGTTTCTTTATGTTGTCTTACTCTGAGTCTCTCACCCTCAGTTCATCTTCTTCTCCCTTCAATTATAACCTTCTTTGGATGCCTATTTATTTATTTATTTTAATAACATCTTGGTAAGCTATCTTAGTAAGTGCAAAAAAAATTACAGATTACATAGCCTCCTGTCATATAATTTGCAAAGACTATGATTGCAGACTACAATATGAGAAAGCATGCTTTGTTTGGCTGATACCAAAAAACAACATAGCAAAAGGCCATAATATTTCTATGATTGAACACAATATGATATTTCGGTTTTGGCCTTTGTTTTATTGTAAGAGCCTATTGCATTATCAATAGAGAATTCGTGTGTCAAGGATATTTAAAAAGGAAACTCGAACCCATTAGATTGAGAAGTCTGTTTTACTCACAAGCCTTTAACTTTTAGTTACTTTTTGAAGTATTTTTCTTTAATGTTTGGTTTTTCTTTATGCCTTTTAAGTTTTGGATTTTCTAAAAATAAATTAATCTTGAAGGTGTTAGCAGATTGCATAATTTAAAGAGTGAATTGCACTGGAAATAGGATCAACAAAGTTAATCAGTTTGTGCTGAAAATTTGGAATTGGGTATTGTTGAGAGTAATTTATCTAATGAGGAGAAAAAATAATCTATTCAAGTAGTAATTCTACACTAACAAATGCACTTAAGAAAAGAGAACTGTGAGGAAAAAAAAAAGCTTGATACTTTACAACTACTAAGTTTGGTCTAGAATATCAAATTTTAACGCCTATTGTTATTGGCATCATAAAGCACGAAACAACTTGCTATATTCTATTTTCATTAAATACTTGGTATTATTTTGTTACGAGAGACGGTTGTTAAATAGTATTAATGTTATAGGTTATAGCAATCTAACACTGATCATCTTGAATTCCATTCGATATTCTATTATGAATTAAACTACCATAAAAGGTTAGGATAAGTCTATTAGCCAAAAAAAGAAAAAAGAAAAAAAAGATAGATCATCTGTCTTAGCATTTATCTAGAGATTGTGTTTGTGTAATGTGTAATGAGCATCGACTTTACTTTGTGTTTGTTGAGTTTGTGTCATCTTTACATGTTTGATAAAATATGTTTGGTCTTGCATTTTATTATTGTCATTTTTTTTCCCTCCCAAATGTAAGGCTTTGGATTGCCATTTGTTGGGTCTAAATTGCTGAATTATTTGATTGGTTGCACTTGATGTCATATGAGCTTGCTGTACTTTTTTGTAGAATATTTGTATGGACCACATAACAATAGATTGTATGGATTAGGGGTAGCTGTTCGTGATAGTGCAAGCCAATGTATATGAGCAATGTGTGTAAAATTAGAAGTAGGGAATGACCATTGAAGTGCAGGCTATAAGATTACAAAGTATAGTGCTTTGTGAATTTGGGGCTGCAAAAAGTTGAAGTAGAGTGTATAGTCAAAAATCTGATAGATGAACTAAAGTCAGTTGGACCACTAATTTGCGGATTGCCTAGATCCTTAATGATAGTAGCGGGCTTGAGTCTTCTAACAAGAATATATGTTTCTCTTATCCGACTTATCGTCTTCCTCGAAGTAGCATATGAAGCAAAGAACTATATTGATGTAATAAATTGGCTAGAGGAGTCCCTTCCATGTATTATGAGTCTTATAGACACTGATGTACCTGTTACTTAATGATAATACTATTAATAAAGTCTACACTATAGTTTTATTTACACACACACACACACAAAAAAAAGTGTCTTTATTGAGAAAATTCAAAATATTGTTATTTTTCCAACAATTTGAAAACATTTTCAGGCATGTACAATTAGAGCTTCCAAACATGTAGATTCCTTTATACAAATGTATTTTTAGTGTAGTTACTCCTTTGTTTGATATTCCATGTGTACTTGGATACATTTCAATAAAGATTGTTGTTTATAAAAAAAAGAAAAGAAAAAGAAATAGTCATTTTATCCATTTTAAAATCATAGAACCTTCAAGCAAAATAAATATTTGTAATTTATATATTTAACTATTCTGGCCCGTGCATCGCATGGGTTAGCGACTAGTTTGCATAAAAGTGTACGATATTGTACACATTTATTTAGTCTATAATGTAAATCTTATATGAATAGTATAATGTAAACTAATAATTTTTCTTTATAATAATGATAAAAATGAGAATGAAAAATAAAGGAAAAAAAAATTAGCGCCCGTATATGTTGGGCATATATGTGGGGCAAAGTGGTACTTTCCCTTACAATGAGGCCATATCCATGGGCTTGCTAGTTCGGGCCCTTGAGGGGTGGGATTTAGGTGTTAGGTTTTCTAAAACAGATCCAAAAAATAAAGAAAAGAAAAAAGAAAATAGTTGTGGAAAGGGATTATTAATTTAACCTCTGACATAGATATCCAAGAGTTTTGTTTCTTAAAGGAAGCTATGAGCCATATGGCTGAGTATTTATAGAGTTATTGTCAAATTGACACCAACAGATACGCTTGTATCATGAAAGGAATTGGAATTGACTTGCAATTTTGAGCACTTGTTATTTTAGGCTCCATAAATCATGTTCATAATTCAAAATGAAACTTAATTAGATGAGAATTTGACTAAATTAGATATGTCACGAATGAAGATACTAACTTAAAAGGGAAGTTAACTTTTCAAATGACAAAAGAATTTATGTTTGACTTACATGTTGGCATCTAGTTTAGCAAAATTCCTAATTTATCTTGTCATGGATGACCAAGTTCAAAATGGAATTCAAATTTGGAGTTAAGGTTTAAATGTTTAATGGAGGAAACATGCCTCAAAAGGAAATTTTAATTTTCAAAATGTTTGTATTAGAAATAATTCTTTTGTAAACATTATATTAGGAATATAAGAATTAATATAGTATCATACTTTTAGCATGCCTCTTCTCAAGCTTTCAAAACTCAGTCCTATACGGCTATACCCAGATACCGTAATGAAACTATATGTAAGCAAGAAGACCCTATTTTTTCTTTAGTTTTGTTTTCTCTTTTTAAAAATAAAAAATTTGTATATTATAAATTCAATTTTCAAAAGTAATTCTTTCTTTCATATTTTTAATTCTTTAAAAGTTTTGCATACAGATTAGTTAAAAGGCATATCTGTATATATTAATGTATTTTTTTCTTTGACCAAAATATATTAATATATTAATGTATTATACCAAAAAGAAAAGAACAAAAAAGAAGAAACATTGGTTATGTTGGGTAACCCATTTAGCATTGGGTGGCCCAAATATTCTATAGAGCAAACTAGAGCATTAGATGAGATAGTATTCTGGTCATCAATTACAGCAAACTATTGCATTCTACACTCTACTGAGGAGTAAATTTTTTTTTTTTTTTTTAGTATGGTACTTTAGTTTAAAAAAAATCAAGTATTAGGTAAATTTTTTTTTTTCACTATTTTTTTCTTTTATAAATTTTATAGTATTAAGTGGATTATAAATATTTAAGATAATAATTAGTATTTAAAGTGTGGACTGCAAAGTGATTTATCTTTTTTTTTTTTTTTTTTTTTGTATGGTACTTTATTTTCAAAGAATCAAGTACTGGATAAATTTTTTCATTTTTTTTTCTTTTGTAAATATTATATTATCAAGTGGATTATAAATATTTAAGATAGAAATAAGTATTTAGATTGTAGACTGTAGAGTAATTTTTTTTTTCTTTCTTTTTGTATGGTACTTTATTTTCAAGAAATCAAGTACTTGCTAAAAATTTTTTTTCACTTTTTTTTTTTTTTTTTCATTTGTAAATTTTATATTATTATGTGGATTATAAACATTTAAGATAGTAATTAGTATTTAGAGTGTGGACTATGAAGTGATTATTTTTATATTTCTTTTTTATTTTGTATGGTACTTTACTTTAAAGAAATCAAGTATTGGGTACTTTTTTTTTTTTTTTTTAGTTTTTTTCTTTTGTAAATTTTATATTATTAATGAATTATAAATATTTAAGATAGTAATTAATATTTAGAGTGTGAATTGTGGAATGATTTATCTTCATCTTTTCTTTTTCTTTTTCTTTTTCTTTCTCTTTTTGTATAGTACTTTATTTTCAAGAAATCAAGTATTGGGTTTTTTTTTTTCACTCTTTTTTTCTTTTTTAAATTTTATATTATTATGTGGATTTAAAATATTTTAAATAGTAATTAGTATTTAGAGTATGGACTGCGAAGTGATTTATCTTTTCTTTTTCTTTTTTCTTTTTGTATGGTACTTTATTTTCAAGAAATCAAGTACTAGGTAATTTTTTTTCACTTTTTTTTTCTTTTGTAAATTTATATTATTAAGTGGATTATAAATATTTAAGATAGTAATTAGTATTTAGAGTGTGGATTGTGGAATGATTTATCTTCATCTTTTCTTTTTCTTTTTCTTTTTGTAAAGTACTTTACTTTTAAGAAATCAAATATTGGGTAATTTTTTTTCACTCTTTTTTTCTTTTGTAAATTTTATATTATTAAGTGGATTATAAATATTTAAAATAGTAATTAGTATTTAAAGTGTGGACTGCGAAGTGATTTATCTTTTTTCTTTTTGTGTGGTACTTTATTTTCAATAAATCAAGTACTAGGTAATTTGTTTTTCACTTTTTTTTTTTTAATTTTATATTATTAAGTGGATTATAAATATTTAATATAGAAATAAGTATTTAGATTGTGGATTGTAAAGTGATTTATCTTTTTCTTTCTTTATTTTTGTATATTATTTTATTTCCAAGAAATCAAGTACTTGGTAAATTTTTTTTTCACTTTTTTTTTCTTTTATAGATTTTATATTATTAAGTGGATTATAAATATTTAAGATAGTAATTAGTATTTAGAGTGTGGACTATGAAGTGATTTATCTTTATATTTTTCTTTTTCTTTTTCTTTTCGTATGGTACTTTACTTTTAAGAAATCACATATTGGGAAAAAAAAATTTCTTTTGTAAATTTTATATTATTAAATGAATTATAAATATTTAAAATAGTAATTATTATTTAGGATGTGGACAGTGGAATGATTTATCTTTATCCTTTTTTTTTTCTTTCTTCTTTTTCTTTTTGTATAGTACTTTATTTCAGGAAATCAAGTACTGGGTAAATTTTTTTTTCTTACTCTTTTTTTCTTTTGTAAATTTTATATTATTAATTGGATTATAAATATTAAGATAGTAATTAGTATTTAGAATGTGGACTGTGAAGTGATTTTTTCACTTTATCTTCTTTTTGTATGGTACTTTATTTTCAAGAAATCAAGTACTAGGCAATTTTTTTCACTTTTTTTCCTTTTGTAAATTTTATATTATTAAATGAATTATAAATATTTAAGATAGAAATAAGTATTTAGATTGTGGACTGTGGAGTGATTTATCTTTTTTTTTTTTTTTTTTGTATGGTACTCTATTTTGAAGAAATCAAGTACTAGGTAAATTTTTTTTTACTTTTTTTTCTTTTGTAAATTTTATATTATTAAGTGGATTATAAATATTTAAGATAGTAATTAGTATTTAGAGTATGGACTGTGAAGTGATTTATCTTTATATTTTTTTTTTCCTTTTTCTCTTTGCATTGTAGTTTACTTTCAAGAAATCAAGTACTAGGTAATTTTTTTTTTCATTTTTTTTCTTTTGTAAATTTTATATTATCAAATGAATTATAAATATTTAAGATAATAATTAGTATTTAGAGTGTGGACTGTGAAGTGATTTATCTTTATCTTTTTTTTTTTTTTTTTTGTCTTTTTCTTTTTGTATGGTACTTTACTTTTAAGAAATCAAGTAATGAGTAATTTTTTCACTTTTTTTTTTCTTTTGTAAATTTTATATTATTAAGTGGGTTATAAATATTTAAGTCATTTTTTAGGTCCTAAGGGTATTTCAGTCACTTTTTAGGTTACGAGGTCATTTTAGTCATTTTATTGGTTTCAAGATCATTTCGGTCAATTTCTAAGTTTCAAGGTCATGTGGTCATTTTTTTTTGTCCTAGGGGTATTTTGGTCAAGTTCAACGATGTCTAGGAGAAATTACATATGTTTATACATTAGAAAGACATATAGGCAAATAATTTGTGTTAAGCAACAGGTAACTATGGTATGAGATGGACTGATTTCAAAGTTATTAACTTAAAATGATTAATGATGTGTTAAGGATTTTACAGACGAGGTAGATAGTAGATGAGTGGATTTTTCAGATCAGAAGGGGTTATTAAAGCGTTGTTGTGAATAATGTCAAAATTCTTTATGGAGTTTCTGGATAGATGGACCCAAATTAAAAAAAAGGAACACTAGGTCCCTCATTAAAAAACAAGATCGCCATTAACCCTTCATTTCTCTTGTATTATCAATAAGTTAGCATATTAGAGGTTCAAGTGATAACCCAATGATAATAGCAAGCTTTGTATTACTTTAAATATGTGTTTCAAGTTTAAATCTCACCTCCCTTCTCTCACTATCTTCCTATCTTAAAATATATATATATATATATATTTAAAAGTTAGGAAACTAGAAAGACTAAAAAAAGAAGCATATTTTTTTTTCAATAAGTTGATGTCATTTTTTTTTTTTTTTTTTTTAATGAACTAAAAAAATGGTAGAAGATGGGGGACCAAAGTGATTTCCCTACTTGGACGTTATCATAGAAACATCCTAATGCCACACTATCCTCTAATTGCACAATACGTATAGAATATGAAAATGTTCCCTGGTCCAATGCCACACTCTTTTCAGTTTAGTTTTTTTTTTTCTTTTTTAATTGAAAATTAATTTTCGGTTTAGTTAAAATATTTGATAATTATTATGTTTTACCTAACTAAAAAAATAATGCAATTTATAATGGACAATTATTGGTTAACATTGTTCTATTCATGTAAGATTTATATTATAAATTAAACAAATATACACATTTACATAATGTGTATAATATTGTTCACATTTGCAAAAAAGTGTATGATGTTATACACATTTGTTTAGTTTGTAATGTAAATCTTATATGAATAGTACAATGTAAGCTAATAATTTTTTTTTTTTTATAATAATGAAAAAAAAAATGAGAATGTAAAATAAAGGAAAAAAAAAAATTATTGCCCATATATGTTGGGCATATATGTTAGGCAAATCTCCCCTTACAATGAGGGCATATCCATGGGCTTGCTAGTTCGAGCCCTAGAGGGGTGGGATTTAGATATTAGGTTTTCTAAAATAGATCCAAAAAATTAAGAAAGAAAAGAAAAAAAGCAAATAGTTGGGCAAAGGTGGCATCTTTGAAGAGCAATGGGCCATCAAGTAGCTACCCACATCATTTATCACTACAAGAAATTTGGTTATTTTCAACGGTTGAAACCATTGAAAAAAGTATTAAAAACTGTGGGGCACCACACACTTAAAACCATCCCGGCCCATTCTATGCCCGGCCCAAGGCCCATACCGAGGATAGTGTGAAGGCCGAGGATAACGAAAATAGCTTAAAGCACCTAACAGCCTAGTCGAGGATGACACATCCTCGGCACACCGACTTCGCCAAAAAGAAAAATATCAACTCATTCGTTGAAAATATCTCACCAACATTCTGACCACTTTAATGGTGATGTGACCTACGAACCCAGTCGCCTTGGTTACTCCAACTAATAAAAGCCTGTAAAGACGGCTGAGAACTAACATAAAGCCTATAAAATCAGATGATGGGATAAACTCCTATCCAGAGTGACCGAATAACTGATAGATGGACGGCCGAGATTAATTAGAACGATACTATATAATCAAGAGGATTCCCAGCAGAGAAGGGGGGGGGGGACCGATTAATCCTAAGAAAAATAGATCCTCGGCATAAGCCCCTATCATTTGTTATAAACACCAAATTGACCGTTATTTACTTCGGTGATGCCAAATCCTTATACCCACATCTCTACAAATTTTTATTGCAAATGGTCCATTACAAATTGAGTCCCTACAATTGGCGCCGTCTGTGGGAAGGGTGTTGTGCGCTAACAGGTACAACGGTTAGTGTAAATGAAAAATCATCAGTCAAGACCAACACAGTTTGTAGTAGCAACATTCGTTCAGAGGTCTATAACCACAAGAAACAAAAGTATAAAAAAGAAAGAAAGAAATAAATAATACAAAACAAGTCTACTTCTTTTATTCATACTTGAAGAAAAATTACATCTTTTACAAGTGAAGCCCGCGGGGCTTGTTCTAAAGCTAACTACAAAGGCAAACGCTTGATGAGACCGGCAGAAGAACAAATAGCAGAAAGTGAAACTGACTGAAGAACAAAAGATAGAAAAGAAGCAAAAGAAGAGATGAAGAACAAATAGCAAAAAGCGAAACTGACTGAAGAACAAAAGATAGAAAAGAAGCGAAAGAAGAGATGAAGAACAAATAGCAGAAAGCGAAGTTGACTGAGGAACAAAAGATAGAAAAGAAGCGAAAGAAGAGATGAAGAACAAATAGCAAAAAGCGAAGCTGACTGAGGAACAAAAGATAGAAAAGAAGAGAAGCAAGAGAGGAGGAAATGAAGAGGGGGAGACTGGTTGGGAGATGGAAATAAAAGAGATAAAAAGGAAAAAGAAAAAAAAGAAAGGCTAGTTGAGGAGCAAAAGAAGAAGAGAAAAAAGAGAAAAGAGGGAGGAAGGGCCACATAGGAGGTGGGAGAGGTAGAGGCACAGGACGGCTCCACTTCTGGGTTCCACCTGGTTTCCTTCCCACCCCCAGTGCAGTCGGCTTGGAGGGTCAAGGACCCATACCCAAGAGGAGGTGGTTACGTTCTTCCTGAACCCTTCTCCAGGCGAGGAGGGGGCTTCCTCCTTTGGTTAGGTTGAAAAGAAGGAGGACCTTTGGATCTCCCCTACTCCAACTCCGATGTGACGTTCAGGGTCGGAGTGTCATCCTCGGCTCCTGATAGGGGCTGTGCACCCCCGAGGTCGCCCTCTCCAAGGGCCAACTCATTCGAGGGGGCTCGAGCGGCGGTGTTTGGGAAAGTCTTTTTGGGTAATATTTCTGGGAGAGGTATAAGATGGATGTTTGTCGAAAGTGTGAAGGAGGGGGTTGCCCTAGAAACGTCTTATATAGACGATGGGGCATTGATGAGGGCTAATCCACAATAATTCCTGGGGAGAGATTTCCGGAGCAAATAAATCCGCCCCAAATTCCTAGAGGCCTAACAGCCGTTAGATCCTCGCAGATCCACGGCCAGCATTAATGAGGAGGCGCCTCATTAAATGAGAAGGCACCGAAGCGTCAGAACACGTTACCCGGACAACCCAAGAGACGCCTCGTAATCAAAAGAGTCCCATCAAACGAAGAGGCAAAACACGGCAAGGTCTTATCCTCCACCAACTCTAACTTGCATTTATTATTATTATTATTATTCTGCTTGAAAACTGTAATTATTTAAGACTTATTGTAAATTATGGCAATGTAGAATTAAACGGCTACGGATAAATAGCTAAAATAAATGATAAAATGAGAAAACTAAGTACTGGACAGAACCAAGGTATTGCATGGTCCTCGGACCCAAGTCTCAGGGGGAAACCAGATACTTCAGATGAATAAAATGAGAAAACTAGGTACTGGACAGAACCAAGGCATTGCATGGTCCTCGGACCCAAGCCTCAAGGGGAAACTAGATACTTCAGATGAATAAAATGAGAAAACTAGGTACTGGACAGAACTAAGGCATTGCATGGTCCTCGGACCCAAGCCTCAGGGGGAAACCAGATACTTCAGATGAATAAAATGAGAAAACTAGGTACTGGACAGAACCAAGGCATTGCATGGTCCTCGGACCCAAGCCTCAAGGGGAAACCAGATACTTCAGATGAATAAAATGAGAAAACTAGGTACTGGACAGAACCAAGGCATTGCATGGTCCTCGGACCCAAGCCTCACGGGGAAACCAGATACTTCAGATGAATAAAATGAGAAAACTAGGTACTGGACAGAACCAAGACATTGCATGGTCCTCGGACCCAAGCCTCAAGGGGAAACCAGATACTTCAGATGAATAAAATGAGAAAACTAGGTACTTGACAGAACCAAGGCATTGCATGGTCCTCGGACCCAAGCCTCAAGGGGAAACCAGATACTTCAGATGAATAAAATGAGAAAACTAGGTACTTGACAGAACCAAGGCATTGCATGGTCCTCGGACCCAAGCCTCAAGGGGAAACCAGATACTTCAGATGAATAAAATGAGAAAACTAGGTACTGGACAGAACCAAGGCATTGCATGGTCCTCGGACCTAAGCCTCAAGGGGAAACCAGATACTTCAGATGAATAAAATGAGAAAACTAGGTACTGGACAGAACCAAGCCATTGCATGGTCCTCGGACCCAAGCCTCAAGGGGAAACCAGATACTTCAGATGAATAAAATGAGAAAACTAGGTACTGGACAGAACCAAGGCATTGCATGGTCCTCGGACCTAAGCCTCAAAGGGAAACCAGATACTTCAGATGAATAAAATAAGAAAACTAGGTACTGGACAGAACTAAGGCATTGCATGGTCCTCGGACCCAAGCCTCAAGGGGAAACTAGATACTTCTAGAGCAAAAGCCGAATACTAAGACAAAAGCTTAAAACATCGCATAGTATAAAGCCTTAGGCCAACAGGAAGAGCATTCCCTCATAAAAACTAAGCGATAAGAAAAACCAAGGTCCTGCACGGTCTTTGAACCCAAATCTATCCATCCTCGGGCAACCCTTGGTGCAAAAAGAGAGCTACGAAAATAGCTGAAATAGTGATAACACTGACGATGAGGTAGAGCCCAACAGGCCGAGAAAAGTGCGCCGAGAAAAGTCAAAATCCTACTCCCCTCCCTAGAAGTCGTGCAGCAGAATTTTGAGGGGCTATTGTGGGGCACTACACGCTTAAAACCATCCCGGCCCATTCTATGCCCGGCCCAAGGCCCATACCGAGGATAGTGTGAAGGCCGAGGATAACGAAAATAGCTTAAAGCACCTAACAGCCTAGTCGAGGATGACACATCCTCGACACACCGACTTCGCCAAAAGAAAAATATCAACTCATTCGTTGAAAATATCTCACCAACATTCTGACCACTTTAATGGTGATGTGACCTACGAACCCAGTCGCCTTGGTTACTCCAACTAATAAATGCCTGCAAAGACGGCTGAGAACTAACATAAAGCCTATAAAATCAGATGATGGGATAAACTCTTATCCAGAGTGACCGAATAACTAACAGATGGACGGCCGAGATTAATTAGAACGATGCTATATAACCAAGAGGATTCCCAACAGAGAAGGGGGGGGGGACCGATTAATCCTAAGAAAAATAGATCCTCGGCATAAGCCCCTATCATTTGTTATAAACATCAAATTGACCGTTGTTTACTTCGGTGATGCCAAATCCTTATATCCACATCTCTACAAATTTTTATTGCAAAGGGTCCATTACAAATTGAGTCCCTACAAAAACCATTGAAGTAATGGCGGAGACCTTCTCCGCCATTACTTCTGCGGTCCAATCTGATTATCGGCGGCTGCATTCCCTGCATAGTAGTAGCAAATATAGATATCCAAGAGTATTGTTTCTTAAAGGAAGATATGGGCCATATGGCTGAGTATTTATAGAGTTATTGTCAAATTGACACTAAGGGTGTCAATGTTCGACCCAACCCGCAAACACGACAGGGGTTTTTGCGGGTTAGCGTTAGGCTTAAGCTTTAGTGGGTTTGGGTCATAAATGAGTCAACCTAAAAGCGACATGATAAGAAATATGTCATAAGCAGGTCAACCCACGTAATTCGCAATAGACACGTTTGACACGCCAATTTATTTGTGTCAACCCGAATTGACCCATTTAACACAACCCGTTTAACTAATATAACAAATAAATATTCATTTTATTTTAAATTTGTCAAATACCTTTTATATCCAACCTATATTTTAAATGTGTCGGGTTCGGGTTTAGCCAATTAGTATTTTTTCTTTTTCTTTTTTCTTTTTGCATTCTACACTCTATTGTGAGGGCCATTCTCCTTCTCTTTCGCAAACTTCCAAATAGTATCTTCAGCCAATGTAAGTAGAAATGTTGAAACAATATAGGCTATGCTTCACAAGGTGATGACTACGTCAATGGGTAATCATTAGAACTATAAAACTTTAATTAGCTAGCATGCATCATGCTAAATATTCAAACACCCACTTGATTCAGTTGTAGAAAAGTTTGAATGCCATAAAGAAGGCATATAGGAATTCCTTCTGAAGAATGCATTTGGTTGAAAATGATTGCACTTAATTTCTGTATAGAAGTCTCAGAATATTGCCAACAATTGCACTTGATTCTGAAGAATGCATTGAAGGATTCCTAGAGTAAAATGGTTCAAACGCCTGAGGAGTTTCATGATTGCCAGCTATTGGTTGAAAATGATTATGGAAGTTACTAGCTCCATGATTGAAAGCCATTGCTCGAGGCTGATTAGGGAGCCTATTAGCCATATGAGCAGGTGGAGGAGTTCCATGATTGCCAGTCATTACTCGAGATTGATTTGGAAACATATTAGCCATAGGAGAATAAGGAGCAGTTCCATGATTGATAGCCATTACTTGAGACTGATTTGAGAATTGCTTGAGATTGTTAGGTAACATACTAGCCATATGAGCAGGAGGAGTTCTATAATTGCCAGCCATTAATTGCTCGAGACTGATTAAAAGGGAACCTACTAGCCGCCATATGAGCAGGATGAAAAGTTCCATAATTGCTAGACATTGCTTGATTTTGATTAGAGAACATATGAGCATTAGCAAGAGCATGAGCATGTGCATTTTGGTGGAAGGACTGATTTATATGACGCTGAAATTTCATTGGTGTTGGATCAACATTTGTCATTGGCTCATCCCTATCATTAGCACGTGAAGACTTGGTACAAGCCTTTCGAGTATTATTAACCTTTTTTGATTTGCTCTCATTTTTCTCATAAATTTTACACAAAACCCATTTATCCAACTGGAAGACACAAAATTCAATAATAGTTAGATTTACAATAGATAACAACAATGATGATCAGGGAAAAAAAAATAATAATAAAAAAAATAAAAATAAAAAAAAAATAAAAATCAGAAATTCAAATAACATTTAAATAATATAAAAGCTATAACAAAATGATAAAATCAACTTACCCTCATGTCATTTTCACCACTTCTAGTTAGAGGAGGATGATTAATTTTATATTCGTACATGAGCCAATTGGTCTTGTCACGATTTGGAGCTTTATTAATTTTTTTTTTTTTTTTTTTTTTGTATGGTACTTTATTTTCAAGAAATCAAGTACTGTGTATTTTATTCACTTTTTTTTTTTCTTTTGTAAATTTTATATTATTAACTAAATTATAAATATTTAAGATAGTAATTAATATTTAGACTGTGGATGGTAGACTAATTTATCTTTTCTTTTTCTTTTTCTTTTTGTAGAGTACTTTACTTTTCAGAAATCAAATACTAGGTAAAAAGAAAATTCACTTTTTTTTTTTTCTTTTGTAAAATTTATATTATTAAGTAAATTATAAATATTTAAAATAGTAATTAGCATTTAGAGTGTAGAATGTGGAGTGATTTATCTTTATCCTTTTTCTTTTTTTTTTCTTTTTGTATAGCACTTTACTTTTCAGAAATCAAGTACTAGGTAAATTTTTTTTTTTTCACTTTTTTTTTTCTTTTATAAATTTTATATTCTTAAATGGATTATAAATATTTAAGATAGTAATTAGTATTTAGATTGTGGACTGTAAAGTAATTTTTCTTTTTCTTTTTCTTTTTTTTCCTTTTTCTTTCTGTATAGTACTTTACTTTCAAGAAATCAAGTACTGGGTAATTTTTTTTTTCACTTTTTTTTTTCTTTTGTAAATTTTATATTATTTTGTAGATTATAAATATTTAAGATAGTAATTAGTATTTAGAGTGTGGACTGCGAAGTGATTTATCGTTTCTTTTTCTTTTTCTTTTTGTATGGTACTTTATTTTCAAGAAATCAAGTACTAGGTATTTTTTTCACTTTTTTTTTTCTTTTGTAAATTTTATATTATTAAGTAAATTATAAATATTTAAGATAGTAATTAGTATTTAGATTGTGGACTATGGAGTGATTTATCTTTTTTTTTTTTTTTTTTCTTTTTGTATGGTACTTTATTTTCAAGAAATCAAGTACTGGACAAATTTTTTTTTTCACTTTTTTTTTTCTTTTGTAAATTTTATATTATTAAGTGGATTATAGATATTTAAGATAGTAATTAGTAGTTAGAGTGTGGACTGTGGAGTGATTTATCTTTATTTTCTTTTTCTTTTTCTTTTTCTTTTTGTATGATACTTTACTTTCAAGAAATCAAGTACTGGGTAAATTTTTTTATATTATTTGTCTTTTGTAAATTTTATATTATTAAATGAATTATAAATATTTAAGATATTAATTAGTATTTAGAGTGTGGATTGTGGAGTGATTTATCTTTTTTCACTTTTTTTTTCTTTTGTAAACTTTTTTTTCTTATTAACTTCTTAACTTATTGTTATATTTTCTCCAACTTTTTCCCTTACTTTTACCTTTTCATCCCCTCACTACTATTTATATTCCTTTATTTTTTGGCTTTTATTTATAAACAAACATATACATACACACACAGATATATATATATATATATATATATAAATTACTGTTTTTTGCTTGCTTCATGATGTGAAAAAAAATTAGTGTTTTTTTTTAATAAAAATGTTATACTAGAGCTAGGGAGAACAAACACAATAGTGTTCCAATAAACAAAGTGCGAAATGTGCGTTTGACATCAACTTATTTAGCTCTTTTGTTGATTAATTAGTAAGTTGTGATCCGTACAATGCACGGATAATGTTGTAATGTTTTATGTAAAACATTTTTGGAAAATGTTGTACATATATGATAGCATATTTTTTTATAATAAAACTTTGTTAGTAATTAATTCATCATAAGAAGCAACAATTATAAATTGCACACATATCTACTATAATTATTCTGTTCAAGTAATGAGCAATAAAAAAAATAAAAAAATAAAAAATCAACTTTGGAGTAGTATTGTATGATAAAAGTTGATAAAAGCATGTTAATTCCTTCCATATTATTGATCTTTTTTATGTGATATAATAAAGAGTTTCATTGTGTAATCTTGTTTTTGTTTCTTAAATTCTTTGTTTTTGTGGAATGTTGATGCTTATAAAGCTTAAGCTTGTTGAGGGGTATGTTATCATCATCTAATTCTTCATTTTCAACGTTTGAAGTTTAGTCTGTCCTTAGTTGTTCAATTTTTGAGCTTTCATCACTTTTTCCTTTTGTCATTTGTGTTGATCATAAATGAATTGGCACTAGAAGATTTTTGATTGGATCTTACAAAGTTTGGATTTTAGGATTTGTTGTCGCTAAGATTTTAAGTAGGTATTTGCATTCATATTAAAGGCATGTTATTAACATCAATCTAAATGTGATGTGACAGTTTTTTGTAAATGTTTTTATATTTCTTTTGTTACTTTCGGAATAATGTAGCAAAAGAATTAATATAGCTTATTGGATTGTGTATATATTTTTTTTCTTCCATACCTTTTGGTCATTTGAAGGTGCATAAAAATCTTAGCAACTGTGTAATTTTCAAAACCATCATTTAGATTGAATTCATCCAAATGAAGTAGAAAAATTTATTTTCTTCCTAAAATATTAAATTCATTCAAACAAAGTAGAAAAATTTATTTTCTTCCTAAAATTTACTTCAAATCATGTGGTATTCATTCTCCAATATCAATTTGCATATGAGGAATTTAAAATATATTATGATCAATAGGTTTACAACAATTTAAATAAGATATACCTCAGTTTGTTTTTTAGTAAGATTTCTTGCAAATTCATTTTGGATTTTCTCAGCATTTCAATCAAATATTACAAAAGTTGTTTTATCAATTGCATCAAAAAGTTCAATTTGAATCTTGTATCTAAAGTAGTTTACAATTATATAGTAGTTATAGTGAGATGAATATGTTATAAATATTTGGAGAGTACATAGTTAATGTGAATGCCTCTAACTTTGGGATAGAGAAATTTGTTGTTTCATATTTTGCACACCAAAATGAGTTTGATTGTAGTTTGATCAATGTTGCTTATTGTTGCAATACAATAGCAGTTCACATCCTACAACGAACTTTGAAGTTAATATGTATTATTTTTTAAAATGTAACTGATGAGTATGATGTATTATTAATTTTTTCATGTAGATGATGACTATAATTTGAAATGATTAACAAACATGTTTCGTAGGATCCCATTCAATGCATTTGATCTCTGTTATTATCTTCATATTTTTTTTAAAAAATCCTCTTGTGATTTTTTTTTTTTTTTGTATGTATTTTTGGTATTTTTGTATAGGACCATGTTTTTTACCATTCATATTATTGAATTCTTTTAAAGAAAATATTATGTAAATGGTGTTCTGTGAGATAGTATACGCTATTTGTTAGACTTTCTATTTATTAATAACTTTAGAAATATGCACCGGTTAATTATTTTAGCAACATCACGAATCTCAAGATTTATGTATATTTTGGTTGCACTGGTTGATGACAAAGAGAATTTGCCTGCATATATTGCATAGAAAATTATTGGTAAACAAAAATGTATTGAATTGAAATTGAGAAAAAGGAAAACACGTTTTCATGAGAATGAGATTTTCTAAAGGTATCATCTACATGTGTTTGTAGGTTTCTTTATAGTTTTTTTTACTACTATTTTGTACGGTATGAGCCATAGTGATAAAAATAGAAATCGATGATGATTTCAAAGTATTTTCCTCTTTTTTTTTAAAGGATACGGAAGCCTAACTAAAAACAATTAAATTTTGATAAATTGATGTGTTTTTAGTCTATTTCTTTTTGTTTAATCACATTCTCTTTATGTTGATGCTTACAAATGATTTCCTTAATTTTATTGAGATAATAAATTGAGTTTTTGCAATTGAGGTCTCCATATTTGGTTGTGAAAATAAAGTAGTTGAGGAAGTATTTAGAAGGTTGCTTAAATTTATGTAATTTTAGAATATAAAAGTATTTTATGCTTTAAATCTTATTTACAATTTTCAAAATCATCTAATCAGTTTAAAAAATAAAACCTACTTTTAACCATAAATATTCATTGGGAAGAGGCTCAATTGTAAGAATAGAATCATTTTGATTTAACAACAAATTGATTGATAATGACTATAGCATCAACAATATTTTCATGAGGCACCTAACTGTCCCTAATTCGTTTCACTTATTAAGCCCTCAACCCTTTCATGAGGCACTAGACTAGGACGTGTCTGTAATAATTAATTTCCAATTTTTATTTTCAACTTGTTCAATTTTGTTATCAATCTAAATTAGATGTAAAAGATGTTCGTACAAATCAATAGATAGTGGCCCCAGATCAAGTTATTGTTTTTCTTCTTTCCTTATTTGAGTTTGTATTGAGTGTATTTGTTAAGTTTTAGATCCCTGTAAACACTAGATTTTTTAACCTAATTAATTAACCAAGTAAATACTTAGGTTTATTATTCAGATCTAGGTTAAAACAAAACAAACATATTATGCAAAGTAGCGGAAAGTAAAGAACACAAAGATCTGATGACCTAGGAAAACAAAACCGGTAAAAAACCTGGGGAGGATTTAACCTAGCTATCCTCAAGGTAAAACATATCCACTTTGAAAGAATTGAAGTTTATACAATAAAACTTAGACCACTAACATTCTA
Organism: Quercus gilva; assembly: GCA_023621385.1. Taxonomy (NCBI): domain Eukaryota; kingdom Viridiplantae; phylum Streptophyta; class Magnoliopsida; order Fagales; family Fagaceae; genus Quercus; species Quercus gilva. The sequence goes on from CM042473.1 coordinate 5,823,315, forward strand.
TTACTACCTCGAATAGAAAACTTACTACCACGACCACGTGACAGCTCCGAGTCCACAGACTACTTCTTTCCTTGATCTACAGCAACCACAAGTTCTCCTACTTGTGACTTTGAGACTCCACCCAAAGGTTTAAGATCTTCTTGAATGTTCTTTATGCAACAACTGAAACCACCATCAAATTCTTGATGCAAATTTTGATTTTGATAGCTCTATGTGTGTGTATGAAGGTAAACATCTCTAGATCTCACAAAAAGATTCACCACACAACTCAAAAAAGATCTTAGAGAGCTTTTGGGTACAAAACCCTAGATACCAAAAAGAGGCACACTCTTCTCTCTCTGAAAAAGCCTTTTTAAAAATGTGCTTAGGGTTTCCTTTATATACTAGAAGAAGTAGATATGAAACCCTAATCTTTAATGGGCTTGAACTATTGTTTGGGCTGACTTAAAATTCTGCAGAAAATTCCTGATCCACGATTCTTGATTGATCAAGTCTATTCTTCGATTGATCGAGCCTTGTAGAAATAGAACTGTAATTTCCTGCAATCACCTGATTCCAAACTTACATTAAACCAAACTTTGAGTAAGTCTAAACCTAGACTAAATGTTTTGATCATGGTTTGCCAATATATACAATTTGAAGTTCTAATACATTAGTTCCTAAAGTCTTAGAACCTAACAATCTCCCTCTTCGGCAATTCGTGACAAAACACATCACAAAAATGAAATGCTCAAAGTTACAAAACAACCTATTCAAATTAAACAGCCCAAACACAATTCAACCTAACCACTATCTATCAGTTGCCAGTGTAGATAGCAGCCACGACTAAATTAACCTGTAAATTCCCAAAACACTCAACAAACACATAAACGCATATGTGGAAAATACAAGTAAACCAAAAAAAAAAAAAAAAATTAAAGCAAATAACAAATATGCAAACTACCTCTCTCCCTAAGTTAGATACATAAAAAATTTATTTTCTCCCCCTTCCAAAAAAAATTTCAACTCCCCTTAAACAAAATAAACAGGATTCCCACATATTCCCACATTTCATCTAAATCTCCCCCTTTTTTGTCACGTATTGACAAAGACAACTCAAATGAAGAGTAAACAGAAAACATACGCAACAAAAGTCAAGAGAAAATAGAGAATCAAGGAAAAAAATAAAGAGCAACAACTCCCCTTATGAACATTTGTTAGGTTTTAAAAACAGATTACTCCCCTTATAAAAAAAGGAAAAACAAAACAAGTTTTGGGGAAACTTTAGGAGGTGGGGATAAATAAAAAGACACAAACCAAACTTAAAAACTAAGTTGAAGATACACATGAAAAAAAATATTCTCTCTTTCAGTAAATGCAAACTTGACACTATGTGACCCATAAACAGTTGCATGAGTAGAGAAAATATTTGCACATTATTATCCATCATGTCTCTTAAGAAAAAAATTTCCTGCAGTTCACACATAAAAAATAGCATATATTAAAATGTACAAAAGACTAAAAAATTAATCAATCAATTTTTAAATCAAGTTGAGTACCCAATTTAGCAAAGTGTATGCATGATATGTGTGAAAACAATGAGAGATATGACTGCAAAACTGCAAGATGGATACAAAAAATAATGCAATGCATGTGAATCCTAAACACAAATAATACATGAAAAAAATTTGGTCAAAAACTTAGAAACTGAAAATTTTTCAGTTTCGATTGGTCTAGCATCGATCGAATTCCAATCGAGTTAGGCAGAGAGCAATGATTAAAAATCAAGGGATTTTCGATCGATCGAAAAACACATTCGATCAATCGAAATTCTGGAAATTTGAATTTTTGAAAAACTGTAGAAGATTATGTGGAAAACAACTTAACCCAAGTAATTTCATGAATGAAATGTATGAGAATGAGTTTAAATGTTTTTCAAAAACATGAGTTTTCAACCTAGAACTTCAAAACAAGGTTTCTAATCATCAAAAACACAATTTTTTTCCAACCCTTAAACATATTTTGCATCAAACATCATAGAAAACATAATCTTGGATGGCCAAACTAGATTCACACACAATTCCATGTACAAAGTTTAGCAAAGAATAACCTGTGAAGTGTGTGCAACTAGTAAAAGCATGAGATACATGTGGGGTGATTTGTAGATAGTAATCCAACACAATTTCTACATTATTCATTATACAAATTTGAGAGTGATTATCACCTAAAGAGTTACATCCTATAACTCTCACATCTCCTAGAAAAACAAGCTTGCAATCACGCAAGTTTCTTATTATTTTGCCTCATAATGTACACACCAATTTTATTTCATTGTTAAATTGACATTTAAGCCAGATAATGTACACACCAATTTAATTATTAATCCGAGGCTACACCTTATGTTCTTTTTGTGTGTGTACTACACTTTCTCGAGTACAAAATCTTACAATATGCACTAAGGTGTTCATGATTGGCTAGTAAACAGTGGTGAGATGGTTATTTATGCATTTCTCATTAAGTTCTAGTCCTAGCAATTAAAAGCATGTGACTTCAAAATCAAGATCATGTGATCAAAAACTATAAACAACTCTCACACAACATGCACTACATAGTTAAAACTAGCAAAGTGTAGTAAAATAAGTTCATCCAAGCTAAACAAGGTACACACGCATGTTATGTAAAGATAATATGCCAACCTTGATTACAAATTCATGATGTGTAATACAAAAGAAATAAAAATCTTTTTGGTTTAAAAAAATTTTATGACCAAAACTAAAATGCACACATTATGCTAAATGAATAAAATGCAAAAAAACAATGCATGACAGTGCTAAACTAAGTGATAGAGGATACACAAACAAGAAATATCAATTTCTTAATTAACTCATGAGTACATGTACAAACTAGTATATACTCACACAAAATCAGAATTAGATTAGCACTAATGCAACACATATTATTCAAGTTTCTCCACAATGTCAAGCATGTTCTAAATCAAGAGAGAGATATTATAACTTATGTAATTCTCAAGAAAAAAAAAACACAAAATAAAATATTTTTGTCTTTTTGAAAATTTTCAAAGTTTTTGGATTTTTGAATAATCAAAACAACCAAAAACTAAAAATAAACATGTCTACAAATAATTGAAAGAATTAAATCAGGAACAAGTTAGCAACACTCACCTTAGAGAATCTTTTCTCACCCATATAGCATGAGTCTTCGGCTTTGTAGGTGAAAATCCATGTGAATCAGAGTGTATTTGAGGGATTACACTAATCTTCTAAGAAAGACTGAAATCCTGTAATTTCCTTTCATAAGTTAACAAGTTTAAATTTTTCAAAAGCATATGAAACAATTTATTTGGACTTATGCCAGGAGAAATATCATCACATATCCTAGATTGAAATACAGAATGTTTAAATTTCAATTTATGACAATTAGGACGAATGTGTCCAGAGACACCACAAAAGTGACAAACAAGAACAAATTTAGGAACATCAGTATTCCTAACAGCAAATCTAGTCTCAGATTTTGGTTTTTGCCTTAACAAAGAACAATTTGGTTTAATATGACCAACAACACCACAAAGGTGACAAGTAAGTACAAAAACATATTTATTATGCTCTCTAATAGTAGGTTTAGACATAGGTTTAGAAGTTTCAACGTCTACATCAAAACTTTTATCTTTGTATAACCTAGCACAATAAGTTTTTTCTTTATTATTCCTCTTGAAATGAGGGATATAAACTTTTTCACCTTTAAGCTTAAGAGATACAAAAACACTTCTATTATCAACAATAGGCTTAGTATTAGTCAAATTTTCAATTTTAGTTTTAGATTCAACTAACTCTTGTTCCAAGCTTTTCATCTTTTCATCTTGAGAGGAAATTTGATTTCTCAAAAATTCATTCTTTTTATTAGATTCATCTAATCTCACAATCAATTCATCTTTTTCAATATTAGCCAATTTTAACTCTTCTTTAAATTTCTTAGCAATTTTTAAAGATTTTGATAATTCCTTATGAAGAGTTCCATAAGCATCAAAAAGATCAACAAAAACAATAGTGTCCTTTTTATTCAAATTATCACAGTCAAAAACAGTAAGACACTTAAAATTATCCATGATAACAGGGATCAATTATCAACTCTTAGATCAAAAGATCTAAACACTAGAGCTAACTCGCTCTGATATCACTTGTTAAGTTTTAGATCCCTATAAACACTAGATTGTTTAACCTAATTAATTAACTAAGTGAATACTTAGATTTATTATTTAGATCTAGGTTAAAACAAAACAAACATATCATGCAAAGCAGCGGAAGGTAAAGAACACAAAGATCTGATGACCCAGGAAAACCAAACCGGTAAAAAACCTGGGGAGGATTTAACCTAGCTATTCTCAAGGTAAAACAGATCCACTATAAAAGAATTGAAGTTTTTACAATAAGACTTAGACCACTAACATCCTGTTGTTATCTCGGATAGAAAACTTAATACCACGACCATGTGACAACTCCAAATCTACGGACTGCTTCTTTCCTTGATCTACAGCAACCATAAGTTCTCCTACTTGTGACTTTGAGACTCCACTCAAAGGTTTAAGATCTTCTTGAATGTTCTTTATGCGGCAACTGAAACCACCATCAAGTTCTTGATGCAAATCTTAATCTTGATTATATTTCTTTGTGTGTGTATGAAGGTAAACATCTCTAGATCTCACAAAAAGATTCACCACACAACTCAACAAATACCTTAGAGAGCTTTTGGGTACAAAACCCTAGATACCAAAAAGAGGCACACTCTTCTCTCTCTGAAAAAACCCTTTTAAAAACATGTTTAATGTTTCCTTTATATACTAGAAGAAGTAGATCTGAAACCCTAATCCTTAATGGGCTTGAACTGTTATTTGGGCTGACTTAAAATTCTACAAAAAATTCCTGATCCACGATTCTCAATCGATTGAGTCTATTATTCAATCGATCGAGCCTTGCAGAAATAGAACATTAATTTCTTGCAATCACTTGATTCCAAACTTACATTAAACCAAACTTTGAGCAAGTCTAAACCTAGACTAAATGTTTTGATCATGGTTTGCCAACATATACAATTTGAAGTTCTAATACATTAGTTCCTAAAGTCTTAGAATCTAATAGTATCTACACGTGGAAAGGGTTAGACACTCAAACCTAAGTCAAAATATGTAAGGTCTGTGCACAAGTAGCTTAGAAGCCTGTTTAAATCTAAACAAAGTAGCATCATCTAAAAATGCTTCATCTACAGATAACGAGAAAAAATCCTACAACTCTGTCAAGGCTTCTTGTAATTGCTCGATGGAAGGTTCGGACAATGAGCCAGATGGAGAGGAAGCAGATTTGTTAGGAATCTTCAGATTATTTATTATTTTTGACACTTCATCCATAAGGTTCAAAAGTGACTCTATTGAATCAGTATGATCAGGAAGGCTTCCAAGGGATGGCTCTTCTTCTTGTTCTTCTTCTTTATCTGTTCCTTCTGCTTCTTCTTTTTCTGATCCTTCTTCTTCCTCTTCTTCTTCTTCATCTGTTTCTTCTTCTTTTTCTTTTTCTTCTCCTTCTTCTTCTTCTTCTCTTCTTTTTCTCTTCAACTAATTTATTGAAAAAATGGTCAGAAAAAATAAGCTTGAGTCAAAATTTTGAATATTTCAACCAAAAATAATATTTAGAATGTAAATTTGACATTAGAAATCTGTATTTAATTCATTCATTCATAGTGCGAAACTCAACTTTCGCAAGCTAGTATGAATATCCTACATTAAGAAGAAATTCATATATATAATTTCTGGAATACTAATTACGTACTCTAGCACTTTCAAAATTTTACTAATATTTTAGAAATTTAATAAAAACAAAAAAATCTGAGTTAAGCAAGAAGTTACTATTATATGAGTTTGTGGAAAGATGGACCCATTTGATCCCATTTAAAAAAAAAAAAAAAAAAAAAAAAAAAAAAACAAGATCGCCATTAGCCTTTCATTTCTCATGTACTATCAATAGATCTGCATGGTACAGAGACTTCTAATAGAAAGCATATTTTTACATTTTCAATACTTTGATCTAGTCTAGTTATTCACTCAGCTCCCATGGCGTAGTATTAAATATAAAGTCCAGTTGTTCAGTGACTAATGCCATGATACATGATATCAAAATTGTCCAATATTCCATGCTATTTTCAGTTTAATTAGTTAAATATTTGATAATGATACGACATTTTCAAAAGAAGAAAAAAGTAGTGCAATTATGTTATGGTTATTAAAAGGATAATGTAAAAGAAAGGAAACAAAAGAAAATAGTACTGATGAGAGATCAAGAAAATACTTCACCTTTGAAGTCTTGAAGAGCAACTAGCCATTGAGAAGCTACCCATAACACTTTCGCCACTACCACTGCCTCCTCCTTTGTCACCTTCGTTGCCGTCACTTTCGCCGCCCAATATCAACATGTCCATTCTGAATATGTGTAGCTGCTTAATTAGTAGTAACTGATATAGATATATCCAAGAATAACGAAGATATATATGGCTGAGGAGTTTTATAGTCATATATGGAAATATATAGTAACTTTTAATCACCACTTGTGTAATAATGGATTCTCATAAAATTGGCAATGTATTAATGCCCTGCATGGATTAGTGGAAAGGTCATGCATAGATTACTTAACCTTTTCTCAAGATTGGAGCTGTAATTATTTGGCCAAAAATTTAAAATATAGCTGTTGATTATGACTTAGCTTTCAATAGGGTGTATATTGCATATAAGGAGTAATGCTACAGCCATATATTATTTTGCAATATTTTTACAAAATGTTGATGTGGCCAATCTCTTATTATTTTTTATTTAGGCCTATCATTAATATTATTTTTTCAATTTACCTATAATCACTCACCATATCAGCAGTTTGTAAAAAAATTTGTAAAATTGTTTGTATCTCTAACATTATTTATACATAAATATTACACATTATTCTTTGGTCTATGGCCATTACGCATTTTTGCTTGTAGAAATAAGTCAATAACAATGGGATCGCTTAGAGTGGCCAAACAAAATCAGTTATGAAATATCAATTACGAAAATGTCAAGATGGTTGAATTAGATAAAATCCAAGTATCTTCTCTGATAAGTCAAAAACGAATTGACCCATTATGATAAATTAATTGATTAATTAGCCAAGTTTATTAATTAATCAAATTAACATACAAACGCGTGGTAGCACAAACAAATCACCAATTAAACTAAGTATAGTGGAAAATAAATTGGCACAGTGATTTGTTTACAAATGGGGAAAACCTACGCAACAAAAACCCCACCGGGTGATTTTAAAGTCACAACTTTCGAGAATCCACTATTATCACAACAAGTGGTTACAAGTAAAGGAATCACAGTACCTTATACTAACCTTCAGTTGAACCCTTACCCCAATATCCAATTGGACTTGTTTTGTAGTGACAATCTCTCCTTGTAATGCACGGCTCCTAGTACGTGAATAACCAATTGTGCGGATCCCAATACGTGACTTCAATCACCAACTAGAGAAGGTTGTTGGCTGCAAAGTTCTTCAGTTCATTACACGATAAAGATTTAGAAGATGCTTGGTCACAAAATCCTACGGTGCACAAACACATCAATTTCTTTACAAGAAAGATGAACTAGGGCAAATTCTGTCTCCGGTCATAATTTGCTTGAACAAACTTTGCTCAACGCTTGTGCAACTTGTGTCTACTTTGACGGCCCTTAAAATAATCCTTTTATATGTCTAGGGTTGTGAGAAAAGAAAGCTCAAACACATAATCACAGATTGGAGTCAAAACAGAACTGAAATTCTGTTTTTCATAAACCTCGACAGATAGCTATCTGTCGAGCTGCTGTCGAGTCACGGGGCTGGAACAGCTCTTAAAGCTCAATAGATGCTAGCTGTCAAACTTTAATGACAAGCACTTTCTTGGCTTGAATCTTGGACAGACTTGCATAGCTTCAACACTTGATCTTGAAACAAAGTTTCTTGAATTATTAAATACATTCTAGATCTACTCAAATACAAGTATAGTGCGTTTTGTTAAAAGATTAGTCAATTACATAAAATAGTGACATATGTTCCTAACAAGTGAATCACATATGTCCTAACATTCTCAAAAAAAAAAAAAAAAAAAATGAAATCCAATTAAAGGCTTTAAATTCAATAATACAAGAAAGGTTAACCGATGTCATAGGAGCAATGGTTGAGAAAATATTTTAAAAAAAATTAAAGAAAAAAAAAAGAACTGATTTTTTTTACAATTGATTACTTTCAGGCTTTCAGCAATATATAAAACGTGCGTGTTATCCTTGAAGGAAAAGTACTTATCTATTTAGTTAAACATACTAGTCTATTGAGAAAATAATCAACTTGCCTATCTATGGTTTGTCCGAAATTCAACTTACCCATTTGTAGTTTGCCTGAAATTCAACTTACCTTCCTGTGGTTTGATTTATGATACTTCACCCACTTGTGATCTGGTCTATAACCCACCTCTCTACTTGCCGTCAGACTAATACATTTTATACTAAAATCATAACAAAACAAAAAAATGAATAAAAAACCCTCTCTCCACAAAACCTCTCACGCGAGCTCACTAATACAAAGCAAAATGTTACCACGGAAAGACAAGAAATTAATTTATATATTATCATGGAAAAGCACCGAGGAAAATATTTATCTTCTCATTTAAGTAATGCCATTTTTGCTGCCCGACTTTAGATTGGAAACACGATTAGGTTAGCCTTGTCCAGTAGTTTAAAATACCCATGACTTGAAGTGACGTAAGAGGAATATCAAGGACATTTCTACTATTCTGGTTACGATCATAAACACAAGCGTGATGCCACGCTATCACAATCCACTGAGCTCTTAGCTTTAGGCACTGGTGCAATTGGGCTTGTGTTTCTCATCGGTGCCCTTTGCATTTGTCTTGGTTCTCTCCTAATTTGTTCATTGAGTATATGATATGAGGTCTGAGTTCATTGAATATTTGAATGCCTTATTATCATTAGCAATTGTCCAAAAAACTTAAGTTATCAATTAGTAAATGGTAAATATATACTTAACTGTTATTTTAACACAAATAATTAAATTGTTGAGTAACTACATTCATCTTCTATGTTTTCCGATGGACTATCACGCATGGTAAATTCATAAGACATGTTTTTTTAATAAAAAAAAAATCTAAATAAGAGATTAGAGTAATTATTATGCACCCATATCCAAAACATTTTAGGTGTGCTAGGAAATTCCAAATTGAAAAAAAAAAATAGAGAAGTAAGAAGTTGTGGCTGTCTCTACGTATATAGATGTGATAACCCCATATCAATAAGAAGGGAGCTAGTAATACATTATAATTAGAATGTTGAACTAGCACAAATCAATTTCAGTACTGAAAGTGCAAAAATAGTTGAAAAATGATATTATTTATTTATATTTATCGTTGAAATAGAAAAATGCTACATTGAAAGTGTAATTTGGTTTGGTTTTGATTTCTGAGTGTGATTAAGACTAGTTTTGATTTTGCAATGTGAATTTTTTCTCATGGGATAAAAGTGTATTTATTAGTTAATCACATGGCTGAATCTTAAGGAGAGAATCTAAGGAACAGCATCTAAAATACTGTATCTAAATTTTGTCCAACCTCAAATGGATTCCCTCATACAACTACCACAAAGGCTAGAGAAATAAGCCTTGTATTTATTCTTTAATGCATTAATTGAAATTTTGGATTTTGATAGATTGATCTAGTTGAGTTGTTAACCCTCTCTTTTAGTGCCATGTTACATAATTTAAAAAAGGGTCCAATAGGATGATTTTTAAGGGCTTGGCTTACCTCAAATACTTTTTAATTGGAGGCCTTCTTTTGTTTTAAATATACAACAACAAAGTAGTGGGCTCTTTAATCTTCACATTTTATTTAGTTAGTGAATGATGCGGCAGGGGTCAGGTTTAAGTCCAATGTCCAGTAGTACTAAGCCTATTGAGATGATGACATGTGTCCACTTTTGGACACATGTCAGTGGATACATGTCACCATTTGACCAAGTCCAGTGCACTAAATGCACTGAACCTAAACTAAGTCTTTGTGATAGTTTCTCATTAAAATAAAAGGAGATTCCAGTTAAAAAAATACTAAAGATAAGTCAAACCCTGTTTTTAATTAGTTTATGTAACTGAACCATTTGATTAGGATATATGCTTAATTAACCAAAGAAAAAAGGTAGAGCAATTATAATGATTGAAAGGAGCAACCATCTTTCCAGTATTGTTGCCACTGCCCTTCGATGAGTTATCACCACCACTTTGGACACCAACACCACCAACTTTGCCCCCATCACTTCCTCGTCCTTTGGCACCTCCACCACCACCAACACCCTTGCCGTCCATTTTAAATATGTGTAGCTGCTTAGTATGTATGTATTACTAACTTAGAAAGAAGAGTGGCCTAAAGGAAGATATGACTCAGTATTTATAGGGAGTTATGGTCAAGTAATTTAATGGTCACTTTTGTGTATAATTAATAATGGATTCTCGGAAAATTGACAATGCAGGAATGCTTGCATGGATTAGTGTAGAGGTCACTCATAGATTACTTGAGCTTTTCTCAAAATTGGAGCTGTAATTACTTAGGCCAAAAGATTAAAATAAAATTGGAATGGAACTTATTGGGGTGCACCCAATAAGAGCAATTCCTTATTCTCAAAATTGGACCTTTAATTACTTAGGCCAAAAGATTAAGACCTCCCCTCTCTTATCCCTCCATCTTTCTTTGTTCGAAACATATAGAGTAAAATAAGTTTAGAATTGAACTTATTCAATATTTTCTTTTAAGTTATTGGGAAACAAAAGTTCTGGTCAGGCCTTAGGAGCATTCAGGATCAGGACTCGTGATATTCTTTGTACTCCGAATGTTCTACATTTTTTCCTTTGGTGCTATATATTCATGTATCTCTTCAAGTAGACAAAACGATTTGTTTTTGTTATGGGGAACTCTATTTGCACAACTTTGCACACTTGGCAGTGTAACTCTAAACAATATTACACCACCGAACAACTTGTTATAGAATTTGTAGGGTCACGTTTTGACGGCCCAAGCCCAATGAGTATGGGGTTGTGGGTTAATGAGCCCAGTACAATGAATTTCTAGAGAGTGGGTTAAAGAGCTGGGCCTTAGTCAGTGTTCCAAAGGCTCAAATGGATTTGTCAGACAATCATGCAAGAAAAATGCATATTAAGGTTGGGTCCACGTATTGTCCGAGGAGGTCCAGGTTCTCCTAGTACGTGGGAGTTGATTACTGGACCTATTCTTGTTGATACCTTGCTCTCCTTTTTTCTTTCTCTCTCATGGAGGGTCTTTCACATTATATAGGTCTCTTCTGGTGCTTCCAACCCTCCACTTGTCAATCATTTGGACCACAACTCAAATACCTGTCCCATCAGACACTCCTTCTGCCCCCTTGTGAGTTGCGGTGGCTAAGAAAATATTGTTCAGAAGTCTTCTTCACATAAATGCGGTCAGAAAAGTAGCTGCAATGCATTTAATGCAAAGGTAACAGCCTCTCCTCTAGATATTTTTTGTCTGCTTCCATCTCGTGAGCTCATATGGCATGCTCTTGACACCAGTGTTCCCGTTGAGTTCATTCTTGTTGCTAGAACATGTAAAGGAATGGTGCTAACCTTGTCCGAGGAGGTCTTTCTCCTCGGACCATCCATTTTCCCTTTCTTATTTGTGAGGCGCTGAGCTGGAATGCCCCTCCACCTTTTTGTCTCTCCTCGGACTCACCAACGATCTTGGGTAAGGCCCAAGGCTCAATGTACCATCTTTGGGCCTTGTCCCTACAGAATTCATATTTTGAAAATTCAATAGTTGAATTACATGTTCTATATGTTCTTAATAATCATGCCAATTTTTATGTCAATTGGATATTATTTACTATTTGATCTATAAACTCATCTTTTATGCATTATTTTAAACTACAAAAACTTAAATTTAAAAAATTGATTAATGACATAGCTATTAATCTTTGATCACCTTGAAATTTTGCAAGCATAAAGAATATATGAAAATAATATAATCTAATGGTAGATTTGTCAAAATTTACATTCAATTAAAAAATATTGAGTGGTGTAATATTACTTAGAGTTACATCAGGTGTAACTTGAACTCAATTATATATATATATATATATATAGACACACACGAGACATTATTCAATACATTTTTGTGTGATATCTTTTTTGTTCACATAAATATGGATTCTGTATGTGTTTTTGTAAATTGCATATTTTATATTCTTTTGACAATTTTTACAAATTGAAAAGCCTTAATAGTTTTGATTCAAATTAAATGGCATATATACTTGGTATGATTTATCAACTAATAAGGCCTTGTGGTGTAGACCATGATCACCGTTAGGTACCGTGTGCTATGATGGCCAAAGTTCAATGATATAGTTGAGATGCAAACCAATTATTTATATTCAATAGGGTTTTTTTGGGGGCAGAAAATTTATATTCAATAGTATTGCAAAAGCAGAAAATCTAAAAGATAGAGAATAAATTCCTAACAAGGTCTCAAAGAAGGTACTAATTCTACAATATATTAAAATAAGGCCAATGGTCAAACTTGGTCAACAAATAGAAACAATATGAATAAAGTATAATAATTATAGAATGTCCATACATACACCTTAATTAGTATAAACACTACACCATATTCACTAATGCATGCAAGGACATGATCAGAGTTCTATAGATGGAGGACATGAAGTAGCCAAACAATACAAATTAAGTCCATAATTATGAAACTGCCACCATGACCATGTTCATACAGACAATATGCAAATATATGAAAATTTCATGGATATGGCCTTGATGTAAAACTAGCTAGTAGAGATAAGAGCAAGATTTAAGTACAATACTTAGATGCTGTATCTTAAGTTTTTTTTTTAAGATTTTGCCATGTGGATTTTTTCTCATAAGATGGAAGTATATTTTTTAATTAAGTAGTCACATGGCTGAATCTTAAAATGGGAACCTAAGGAACAATACCTAAGTTTTATCCTAGAGATAATACAAGAAAGGAAAAGAAAAATAAAACCTCAAAATACATAATAATTAATAAATACATATTGTTTTGGAAGATTGTCATAAGATCCTTCCATTCGTCATTAACACTGGATCAAGCAAGCAAGCCTCAGTCAAGACTAGATCAAGAAGCTAGCCTAGTGACTTCCTTCCCTAGTACTTCAAGATTAGATGATTACAACTCAAACAATATGTGATCATTGGATTTGTCAACACCAAACATAACCATCTCTTTTTGACATTTCAGTAACATAACCAACTTGAGAAACAACTGTGTTAGGTTCTAAAGATTTAGGAATTTATATATTTAGAAATCTAATGTGTAATGTTGGCAAACCATGATCAAAATAATATGTTTAGTCTTGTTTAGGCTTGCTCAAAGTTGATTAATTATTGTAAAGTTGGAATCGAGTGGCCGTAAAAGTATTTGTTACTTTCGGCCTGGCTCGATCGATCGAAAATTAGACTTGATCGATCGAAAGTCGACTAGAACGTTTTTTCTGCAGAATTCCAACTCAGCCCAAACTTTACTTAAACGTCTTGGGGATCAAGTAAAACACTCCTATATATAAGGGAAACCCTAGAACGTTTTTGAGACTTTTAAGAGAGAAAAGAGAGTATCTCTTTTGTATCTAGGGTTTTGTACCCAAACCTCTCTAAGGTTTTTGTTGCTCATATATTGCGGTTTGTGTGAATCTCTTGTGAGATCCTTGAGGAGTTTTCCTTCACATAAACTTAGGGTTTTTAAGGTAGAAATATTATCTACATCTTGATGATCAACAAAGTTGCTACCATTGGAGCTTAAAGAATAACAAGCGTGAGTGCTTGTAGCTAATTGGAGAATCCAAGAAAGAAAAAAGGAGTCCGTGAATTCGGAGCTTGCACGTGGTCGTGTTAGTAAATTCTACTGGTGGGTAGCATTAGGAAGTCAAGCGAGGAGCTTGTAAGTCCTTTTGAATGAACTTCGATTCTTTCATAGTGGATTCAGGTTTACCTTGAGGATAGTTAGGTTAAATCCTCCCCAGGTTTTTACCGTGTGGTTTCTTGGATCATCATATCTTGTGTTCATTTATTTTCTGCTGCTTTATATATTCTTAGTATGATTGTGTGATTGTGATAACCTAGAATTGCATAATTTGACTAAGTTAATCACTTGACTGATTTTTAAAAAACCAAAAAGATTTTTGTGTTTTGCATTAGTTTTTCTTGGATTTGAAATCAAGGTTCGCCATATTATTTTTACATAACAAGTTTATGTACCTTGTTTAGCTTGGATGAGCTTATTTATTGCACTTTACTAGTTTGAGCTGTGTAGTGCATGTTGTGTGGGAAAGATGTTTATAGTTTTTGATCACTTTGTCTTGATCTTGAAGTCACATGCCTTTGATTGTCGGACTTGATCCTTTTGAGAAAGGCATAAATAACCATCTCACCACTGTTCACTAGCCAATCATGAACACCTTAGTGCATATCGTAAGATTTTGTGCTCGAGAAAGTGTAGCACATGCACAAAAAGAACATAAGATGTAGCCTCGGTTTTAATTGCTTAATGCTTAAAATTGGTGTGTATTATTAGGTTTGATGCTATATCACTTAATTAAAATTGGTGTATATATTATGAGGCTAAATTCAATAAACTTACATGATTGCAAGCTTTTGTTCTAGGAGATGTGAAAGTTATATGATGTAACTCTTTTAGTGATAGTCTCTTTCAAATTCTATGTGATGAATTTTGTAGACTTTGTGTTTGATTTCTATTCATATATCACCTCACATGTATTTCAAACTTTTGCTAGTTGCACACATTATACAAGTTACTCTTTACTAAACTTGGTACATCTTATTGTGTGTAATCTTGTTGTAGCTATCCAAGATTAAAAATTCCTTGATCTTTATGCAAAATGTGTTTAATGTTTGAGAAATTGGAAATTCTAGAGTTCGTATTGAATCCGATTTGGGGATTTTATTCAATTAGGTTGAAATTGATGAAATTGGCTTGTTGTTTTGATGTAATTAAGCATTATACTCTGTGTGTTGTGTTATGTGATGCTCAATTCGTCAATTTGTTTAAAAATTCAACAAGTGGTTTTCAATTTTGGGGTTTTTGTTAGAAACTCTATGCTCAAGCCAATTTTGTTAATTTGAACTTAAATTGAACTAAGTTTTACTGCATTAGAACATGCATCATGACATATTTTTTCATGTATCATTTGTGTTTAGGATTTACATGCATTGCATTGATTTCTATATTCATCTTGCAGTTTTGCAGTCATATCTCTCATTGTTTTCACACATAACATGTATACACTTTGCTACATTGGGTACTCAACTTGATCAAAAAATTGATTGATTAATTTTTGAGCTATGTACTTTCTAGTATATGCCTTTTTTATGTGTGAACTGTAGAAAATATTTTTCTTAAGAGATTTGATGGATAATCAATGCGCAAATTTTTTCTCTACTCATGTAACCGTTTATATGTTACATAGTGCCATGTTTGCATTTTATTGAAAGAAATAATATTTTTTCTTCATGTGTATTCTCACCTTAATTTTTAACTTTGGTTTGTGTGTTTTTTTTTCCCCACCTCCTATATTTTTCCCCAACAATGTTTTTCCCAAAACTTGTTTTGCTTTTCCTATTTTTATAGGGGGAGAAGCTTGTTTTTACCCTTTGTTGTTTGTAGGAGGAGTTGTCTCTATTTTCTATAAAGTTGAATTGTTTTGTGTCCCCTTGATTCTCTATTTTCTCTTATCATTTATTGCGTATGTTGACTGTTTACTCTTTGTATGAGTTGTCTTTGTCAATACGTGACAAAAAGGGGGAGAAATTATTGATTTATGGGAATCATGTTTGTCCTGTTTAGGGAGAGTTGAAATCGTTTTTGAAAGGGGGAGAAAATTATTTTTTGATGTATCTAACTTAGGGGGAGAGTTAGTTTACATATCTGTTGATTTACTGTTTTTCTGTCACACATGCGTTTATGCGTTTGTTGAGTGTTTCAGGAATATAAAAGTTGATTCAATTGAGTTGCTGTCTATACTTGCAACTGATGGATAGTAGTTAGGTTAAATTTGTTGTTATGAGCATTATTTTTGTAATGGGCTTTTACTTTGTAAACTTTGAGCTTTTAGTTTGTGTTTTGTCACGGATTGCCAAAAAGGGAGTTTGTTAGGTTCTAAAGATTTAGGAATTTATGTATTTAGAACTCTAATATGTAATGTTGGCAAATCATGATCAAAACAATATGTTTAGTCTTGTTTAGGCTTGCTCAAAGTTGATTAATTATTGTAAAGTTGGAATCGAGAGGCTGCAGATGTATTGGTGTATTTCGGCCTGGCTCGATCGATCGAAAGTCGACCAGATTGCATTTTCTGTAGAATTTCAACTCAGCCCAAACTCTACTTAAACGTCTTGGGGTTCAAGTAAAACACTCCTATATATAAGGGAAACCCTAGAATGTTTTTGAGACTTTTGAAGAGAGAGATAAGAGTGCCTCTTGTGCCTTATTTTTATTTTTAGGGTTTTGTACCCAAACCTCTCTAAGTCTTTGTTGCTCATATTTGAGATTTATGTGAATCTCTTGTGAGATCCTTAAGGAGCTTTTCTTCACATAAATTTAGGGTTTTCAAGGTAGAGATTACTTCAATATCTTGATGATCAACTTGGTTGCTACCATTAGAATTTAAAGAAAAACAAGCGTGGATGCTTGTACTTGATTGGAGAATCCAAGATAGAAAGAAGGAGTCCATGGATTCAAAGCTTGCACGTGGTCGTGTCAGTAAGTTCTACTGGTGGGTAGCATTAGGAAGTCAAGCGGGGAGTTTGTAAGTCCTTTTGTATGAACTTCGATTCTTTCGCATAGTGGATTCAGGTTTGCCTTGAGGATAGGTGGGTAAAATTCTCCCCAGGTTTTTACCGTGTGGTTTCCTGGGTCATCATATTTTGTGTTCATTTATTTTCCGCTGCTTTATATATTCTTGATATGATTGTGTGATTGTGATAACCTAGAATTGCATAATTTGACTAAGTTAATCACTTGGCTAATTCTCTAGGTTAATCTAATTGTGGTTAAAGGGATCTAAAAACTGTTCAAACTGAATGTATGAACAAACTTGATACATGCATATGGAAAACAATAACATGAAATAAATGTTTCAGCTCAAGTAGTTCACAATAAGCTTAGATTACTAAGCAAGTATATAAAACCAAATGAGCAGGGCAATGTAAAACATCAATTAAACACCCCTGAAATATATATTCACACACACAATCTATTTATGAAAAAATGGTAATTAAACACCCCCCAAAGATCCCATATAAAATAAAAAAAAAATGGTATTCTGTCATGAATCAGCCAATGAAAGCAATCAGAAGACTTCTTATTCAGTAAACATCATTAAGCTACTCCCAATTACAAATACCAATTAAAGAAAAGGAAAGGAAAAAGACAATATGTATATCATCTAAGTGTGCATCAAGAAAAGTACAAGATCTAAGGAAAAATTGAGTTAAAAAAGAAAGACAAAAAAAAAAAAAACAAAAGAGTACATATTTTGTCATTAAAAAGAAAAAGATCTTCATATTTTCATTAGAAGATTGAAGAATAGCGGGCTATGTAAACATTTACATTGAAGAAGACCGAGCAGCACTTATGAGACGACAGACCAAAAGAATGGCTCCATTGTAACCCACATACGATGAGGCCTCAAGCGAGAGAGTGGATATAGAATATTCTCAACCCCATATGTGTCGAAGATGTCATAGTAGTAATTGGAGCTTGCATCCAAGAAATCGTGCCGACCCACCAGCGCATCAACCCAATCATATGGAGAAAACCCAGTAGTAAACTTCAACTACGTCACCCCCTAAAGATCAACGCCATTCTTGAAAGCGAAAATTAATGATGGCCGGACGGCCCGGACCCAGGTATAAAGTTGATAGGGAAGCACTTAGTTCATCCTTCGAACCTTAAAATGCCTCATCCTCCTGTGTAAAAGAAAGAAAATAGGAAAAAGGAAATCAGAAAATCAAGAAAATTAACTCTTTACATGCAAACCAAGAAAAGATTTACTTCGAGTGCTCCTCATTATAATGTTGCTGTAAATCGGCTTGAATTGGGAATGCGTTCTTGCAACTGCTACAAATATGCTTGAACTTCTTGTGAGTGAAACCATTATGGCTTTGGAGATCGGTACTGGAGTTGAATTCTCGCCTATCGCAATGCACACAAAATGCATGCATAAGGTTTTTGTGCGCATTCATCTCCTCAGATGTGATGAATGTTGAAGTACACAAGAGGCAGATATGTACTCCACTACTTTCCACTACTTTCTGGTTGCATGGTGAACTCGGTTTATTCACGCAGAAAGAAAGAAAGAAATGAAATAGAGAGGTAGGTTGGTAATTCTGTTATATATATATATATATATATATTAAAGAATAGTGACATGTAACTTATTTATTATATATTAAAGAATAGTTTGTATTTTAAGTTATTAGCATTTAATTAACACCTTTTTTATTTTACAACAAATCTCTAAAAGAAAAATATATCAATCCTAAGTTGATGGAACTTCAATTATATTATGTATTCTTAATTATATTGTAAAAAAATTTAAATTATTGTCATTATTTTTGTAATGTTAATTTAATTTAATTTTTTTACTTTTTTTCCCTACTCATTTATATTTAATATAAAGTATACTTTGAAAACTCATTTAACATTGTTAATAAATAATATGATAAATTATTTTTTATTTTTATAATTTTAAAATTATTAATTAAATTATTTATGATATCACTAGTTCGACCATCGATCTAACCCCGATTCAACCATAAAACCGAAAATTATTTCTTTTTTCAGTTCTTCCATCGATCCGGTTTTTAAAATCAAGCTTTGATGAAAAACTTTTTAATAGTTTAATACAGCCTACAAAGTAAAATGTTTTTAATCAACCCCTAATTATGTATCTTCATTCTACATGTAATAAATCCAAATAACAATATCGTAATTGCCTAGGACTACTATATTATCAATGTACTAAATTTGTAGAGATTTGAGATATCTAGTACAAGCAAACCAGTATTTGAAGGCTTAACTCATGCCTAGTCACATAATATCAAAAGTCCTATTCATGTTATTCAATTATCAGTTTTTTTAAACAAAATACTACAAATAGATTCATTATCAAGATATATTGGAAGGAGAACAATGTAAAACAGAAACAAAATAAAGTAGGATTAATTTAAAACTTTAATTTTATTCCATCATATTCATAAGAGAACCTTACTAAAGTTGCACTCAATAATAACATATAGAGACAAACTTTAACTTAAAAGGCTTAAACCCAATGAGTAGGTGCTCAATTATGTTATATTAACTAATAATTTTTCTCATCATTATTAAATGTGAGACTTTACTTACACATGTAAATGGAGTAATATATTATAAATAGATGCATTATTTTTAAAGGCTTTGTAACTTTGACCCAAATATGACTTTAGTTAAAGTAATACTCCAATACAATGGACTAGTGTTTTAATTTTTTTTATGATAAAAGATATTTACGTTAAGAGACACACAAATAGTAGGATTGTATTCAGATCATAAAAGATGCATGTACGCGGGGGGGGGGGGGGGGGGGGGTTGGGGGGCGGGGAGCCAAAGCTATATACACTTCAGTGCCGAACACTTTTGGGCCAAGTTGGGTGCCGAGCACTTTTCCGTCCTTGTACCTTAACGCAGGACTTAGAATATGGATATACAAGGTTCTCTGCAAGGAGCCCAAAGTTTGGTTCCTGGACCAAAACCAGGTGAACTCCCACAAACTCTATGCCTCTAGTCCACTTGGTTTAGGCGTACTCCCTAGAGCACGTGACATGCGAAGCAAGGGGAGGACCCATAGACAAATAATTGCACCCACACATGTTCATCCAAGAAATTTATAAGACAAATAATTCCTAGCATAGACATGTTTATCGGTTTATCCAAGTATGTGAAATCAAACATAAAATTGGGTATTTTTATCCAAGCATGTTATAGAAAGCAATGAATAGCCTAGAAGTGTTCATCTGTGAAAGAAAACAAGAAATTGTCATGTTATTTTTCAACTTAGAAACTGCAAAGAAAAACATAAATTTTAGACTATTTATCATCCATGAAATTGTGAGGAAAATCAAAAAATTACCTAGACATGTTTATCTAAGCATTATAAAGAAAATTAGATAATTACCTAAATGCATGTTCATGTAAGCATGTTAAAGGAAAATCATAAAATTATCTAGGCATGCACATCTAAGAATCATAATAAAAATCATAAAATTATCTAGACATTTTCATCTAAGCATTTAAAGGACAATCAAGAATTATCCTAGAAGTGTTTCTCTAAGCATGTGAAAAAACTCAAATACTTAGACATGTTCATCTAAGCATACAAGTGAAATCAGAAAATTAAAAGTGCTAGATGTGTAAATCTAAGCATATCACCAAAAATCAGAAAATTTACATGTCATATGTCATGGGATTAAGAAATATTTTTGCATTCATTTCATGTGAAATCATATTGTAATACAAGAAACCAATTCAACATATAAAACATGTTATTTCAAAAAATAAGCATGTAATGAGAGAACAATTTTGATCATGTAATCAAAGATTTAAACATGTAAAAACAGTCAAATTATTTAGCATATGATAGCGAAACAAAGAATTGAATATGCAATTGAAGAAAAACAATTAAAAAGAGAACATTTTCTTCATCTTTGCATTCTATGATCAAACTTGAATTTCATGTTAACATGGTGATAAATATAACAACGTGAAATTTTAAAGACTGTTGATTACCATGTCAAACATTTATCTCTTATCTTAACAAAGATTCATATGAACATTCAAAGAACATAGAAGACCAAAATTGATGTTAAAAGAATATAAGACAAAAATTCAGAAAATTTAACATGCAACATTAATTATGAAAAAATTTAAATCAACAAACAATAAATATAAATGGCGAGATGTTCACTAAATAACTAGAGAGAAAACTAGGATGTACTAAGACACATCCAAAGCAGGAACAATGGAAATTTAATGACCTTTCCTTCTTGTTTTGTCCATAGTTTCTTAGAAGGAAGAGGGTGAGTAGCACAACAATTATAAAATTAAACTAATGTTATATGAACATAAAAACAAACAAACAAAGCTAGTAAGAAAAGTGCAGAAATTTAAAGAACATAGTTAAAATTTTAAGCTAAGAAATATAAATAAACTACTTACCAACATAAAAACATAAATTAAAAAGGGGAGAGATCACAAAGGAGGGAAGGAGGAAGCAAGAAACTAATAACCCACAACCAACAGCAGGAGCTACAGATTTTGATTTGGGTGAAAACTCTGAGCACGTGACCTTTTCCATGAGCACTAGGTCATGCAAGCATCCCCAACGTACATAGCATGATTGGTGTTCTAGGCTGACGCAAAAAGTCCTAAAAATTCTACCTATTCCAACCAAACAACACTTCCTCAAATTTCCTGTAGCCCTCATTTGGGAGAAGAGAAAGGAATAGAATGGAAATGAATGAAATAAAAATTTTAAAATACTATATCCTTCCCTTGTTTAAAAGTTTTAATGAAGGGATTGAAAAATTTATTCCCTTGTTTAGGAATTTAAGTATAAGAGAATAGTCATTTCTCTCTATTTCCTTAAAATCTCAAAGTTTCATTTTCCTCAAAATTGGGGAGAATTGGAGGGAATAAAGGTAGATTTAATGAATTTTTTACTAGAACTTCCAAAATACCTGTATATATTTAGTCCTTTATGTTACTCCTAAACAAAGTTTCTTAATTTCCATTCGTTTAATTTAAAACATCCAAATAATGTTACTTAATTTCATTCTATTCCTTCATTTTCCATTCATTTCCCTTACTTAGATACATTCCATTCTATTACTTTCCATTCATTTATGATTATTTTATTCTATTCTATTTTATTCTTTTAAGAACTTCTAAACGAAGCCTTAAGGCACATAGGTTTGGGTAATGCAAAAAAGAATAAAATGAGGTGAAATAAATGAATTGGACCCAATAATAAATTGGGCTTGTAGAACTTTCATAAAAATGGGCATCAAGAAAATTTAAAAAGGAAATAAATGAGAAATATGATATACCAAAATAGGTGGAGTATAAAGTGGAACATAAAAAAAAAATGTACAAAATAATTGTATTCCAATAAGAGGCATACAAGTTTAACCTTAAAATTAGGCTTATGAAATACTAGCTCTCTCAATCTGCCCAAATTGCTCGACTTGCTCCGCTCGACACTAATCTGCATGGATATATATGATATTATTTCCAAATGGGTTGGTCGAGTTAAATCATTAAAGTGGCAGGTTGGGTGGCGGGTTTAGTATTTTAAAACTACCAAAACCTGACCCTCTCTCTCTCTCTCTCTCAAATTTGAAGTTTAGACTACATATAATTAAAACTAACATTTCGAATTTGCCGAGTTGAAATTGCCTAAACTTTCAACCGACCCATCATTTTTGCAAGTTAGTGGGTCGGTGGTGGCCGGTTTGGTATATTTCCAAACCCTTGAATAAAGGGTTGGTTAAAAAATCTTCAATCAACTGACCTGATTTGATCAGCGTACACCCATACTTAAAATTCATAATAAATGAAAAAAAAATAGTTGCATGACTCTGATGATTGTATTGTAAAGTAAAAATAATAATAATAAAGAAAAGTCATTGACCCATTGTACAAGGTTTGACGTGGGATCCATCTAATAATTAACAACCAATAGCTTTATCTTCTTCAAAATAAAAAATAAAAAAATTTATCATTATTTTGTCGGTTTTTTGTTTTCACATACGTTAAATAAATAAAAAACGTGGCGTTAATCCTTTTTGATGTATATATTTTCAAATATTAAGAAATAGTGAAATACTAACGAGTACTAATTTGATTCGTAATAGAACTCTTATTCTATATTAAAGCAAGAGTAGCCGAGTCTTTTCAATCCAAATCTTTCTTAGAGAGTTTCTCAGAAATCTGAGAGAGAGGAAGAGAGTTTTAAGTTACTTTTGTGATAATATGTCTTCGTCGTCTTCGAGTCCAACTATGGAACCGGAGGACCTTAATAATGAGCAAAGCAAGCCGAGTTTCCAGGTTTCGGGTACTTCCACGTCGACCCAAGTGGTTTCCAATATTAACCCTACCACAAAATCGCCGCTTCTGAACACACCAACGAGTGTGGCCGTCTCGCATGCAGGTTCATAAATTTCAATTCAGATAGTATAGATAATACTAATTATATATTTTCTTTTATAATATCATACCTATTGAATTTTTTTGTGGGATAGAGGATTTGTGTTTATTTATTTAATTTTTCAAGACTATATTTCCAGATTGTATTTTTATTAGTAGGAGTGGGATAATTAGTTCAAGATCGAATAGATAAATAGGCTTTGGGTTTGAGTCACCTGGATCAAGTCTCCTTAGTATGTGCCCCTGTCCTAGTGTTGGGCGAGCTGCCACCTCCCTCCTTTGTTTGTTTGTTTTTTTTTTTTTTTTTTAAAAACAAAGATCTTGAACAATGAAAAAGACTGAAGTAGTCCATTTATCAATTAGAAGATCTTGGTTCTTTCTAAGCAAGTAATATAAAAATTTGATCCACCTCAGTTTATTTGATGATTTTAGATTGCTATAGAGTTGTGAAGCGTTGGCGTCTTCAAATATTTTTGTAAAGAATGAAAGTTTTGAATCTCTCATTCCTGGCCGGAAAATGCTCAAGATTGTTTTCCGACGTTCCTAATTTGTACTCTGGAGACATCTGTTTAAACTATTTATTATAGTTGTTGAGATTAATGTTCTACATGCTGTATCAAATTTGCATATCTATATATCCTATTAATTTACTCTACCTTGTGTTAAAATATAGTTGTTTTATTTCTCTTCCCTTGCACACCTATTTATGCTTTTAATTCGCTCTACCTCATGATACATATTTTTACTAAGGAAAAAAGTTACTAAAAGAAAATTTTACTAAAGGAAAAAAGTTAACTGAAAGACGGTTTAGAAACTATTTTTTTTATTCAAAAAAATTAATTAACTTTTTTACTTCTATTTATATTTTTTAAAATGTTCTATTAATAATTACCTAAAAAATTACCGACTCTTTTATTAATGTAGTTTTATTTCTTTTTCCTTGAAGTGAAAATGAACCAGTGGTCCTTGCTTCCCATGGAATTGTTGAATCTCATCGAAGAGAGTCTTGACCTGTACCATGATAAAGTTAGGCTACGTTGTATTTGTTCTTCATGGCGGTCTTGCCTATTAAAAATGCCTAACCACAAACAACATCAACTTCCTTGGTTGTTACTACCTCATAGCGTTGGAACCTCATGTGCATTCTTTGACTCCCTAGAGAAGAAGGTTCACAAAGTTGAGTTGCCTGAGGCTGGAGAGAAGGTGTTTAAGGGTTCAGCATATGGTTGGGTGGTGGTTGCTGAGAAGAGTGGTGCAATATTTCTGCTTAATCCACTTACAAGGAACAAAATTAAGCTTCCTCCAAGGTCCAAGTTTCCAGATGTAAGAAAGTATCGTGCTGACAAAGTTGGGAATGAGTATCTTATTTGGATTTATAGTGCAGTATTGGCTCCCGGGCGGTACCAATCCCATGATGCAACCCATGTACTAAACTATCTGTTGCGAAAAGTCATCTTATCTTCAAGCCCTACCTCAATGGATTTTGTAGCAGTGGCTCTGTATGGTGAGTATGGACATCTGGCCTATTGTAAACGTGGAGACAAAAAATGGTCTCTCATCGATAATAAGTTTCGTTCCTGTGATGATATCATATTTCATGAAGGACAATTGTATGCATTAAAATGTAATGGACAACTTATGGTTTGTGACATTGATTCTTGCCCAAAGCCAATAGTTACAGAGGTTGCATCTGCTTATCCAAGAATTCAGGGTGGGGATATGTATTTGGTAGGGTCTTCCAGCGGGCTAATGATGGTCCAACGATGTATACACGTAGACAGATGTTCTATTTCTAACGAGGAGATATTTACAAGCAAGACATTATCTTTTATGATTTTCAAGCTTGATACTAGTGGTCGAAATTGGTATCAGGTTCAAAGTTTAGGTGATGATGTGTTGTTCTTGGGATTGAATTCATCTTTAGCCATTTCATCTCATGATTATCCTGTATACAAGAGAAATTGTATATATTTTACGGATGTCAACTACAATTTTGGTTTGAAGGGCACTGGAAGACCTTTTGATGAAGGTGTATTCTGCTTGGATGAAAAGAAGATTGAACCTCTGCCAACTTACTCAAGTGATTTAAATGAGGTTTGGCCAGCACCGATTTGGGTAACGCCCAATCCCTATTGATTAATTTTATTTTGTAAAACCTACTTTCTTTTTTTTAATGGAATTTTGTAATGCCTACTTGCTTCAACATATGAGACTTTATAGCTTAATTTAGTCGAGTGGAAATTCTTCTTGCTTCAACATATGAGACTTTATAGCTTAATTTAGTTGAGTGGAAATTCTTCATTATTAATGAACATTAATTTGCTTATTTATCCTTTTTAAAAAAAAAATTATTGTACTAATGTTTTATGGAAAATGTTAACGGATGTTTCATTATGAAACACCGAATTACATAGATAGGGCAAATTGAACGTCTTAGCACACAATGTTAAAACATCAACTCTTTCTATATATATATATATATATATATGTATATATATATATATATATTTTTTTTTTTTCCAAATGTGTCAAAACTCATTTATTGTACACTCACTCATTGATAAGGTGAGAGCTTGTAGTCAATGGAATCTCACATCACCTAGGTATGGAAAAAAGAAAGGCCTTATATTTGGGTTGAATATCCAAAAAGTTAACAACATATTTTCCTCTACTTTGCATGTGCTTGGTTTGGTAATTTGACATTTTGGTGGAATACAACCGGTTGTTTATTATTTTTCTACTTCTCTAGTTTGTTTTGCCTGAATATTATTGGAGCATCTCATTAACCTTGGTGGAGTATTTGATTATCAAACCTAAAGCCCTAAAGCCTAGCTTGACCATCCCAAGATAAGTACTCCTACCCAAAATTTCATATAAACAACTTATCAAACACTTACTATACAAAAAGCACATGCTCACACATCAATTGCGTAATTTCATAGTTATTTATCACTACACACACCCACATGTGCCAAAGTCACTTAAAATGTAAAGAAATACACTTCCCAAAATCAACCCTAAACTTCCACAAAAATCAACCCTTACAATTGCTCAAGAAAAAGAAACAAAGAGAAGCCCCTTAGGCCAAAAGAATAGGGGAGATATTTACGAAATTTGTCTAAAAGCACCTTGAACTTAAGCACCTTGAATGTGAAAATCTAAAAGCACGAAGGTTTATTTCGATTAGACCAATATTAATTATGCCTTTATTATTCACGGACAGAACCAACTATAACATCCCTTATCAATATATCTTTTATCTTTACAAAAACTATTGGACTTATTCACACTCACAAATCAAAACCAGACCAAATTCCACTTTCAATGCAACATTTTTCTATTTCAACGAATAAATATAAATAAATCAATAAAAACTATCATTTTGTGTTGCAGACCTAAATTCCATTTTCAGTTCAATATTCTTCATCTATTTTTGCACATTCCTTTTTGAAACACAGTTACTTACATGAATTGCCAAACCTCATTTTCTTTTAAATCACTCCACCATCAAATTTTGAGCTTTTATACTACTTTGCGTTGCTGTATTAATGAATAAAGCAACAATAAATAAATAGTAGGCACTTAAAAAAAATAGTGTGGTTAATTAATTTATCCTACTTAATATCTAAGCGGCAGGAATTTCTGCTTGGACATGGCCGGCCATGTTATGGTATTAATAGATAAATCAAGATAAATTCAAAGTAATATATAGGCAAAAATGCAAAACTGACCCTCTAACTTTCAGCTTTTGTCATTTCAGTCCTCTAACTTTCACTTTTGTCATTTCAGTCTTTTAAGTTTCAATTTTTGTCAATTCAGTATTCTGTTAAATATCAGTTATGTGTTTCCGTTAAGTAAGCCAAAACTACATCGTTTTGGGTTTTTTTTTTTTTTTTTTTTTTTTTTTTTTTTTTAATTTGTAATTAAATGAATATAAAAAAAAAAAAAAAACTTTTATTTAAAAAAAAGAAAAACATGGAAGGGGAACGATCCCCTGAAGACATGTAATGGAAGCTGAGGCCAAACGAGAGAGCCGAGGTTCACCGTAACTGATACAAGGTGGCGGTGGAAGCCGATGAGGGTCGCCGGCGACGCGAGGACAACATGATGGAGATCTGCAAGACCAAGAGCAAGCATGAGGAGAGCTTGCAGAAGAAGCGCCGCGAAGATCTTCGAGCCACTCACTAGCAATCCTTCTCTTCCTCTATCCACGCCTCCGCCACCACCATCGTAAAAAAGAAGGTAACTTCTTCTACTTCTGAGTTCTACTACTACTCTCATCCAATTCCATGTTGTTGATGATGATCCGTGCTTTTCTAGATTTCACTGTTTGATCTTTTAAACTTTTTTAGGGATTTTGGGTTTCTGGGTTTTGATTAGAAATGTTGCGTTTTTGGTTTTGATTGTTGTGGTACAGTTGGAGAGTCTTCCTTTGATGGTTTCTGGGGTTTGGTCTACTGATAGCAACTTGCAATTGGAGGCCACTACTCAATTTCAGAAGCTGCTTTCTATTGGTCTATTGATAATATATGTATATTGGTGAAATTTTGGAATTACTGAAAGAAGCCCTCCAATTAAGGAAGTAATTCAATCTGGGGTTGTCCTAGGTTTGTCGAGTTTCTATTCAGGGAGGATTGTTTATATGTTGGAGTATTTGATTTGTTTATATGTTGGAGTCTTTGATTTCAGGGGAAGGGGAACGACGTTGTTCCCTTTCCATTTTTTTTTTTTTTATTAACAGTTTTTTTTCCTTTAATTACGAATTTTATAATTAAAAAAAAAAAAAAAAAAAAAAGTCACTTAACGGAGACACCTAACTGATGTTTAATGGAATACTGAATTGAAAAAAATTGAAATTTAAAGGATTGAAATGACAAAAGTGAAAGTTAGAGGACTGAAATGACAAAAGTTGAAAGTTAGAGAGTCAGTTTTGCATTTTTGCCTAATATATATATATATATATATTAAAGATAATTTATTATCTTTCTTATTTCTAATTTCTAACTCGTACATAAAAGTAACGTAACATATAATATTTGTGTTCATAAAGAAAATAACAACTATGACAAACAGAACAACTAATAAAAAAAGGC
The DNA here is from genome assembly GCA_023621385.1 of Quercus gilva. Taxonomy (NCBI): domain Eukaryota; kingdom Viridiplantae; phylum Streptophyta; class Magnoliopsida; order Fagales; family Fagaceae; genus Quercus; species Quercus gilva. The sequence continues at coordinate 5,851,790 of CM042473.1, forward strand.
AGCTTTAGAAAAAACTTTATTTTATATAAGAGGCTACCTAGAATACATTTGGATTAGTTTATTTATTTTTAAATCTTATTAACTTGTTTGTTTTTGTAAAACTTTTTAGGACATTCTGGCCTTTTGCCCCTTTTGGGCAAAATAATTGGCAATCTGCCCCTGTTTCGAAACTATATAGGGGCGTGCCCCTGTTTCGATACTCGATTGTCCCAAAGCCGAGTTATTTAAGATACTCGATCATTATAGAGCCGAGTTCAATGCAGGTTCTTGCCACGCTGCTCGTCCACCGTGGATTTTGGGCAATAAAATATTCCCGCCTCACTGTTTAAAACTCGCTGATGAGGAAACCGAGTTATACCCAGAATATATTCCGATTTTGAATGTAACGTCTCCCAAACAGTTTGTCTTCCTCCTTCCTCAGTCCGTCTCCCAAACAGTCTGTCTTCCTCCTTCCTCAGTCCGATCAGTAGCCCCCCTCAGTTCAACGCATCTTCATCTTGAAGTTCTATTATTTCTACCTGTACCCAAACCAAACCGTTCAGTATACCCTTTCCGAACCCCAACCCAAACCCACACCTGTCACTCTCACCAGAACCCTCACCATCGCCGAAGCTGAACCCAATCCATCTTCAGAGTTAAAGGATTTGAAGGTTATTAAGGTAATTTGTAAAAGCTGAGTTCAAATTTTTTTTCCCTTTGCATTTAATCTGAGTTATGGGTAGGTTGTTGTGCATGTACTCTGATTTGAGTGTGGGTGTGGCTTATTAAGTTTTTCTCTGTTAGAGTTATCTCTATTGTTGCTGTTTTAGCTTTGCTGGGTTTGGTTTTGAACTGGGTTTTGGGTACGGGTGTTCATTTGGCATGACAATGGTGTTCATTATTAGGGAAAATTGCTTTTTGATTTACATAGTTTGACAATGGTGTTCATTATCCACAAATTATTCACAAATTATACACAGACCATAAAATGCACATAATGGACATCCATCCACAGTCACTGAACTAATTTGAAGTCATAAATGCCCTGTATATGTGCTGTCATTTCAGTCAGGTTTTGATGAATTATACTGACTGGTGAACGGAATTTTTGTATTATGAATCCAAAATGTGTTTGTCATTGTAATTGATGTTTACTTTTCACTTTTTCTGATTTTTGTTAAAGAGAATATGGAAATTTGCTGGGTTCATTGGGATGGTCTGAGTAAGATTCACATTTACAGCCTTTCAGGGGGTTTCAGATGTTGAATTGTTGTCCTTACTCTAATAATGCTAACTTTTAGCTGTCAAAAGAAAGTATGAAATTATGCCAAGAGCCTTCTAGCTAAGGCATTGCCTGAGTCTCCCAATGAATAGAACTTGGGCTCAAATTATTGGAAAAATTAATGTCAGTTGTTTAAATTGTGCTTGTCTGCCAGACTTTGAGTGAATGAATGCATATTAGACTTATGTGGTTGCATGTGTAAGCAATTTGCTGCTTGGGAACATATGTTCAAAAGCTGAAATGTTTGTGATTATCCTGTGCTTAATTTTTTTAGTTTTCATAGAATTATTGTAATCCTACTCTACTCTATCACTTGGAGTCATGAATTTCATAATACATTTAAGAAGGATTTGTTCCTAGTTCTGTTATGCTTTTTTGCTAGTACTAGAATCTCAATTTCTTTTGTTATATGGAATATGTTTGTGAAACCTTATCGACTCCTTTGTATTTCAGAACCTGGCATTCACGTAACGCTACTACACTACAAAACAGACAGTATAGCCAACTATAGAATAGAGAAAATTATAAAAACTTGGAACAAATTATATCGAATGAAGACTCTAAGCTGTGATTGCTATTTGCCTGTTAGATTTTTCTGTATTCAGATTTTTCCCTAAACTTGGAACAAAGTATATTGAACAAAGTATATGGAATATGTTGAATGCTTTACGTTCCCACCATTTTGTAATTTTTTAAATATCCTTATCTTTTCAAATGTTGTTTTGTGCCAAAAGCTGCATTTTAGTTGTTTTGTTAGTTTTTTTGATATGTTCATAGTTAATATGAAACAAGTTCTATGTTTTTCGCAAGTCTTGGCTGTATTGGAAATTACGAATGTTAATAATTGCAAGTCCAGCGAACTTTGTTAATGTCTGCTTGTGGTCAACGGTATATTAACATGATTGCATGCGTGTCAGATATGCAGCAACTGCAAAGTGTGGAACCTGGACCTGCAATTGGTACACAGTTGACGCAGCAGCCAGGGCATCGGTCCACGGCACTTTGGGAGACACCTATCGGTCAGGTACGTACTTGTATAGAAGTTCGGACGTGTCGAAATCGTTTCATTTTCTTTTTGTACGGTTATTTGATTATTTGTAAATAGATGTTTGAAATGGTATCATTTATGTTTTGGTTTAGGCAGCATTTTATTTAATCAAAATAGAAAATGGTATGAAGCAGAAATAAGCGTGAATTTAAAAACACTCTTTCATCAACAGCATCTACTCTTATTTCCGGAGAAATTGAAACTACTAATACTACAAAAAATATTAAACATTAGTAGTGGCTAATGAGAAGGTATATTCAAAGTCAGTAGATCTCATTTTAAAGCTATAGTAATCAATTAAAATCTGCTGCCTTTATTTTCCCAAAGGTGCGCACACAAACCCCACGTGGCTACACATTAGACAACCGACTTTTGAATTCTAATTCTTATTATACTCCATTTGACATATTGAAGCACTGTGTTTATTGATTTCAAAACATAATACCCATTTATTGCTAATTTTAAACAATGTCATTGATCTTGAATTGATCCGATATGCTATTGAGGTAGAGTGAATAACCAGTTAAACAATTAGCATATTGTTTCTTGCATATTATTGATCCGATATGCTATTGATCATAACTAACCAGTTAGCATATTGTTTCTTGCATAATATTGTCAATATTTATAGTTCTTATAGTTATTTCATGTGCACTATCCTAAGACAACGCTCTTTCGTGTGCAGGTAGTGCCAGGCGTGCTAAAGTGTAGACGCCGATCTTGGGAGTTACCCCATGGGCTAAGCCCACAGATTCAGCAGTACATAGCTGAGGCAGGTTTTGAAGGGTTATCGAAGGTTCCAAACATGGAAGTTGATCACGCATTGATCACAGCATTGGTTGAGCGTTGGCGTCCGGAGACGCATACCTTCCACTTACCGCATGGAGAGATGGGTATCACCTTACAAGACATTGAGGTGATGCTAGGGGTACCTGTTGATGGGTTGCCCGTCACTGGGAGTGCCAAGGGGAATTGGCCTGCATTGTGTCGTGATTTACTGGGTCACCTTCCTCCAGATCCAATACCGCATCCCCATGAAAACAAGTCTATCCTTACTGGGGCGAGGTTAAGAGTCAGCTGGCTGAAGGAACAGTTTAGAGATCCCCTTGCTGTGGATGCTACTGACGAGGTAGTGCAGCAACACGCACGCTATCACATACTCGTGTTGCTGGGGTCCATTCTATTTATGGACAAGTCAGCAGACCGGGTGTCGGTGAGGCCTCTACTGTTACTGAACCCAATCAGCAACGCGAAGAGGTACAGTTGGGGTAGTGGAGCATTAGCCTGGTTGTACAGGCACCTATGCAAGGCATCGGAGACGAAGGCGAAGCAGATTGGAGGTGCGCTGATGTTGGTGCAGCTATGGGCGTATTCAAGGTTCCCATTGATATGCCCTGTTACGAGGGCACCACAACCACCGATGGATGCAAGTCCCCTCGCCTGTCGGTATGTTATCTAATTAGTTTATTCAATTGTCATGGCATTTGTCATGGCATATATTATAATTTTTAATATAATACTAGTACTTTCTTTTATATACAAATTTAATACTAGTACTAAGATCAGGAAGTTGAACAGAAAATATTGTTATCTATTTATTCGCCCTCTCTCTCTCGTATAAAAATTGGCACATAATCAGTAGATACAAAAATAATCACCCATACATATCGGAGTGCTTTAAAGGTCGTATTAAAATCTTCCAAATCACCTATTTATGCTCTGATCAGTCATTTACATTCTGAACAACCTACCCACTGTGCTTGGAATTGTTTCAATAGGAACTCCTTGTAGATTAAGCACCCTTAGCAATTTGAATTTGGATAGTGCTGCATCCAAAGAGAATGAGGTGCACTTATCTGTCTTAATATATGTTGTACATGTATTATAGCTCATCACTTGCTATAAGAACTTAACTATAGCATATATATAAACAAACAAACAAAAACATTTAATTGCATAAAAGACCAATCCATCTATCTAGGATCATTCATAACATTAAAAGACCACTTATAAACCTAAAATCCATTTAATTTTGAAAGGAAATGTTTCAGAATTTTTTTTTTTTTTGAGATGTTACTTTCTATGAAAACCAAATAACTTTGTCCACTAAACATCATAATTAAGAATAATGTCGTCCACTAACCACATGGATCTTATTGCAGTATGAACCAATGTAAGAAAAGAAAAATATCTGCTTATGATTACAATGTAATGAAAACACATTAAAACAAAGAGAAAAACCAGTAGTGTTGCAATACAAACCCAATACAAATATTCATCAGTAAACATGCCTTTTGCCTTGAGACGGGTCTTTCCAACACTTGGTTTACTGGAGTTAATTGCAGGCTGTACCAAAGGAATCAAAATGATATTTAAGCAAATTTCGTTGAGTGCATATTTAAGTTTTTCAAATATATAAATTCATATATGTTACTTATGGGAAGAACTAAATGCAAATTGAAGGAGTTTTTGATCTTGTTCATATATGGAAGAATCATACTGTTTATCAATATATACGAAACAAATAACTTTAAGTACAAAATACCTTGGAGAGTGAACACAGAATGGTTTCTAATCTTTGGTGACAATGAAAGCACAAACACCCTCTAGGGAAGGTCTCATTTGATGTATGTCAAGGAAAGCCAAAAACTATTTGAAGAACTGGAAAGATTAGTACATATATCATTAGAAGAAACTTTCAGCTGTCAAACTATCAAACTCCATTAAGCAAAAACATAAACGTATGTGAACATAAACAGAAACATATTAAGCCAAAAAGCTGACACTGTGAGATTGATTTGAGAAGATACATTTAGTGCTCGCGAACATAAAAAGAAACATCCTGGCTCTCAACAAATTAAGACGCAGTATTTTCTTTTGTAACATCAAATGCCGAAAGGGTCTTCACTACTCAGTCTAGAATAAAGATTTCGTTTTCTCGTCAATATTCAGTAGTCAATAAATGAATAAGAAACTCACAAACCACACTTCATGATAAATATACCAACAACGTCAAGTCTTATAGCAAATCTAAAATCCTATACACGACATTTACATCAATTTTGGTTAAATACAAAAAGTTTACAAATAAACACATATATAGAAGACAGACTGTAGCACTCTAAGAAATTGAATCAAAGGATTACAAATCACCTTTCTTAGAGAAATTTATTTAAACACATTACATGCAACAGATTTTTCTGTTCATAAAGTTGATCTTTCAAATTAAATAAAAAAACGAAGGGATTAAAAAAAAAATTGCATAACTATAGAGACACTATATTCGTATTATAAAGAAGAATGATTAACCTTCAATTAAAAGAAAGTTAGGTCTGGCCTTTGAAGATTGCTCCTTTTGTATCTATGAAGGTCTTATTTAGCCTTGAAGTTCTCTCTCTCTCTTCCTGAGTAGCAATCAGCTTTCTCTCTCCTTTTTTTGGGCACAGTCTCATTGACGGGTTTAACGTTGATGAAGAGAAGACGTGAGAGAGTGGTAGTAATTGAATTTAAATATATTATGGCAATGACCCTTGTGTTCATTTCACTTATAATAGATGAAAACAGGAACGTAAGAACAGCCATGTTAATTATGAGGAAGACAGAGAGGTCGGCAATTTGAAACGACTAAAATGTTGTAGAAGAAGAGGAAACAACAGCTAAGCTTTGAAGTGAAGATAGAGAATGGAGTCCTACGTAGCACCACACAATGTAAATGCTAACAGTAAAAAAATAAAAAAAATAAAAAAACAAAAAAAGTTAACACGATCTTTTGGGTAAGAGTAAGAAAAAGGTAAATGAGAAGAGGTTAAAGAAGTTAAATGCAATATTAGAGAAAGCTGTTAAAAATTTAAAATGCAAACTGAAATTGATAATCATTTTTGTGCTGCATGACTGTTGTATGGAGGAAGAAAAAACAAACCATATTTCCTTATTTATTTGTAATAAGTATTTTCCAACGAAAAAGTAAAAGCTACTTACTGGCTTTTTTTTTTTGGTAAGCATTTTACTCTTATGGCAGCATGGTTGTTTGGTATTAACTAATGACCATTTAACACAATTGTATGTTTACTAGATGGAAGGGGCCGAAGAGCACGACAGAGCATGCCACACACGTGCTAGCTGCGTATCGTGCGTCATTTTCGAGCATACGGGCACACCAGGTATTCTACCGCTTCATGTCACAACAATATAATTCTCCCTAGTTTTCTTGTTTCACCTGGTGGGTTGTCAACTACTGCATGTGTATAGTTAATAATGTAACGTTGGTCAAGTAGACTATATATATACAAGGAATTAGTTACAATCATTTCACAACTGTGGGCAGTCAATATAAAGTACCTTGATTGGCCTTCTTTTGAATTGATGTTTGTGGTTTTTATTCCACACATATTTAGCTGTGAACCTTTCAAATTTCTCCCTCAGTTTCAGCTAGTGCAACCAGTAGTATTCGGGTGCATCTTACCATGTAAAATCCAATAAGAGGGTCAATAATGACTTAGGATTTTTAGTGAAGTGATTCTTCAATGGTCTTTTACATTTTTGCTTAAATTGAGGATTGCCACAAATAAGTACGTATTTAATTTGTTTTTTGTTGAACATTTATTCAGGTTGTTTGGGAGCCGTATAGGGATGTCCTAGACTTACTGCCCCCATATTGCACTGCTGGCCGACATCTGTGGAGGGCCACAATGCCGTTGATCTATTTTTGGATAGTAGAGGATCATCATCCCGAACGTGTCTTTCGTCAGTTTGGGATGAAGCAAGCGCCACCGGCTGTGGTGGATACGTCAGTTGAACTCCACAAAATATCCCTCCAAGGTAAATTAGAGAGGGATTGGGTGCAAGAACATGCTATCTACATTGACCGATGGGCCCATAGAGGGGAACGTATTGCCAACGCACCCACTTTGGATGGGGACACGACATACCTTGCTGCATACATGGCCGAGTACCGAAGGTCGACCAGACGGTATATTACGCGAGAGTCAGCGTACTGGGAAATCCTAGTAAGGCAACCATTCAATGCTTCTTTTATGGATTGATATTATACGTGTGTTGCAAAGAGCATTATGAATATTAAGTGTTGTGGCGCCATTGATTCAATAGTTTGACATTCATTGGGTTTTTACATTTCATTTCTTGCCACTAGATATGCATTTGTTGCCACTAGGTATGTCATTTCAATGTTCATATATATATGAATAAGCTCATCATGCATAATCTTTTTCCAAATTAGACCTGAATTACCTGCCAAGATATATACTCAAATATCATACGATTTGACCTGAAATCTTTATACTTTCTCAATGTTTAAAGGCGCTAGAAAAGTTTTAATGCGACTCCTTTATTCCGTAGGTTGAGTCAAATGTGGAAATGCTATTGCAATGCCAACCAGGTTCTGATATTTACAACCAGCTGACGAAGACGCTGGATCTTGTTGGGGAGTTGAACCGAGTGGCCTTGGATAATGTGCGTGCCATGGCGAGTGAGGCGACCACGCAGGCCACAAGCCGTGGCGGGCGAGGTGGTGGGTCTGGAGGGCGTGGACGTAGTGGAGGCCGTGCAGGTCGTGGAGGTCGTGGACTTGGTCCTGATGATGAGGATGACTTGGGTAACTTCCAACTCTAACACCTCCTTAGCTTATTGATTGACTTTCAATTCTAGTACTTTCAGTTTTAATTTATTTAGAGGATGTATTATAGTAGCGAAGTATATTTCATCACAGCCACACACGATATCCCATTCTTCTGATTTCACAAATTTCAATGGCTCAAACTCCACTCTATTACCAATACTTAAACGATTCTCACTTATCTCGTTTATGCAATTACTCAATTCTTCCGTTGTCATCTTAATAAATACAATTGTCTTTGTACAGATGATGAGCCATTGGAGGCCGATTGGGACACGTACATGGATGGTGCCGGGTCATCGCGATGCACCTCTGATGCCACTGCCCAGGCATCCCATCCCTTTGGCCATGATGATAGTGCAGAACACGCATCCCATGCTCAGGCTCACCCTCAATCCCCACTACCCACTCCGCTGTCTCCCCCATTGTTCAGCGGCTCTGCCCATGCGGGTGGCTGTATATTTGTACCCACACCTGGTCGACCGACCCCACCTGTAGTTCAGGCTGAGCCTACCCAGGAACCTTCACTTCCTAACCCCGACGAACCAACTGCACAGATTGAACAAATACGGAGTGAAAATATTGAGCCGGTCCATGAGTTGCGAAGATCACTCCGCACTGACATACATCCCCCTGGTTGCGGGACCGGTCACGGTAAATACCATGCATTCCTTTGCTACCTTCTTCCAAAGTACAACAAGTGAATGCATTTAATGTGAATGCATTTAATGTGAAAGGGAAGATGACCCAATGTACATGTACATATAGCGCAATTAGATATTGTCTTCATGTAGACTTCCATCCCACCAAATGTTGCATTAACGTCAAGCCAATAGTTCAAACAGATATGCCAATTGTCGTAGTTGCATATAATATTGCCAATAACTGTGAATTAATTGTGAATGAATACGGTTGTGCATATGGTTATTTAGTCATAAATTTTACTCTGTAAAAAGCACTTTTATTCCAAATCAATAATTAAACTCGGTTAAAAATATTAATAATAAGACACATACACGTACATAGTACAAAACATGGTCTATCCCTATGTTTATACTCTATTTTGCCTGTTAGGGAATGTGTGCATTCACGGAATATGCTCTACTTTCAATTTCAGGTAAGACGAGACCTGCCAAGGTAGCTGTGAGGAAACGAAAAGATCGCTGAAGCTCGACATGATGTGGAGCATATGGGGGTAAAATTCCAGCCACAATTGGTTTGGCTTATGTTTCTTTATTACTTTGTTATGAATTAACAACAAGGACCACCAATTCAAACTTGTTTTGATATGTTGAAGATGGTTTTCAGTAGGTGTTCACAAGGGTTTTAAGGACCAATTCATAATAGGATGAGGTCTATTTATGGGGGTGGCAGGATTTGTAGTAGGTGTTTTGGTGGGTTAAGAATTGATGTTGTGTCTTATAATTTTTGGACAAAGGGTTAGGGTCTTGCTTTACAAATTTTATCTACTCAATGTGGAACTATACTTTTCTCTATTCTGTGAGTTGTGTAGCCCAATTAATTGCTGATATCATACAAGCAACACCTCTCTACCCGATACAAGAAGCCATTAAGTAAGACTGCTCAATGATAGTCTTCAATTTAAATATGAATTAGTGATATGAGATGGGTTTTACTAATTTATCAACTCAAACTTTTGGGACAAAACTTGCACTCATAAATTAGGTGATCTTTATGTCTCTTTGACATTCTCTTCATAAATTCTTCCTGTTTTTATTTTTGCTAGGGTGAGGGAATCACAAATTAGATAGAGAATTTGTACATATACGTGGTTACTTCTTCTTCTTGTTTTGTAGAATCATACAAACATTTTGGAATATTTTGGAAATCCTTTTCCATAGCTGCAATGTAGTTAGGCGAATTTTATCGTATTTTCTATATGCATCTGTCTTCCAACATTAACATAGAAGGTTTTGTAACCGAGTAGCACTAATCATATGTTTGGAACAATTGAATAACAAATAAAATATAGCAGCTATGGATTTTGATTTTGAGGGTCGTTAGAAGGGGATGGAGGGGATGGAGGGATATATGGTATCCAATTTTTTGGGTCTCCAAGATTAGATTAGATGCTGGTGGTGGAGGAGGAGAAAGTGACTAAAAAATAAGGTATTGAAGTTCTTCGGTCTCTTATATTAAATGCAGGTGGAGGAGGTGGGAAAAAAACGAGAGGGAGTTGGAGGAAACGGAGGGAGTCTTGGGAATGGGACGGGCAAAGATGGAAAAGGTGGCAGTGGATGAAAGGGTAGCGATGAAAATGGCGGTAGAGGAGGAAAGGGTAATGGAGGGTTAATTGCAATGGAGGGAATGGAAATTGAGGGAGAGGGACTCCATATGGTGGGAAGTAAGGAAGAAAGCACTTTCAGGCATTCAAAGCTCTTGAAAATTCCGACTGATTTCCACTGGTTAATTGTCCTGTTCTTATCATTCACGTAAGTATGCTACTCTAAATGTTTTCTGTTTTTATAACCAAACATACTATAAAATCACACCTGTGTCGCGTAGATTTACGAGGCACTATTTCATAAATATGACCCAGTTGATTCTTTATATGCTGCAGATTGTAATATAATTTCCATATAGTGGAAGTTAACATCCTTTTTATATAGCTCGAAGATCTTTAATCTTTAAACTGATCATGTGATGCGGAATTTGCTCACTATGTTAATGTTTCTGGTTACATGTGTCATTCATCTTTAATCATCTGCACTTCTTAATACTTCTGCACCTGGCCATTTTCATTAAAAAAAAATTTCCCCTGTAGTATATGTTCATTACGGGAAAACATGTTTGCCTTTGAATGTCTTATTGTTTTCTTTTTCTTCCTTCTGAATGTCTTATTGCATCTGTACAATCTTATTTATCACCAAATTTGCCTTTCATGTTGTCCCATGTCAGTTAGGTTCTAGACTAATTCTTTTCAATCAAGTCCGATATAACTACCACTGCATTAGTCTTTTGGCCCATGAAGGGATTCAAACCCAACATCCAAACAAGAAGATTGCTGTCGTGTTAGTAAGCACTAATTTCCAGTTTAGGAGGGTAAGCAATTTAGACACTATGTTAATTATGGTTCATACAAGAAATACTGCTGCATCTGAAGCACCCTTCATCAGCCCAGTGAGTAAACTTAGGGATGAGTTGAGTTGCTTTTCTAAATCAGTGTTTGGATGGTTAACACATTTTCCAGGTTCCATTATGTCAGAGGATTTTATATTGATGTGTCCATTTTGACCTTTAGAGAGATTGTAAAATAATTAGTCAAAGATGGAAATAAGATTTGAGTGTAGACATTATAGGAAGAGAGTGCCTTCCAGTTTGCGTTTCTTTTATTTAGTTTCATGTCTCTTTCTTGGGGAAAAGAAGTGTGAGGAAATTTTGAGAATTGCACATTCAATGCAGTGACATCACATTAGTTATTTAGACATTCAAAGATAGAAAAATGGTAAAGCTACTACCAATTTTCCACAAGAGCTTACAACTAACATGGCAATGAATGTGTTTGGCGTTACATCAATAAGATAATAACTTCCTAAATTGCTTAGTTGTTTGTTTAAAAGTTGGCACATCAGTTTGTAAGGACTATATAATAAAATTTTCAATAGTTGTAAGATCACTCTAAGGGATACATTATTAGTGGGTAGCAGGAGTGAACCCACATTCCTTAGTTCAAATCTTCCCTTCGCCCTCCGCCTGGTGCCAAACATATCAACAAATATATATTTCTAATCCAATATTAATAGCTTTTTCTTCTGTAAAATCCTCTAAGGTTAATGAGCCATGGTCTTTCCTCTCTTAGGGCATTCATTTATAAGTAAGCATTTATAATCACAAGTACATTGTTTGCTTCCCACAAACAGAGTTTTCTGAAATAAGTGAAAATGCTACCACATGCTGGTATAAATTAATTTTTTTGTAGTCTGACTCTTTTATATCCTTTTGTAGGGGACTTTAGATGAAGTTGTTGATTGCTCCCATGGTAAGCAACTCTGGAAACTGTGTAAAGAGAAGTATGTGAACCACTATGGCTTAAAGGGGGAAACCACTGTGATTTGGAGCTCTATCCAGAGTATGAAGAACTTTATATCAACCGTTGAGATGTCTCCTTCCCAAAGATACAATTCCAGGAGAAGCATAGACCAGTTTGAGCAACCTCGAAAGAGTACTGATGTATTTGAAGTTTCTACAAAGAGCACTGATCGGATAGAGAAACCAAGAGTACTGATGTATTTGGGTTTTTTTCCCTTCTATTTTTTATCTTATTTTATGGTTTTCCAGCTGTGTAGTTTGGTTTATGGCAATTCTATAATAACTATGGTACGAAATGAGAAAGGGTATGGTGTTACAATGGGATTTCTCTTTCATTTTATATTGTGGTTGGAAGAAATTTGTAGTTGAGACTCATATCTCAAGCATGTCTGGGAGCTCAAGTATATTCATAGTGTACCCGCCCATATTAAAAAAATGAAACAGCTTTAATTCTTAAGCGCCATGAAATGTAAATGGGAAGTGATGACTCAACTCTCAAGGCCTGCAACTTTGTTGTGAGTTTGCTAGTTTGCTTCATTGCGTTCCCTGGATATGATCTTTGTTTATTTTGATTTGTTATGGTCAAGGATTTTGTTTCTCCTTCATTGCAATTCTACTGTTACAACTTACTAATATACCAGAAATTAGAATGTTTGCAATTTAAATAGGTGGAATATTTTTGAGTTGAATACATGTACCAATCTCCTTTTAAGAGATATACAGCATTTCTAGGTGTGAGTTGGTTTCATTAGTCAGTTAGTGTCACTAGAAGACAATATATTGCACATACACGTGACATCTAGCGGTTGAATGAGTATTATGTGCATACATTAGGTTCTATACACAGATGTTTGAACAGCTTCTACTAAGGCACTATGATAACTGTAAGATGACAGATATCATTAAATGCAATGGAAACGTACATTTCTATATGTTACTAGGTTATGTGCAACATGAGAGCATATTAGGTAATGAAAGAGTTTGGCAAATGCCTTTTTTCTTTCGTTGCTAGGTGGTGTTCATTTTTTGATTTTCTGTTACAAGATGGCTTCATTTCATGCTGCGAAATCATAATAGGCTGGAGGTATATTACATAAGCATTATGACTTGTCAAATTATGACTTGTCAAATTGCCTATTATTTTCGCAACTTCTTCCGAACAAGTGTATTTTATTTGCTCTAGGCACAAAGATATAAACAAAGTACTTATAGGCTATCCACAGCCAAGCACAATTACCAAAACAATCTAGCCAATGTTAACAACGAGAACAAGCAATTACAAGTCAACAGAGATTCCAAAATAAACTTTGTGCTTAGAGAAACCAACAGGCTATTCAACAACTTCTACAGCCAATATGTACTGCAAACTTGAGGCAATATAACTCAGAAACACACATGGTAATAATACTAGATTCATAACTACCACAACCATGAGCTACAGTTTTGCCTTCATTTTGTGCTTCCTTGTTGCGTCGAATCATGAACTTCATCATCCCCCATAACATGGGATACCACTTCACTCAGCATGTTAGTACTCAAGGTTGCAATCCTCCTTGCATGGTCACGCTCCTCAATGGCAACGTCTAACTGATACCTCAACAATCTGTTCCTAACGTCTCCATCGTAATAGTTGGTTCCTTCGCTGTGAGACGTCCCCCCTGGGCTTGATGTCGACATGGTAGGAGATGTCCACGATGGGGGAGCACCATACTGCACATTCCTACCATTACGTTGCATGAACTCCATGTATGCAGCTTCTGCTTCTCGTCGATCTTTGTATGACCTGTGTTTGGCATTTGCGAACTTATGAACTTGGCTACTTGCTTCTGCCCAATTGTCGTATATGCTAGGAGCACGACCAACAAAAACAACATAGTATTTGCCACCCTAAAAGAGGAACACAATAGCATTGTACGTTAAAACCGCATGAGCTGTGCTAGAGTTAGAACTTACCAAGTTCTGAATCTGAGCTATTAGGCAAAACGTAAAACATGTACCATGTCGCTCTACCAACAGGTGCCAGTAGACTACAGCAACTAATATGCACGTTGCTTATTCCAAGATCTGACAAACAGTTGCATAATCTATAATTGTATAGTGTTCAATAATTGTACAAGTAAAACAGTAAAACATGTTGGCATGTTACCTTTAGAAGCAAAGGAGGCTTGTCTTCTCCATCCTTGACTGTTTTCCTCATAAACCCCAAGCAGAATGAGAGGAAGCTGTGTTTTAATATGAAGTGTATAATACTCGATTATGTGTAAATTGAGTACTACTACTCATAACTCGATTAGCACAAAGACGAGTACGTATAATTACTGCCCACCGGCCAACCGTGGCGTTGGCGAAGTAAATAATACCCGATATCCATATAAGCGAGTTCTACTGCGAAATGTACAACGTCTTAATAGTACTCGGTCTCTGTATAACCGAGTTATTAAAACTTGCTTGACGTAAAATCGATTACTGTGGCATATTTTGTCATTTCCTCCCCCACCTTATGGGACCATTGACCATTTGCCATTACTTCTTCCCGTGTGAGCCTTCTGAACGTGGACCGGTCCGTGCCTTCTTCCATTGTGTCAACGTCTATTGCCAGTTTCAACTTCAACTGACCAACTTCATCAAGTGCACTTATTTGTCGTAATGTCATTGTCTTCCCCATTCTGTGAACATATCACCTGATAGGTAACAACTGCTAACCATTTATAACAACACAAACTCAGTGAATGTTATGAGACCTTAATTGTGGTATCTGAACATATTAAATTGTCATTATGCTAGTCAATTCAAATAACACTAATTCTGTGATTGCTGTGGGAGGGGTTATCTGAACATGGAATTGTGGTTGAGTATTTAAGACAACACAAATTCTGTGACTGTTGTGGGTCTTCAGTGGGGGTATCTGAACATAATATATTCTGAATTCCATCCAGTTATGTGACCACAAATTTTGATATGCCATGTTGTGGGAAGAATGGGGGGTTCCTGAACATAATAATGTGGTATAGTATTTAACATAACACAAATTCTTTGAATGTTGTGGGTCTTCACTGTGGGTATCTGAACATATTGATGCATGAGTCCATTTATGATAACACAAATTATGTGACTGTTGTCAGTAGAATATACATGTATTTGAACATAATAATGCAGTACATGTTGCATAGTACAAATTATTTCCCGTATTTGCAATGCGTCATAATTCTCATTTGATTAACAATACACATTGTGCGAACCGATTGCTTTTTTTGAATTTAGGTGTTTGATGGACTAGCTCATACGATTATTCCATATTATGTTTTTAGCATCAATAGGTTGTTCTCTATTAGTATTTATTTTAGATAACCAAGATGGGTTTTTTGGCATAATTTGCTTAGGTTTGTTTAGCTGCATGAACACCTAAACATAGGGCATATATAGTTAGCCTATGGTTTCATAATATTACACTTGCATGATACAACTCTTATTATTTATGGTTCAGGTCCGTTATGAGTCCTTATTACTTCTACGTTTACTACGACGAGGAGGCATATATTAATGATTCGCATGGGCTATCATACCGAGGTCTGAACCTAAAGCAGTCACCTATTGAAGTGAAACATGGGATACACATGAGAAAGCTGAAGCGGAAGATAATGTCAACTCTGGGGTTAGACAAGGATTCCCATGACATCTCCATTGTATTTCGAGCTCCTCAGCAACTGGTGGGTACCCAAGTTTTCTACAATGCAATTCCGTTACAATGTGACCATGATGTGGACATAATGTGGGGAGTGATAAAGCGGGCTCCACAATTCATAGGTTCTGACTTGTATGTAACTGTTGCCACCGGTGGGTGTAATGTCGACAGTGGTTCACAGTATGCCAGTAGAGCTGGAGAGCAAGCTTCAGTTCCTGTAACCATCGAGCACCCTTCAATTACACCCGAGACGTCTTTGCCCTACAACGTTGGACCACGCAATGCGGTTGCTATGGACAATATTGAAGCAACCGAAGTGTTAGGGTCTATCCATACGTATGACGAAAATGTTTATCAAGGGTATACTGAAGAAAATGAAGATATCGAAACGCACTTGGATCAGGCAATTGAAATGGATGACACTCGAGATGTGTACGAGGAGTTCATTGATACTGATGGACCGGAGGTCAATCCCGAATTTTTAGATGAACTGCAAGTTGAAAACAATGTGGATGCTTGCGCCAATCCAAACCCCAACCCTGACTGGTTCACGGCAAACACATGGGATAACATTCATGACCCATCACCTTCCTTGGAAAGAGGTCTGATGAGTTGGAGGCCGGGGGACGAACCAAGCAAGGGGATGCTATTCTTGAATAAAGCTGCGGTTCAACATGCGTTAACCATGTTCTCTGTGGGGCTTAATAAGAAATTTAAGTACATGAAGTCAGACCCCAAGAGATTGGTTGTAACATGTGTAAACGATGCATGTCCGTGGTTAGTTCGAGCTATCAACAGCAAAAGGCACAAGTTCTAGGAGATCACAACATGTAAGGGTCCCCACACTTGCTCGTCACTCCAGGTGGATCATGATGGAAGGATGATGGATTCGAAGTTCATTGCCATCACACTTGAGTCATACGTGCGGGAAGACATTTCAAGAACAATAGCAACCTTGTGTAGTCTTCTGCATGCGAAGCACGACCATTGGGCATCTCACTATAAGGTTTGGGATGCAAAACAGAAGGCTGTTGCGGCCATCTACGGGGATTTCGATGAGTCATATGCAGAATTACCTCGGTTTTTGGCGGCGTTAAAAGATGCGGATCCAACCACAGTGACACATTTGAAGTGCGACAACCGTAATGTGCTAGGGACTTGCACGTTTAACTGTGCCTTTTGGGCTTTTGGTCCGTGTATTGAAGGGTTCAAGCATTGCAGGCCGGTGATAAGCATCGATGCAACGCACCTCTATGGCAAGTACAAGGGGAAGTTGTTGATAGCAATGGCAACGGATGCTAACAACGAGGCTTATCCCCTCGCGTTTGCCGTTGTTGAGAGTGAGAGCAAGGAGACATGGGGTTGGTTCTTGGCATGGTTGACCAATATTACAGACCGGGCCAATCTTTGCATCATCTCTGACCGACATTCGGGGATAAAAGCCTGCTTTGATGACACAAGTATGACTTGGTTGCAGCCTCCCAAGGTCCATCATCGGTACTGCCTCCGCCATGTAGTCAGCAATGTGAACACAAAATGGAAAAGTCCGGAGTTGAAGAACTTGGTATGGAGGGCAGCAAGTGCGAATCAAGTCAGAAAGTTTGCAGCCACACTGGAATTAATTCGCAATTTCAAGCCGGCTGCACACAGGTACCTTGAATCTGAAAACAAAAAAAAGTGGACACTTGCACACGACGAAGGGCGTCGATACGGAGCCATGACAACCAACCTATCGGAGTGCTTTAATGGAGTACTGAAAGGTGCACGCAGTTTGCCAATAACGGCAATGGTGAGGTTCACCTTCTTCAAAGTGAACTCGTACTTTGACGCTCGTCGTAATCTCACTCTAGATCAGTTGGAAGCAGGTCAAGAATGGTGCAAGTATGCCATGGCCAAGTTTGAAGAAAATCAAGCGAAGGCAAAGGACCATATGGTGACACGGATGTCCGCACAAGTGCGGATATATCAGGTTGACACATCGGGTAATCCTTTGAATGGTGGGGGCGGACAACACACGCATAAGGTTGATCTTCGGAGTATGACATGCACGTGCGGAAAATGGGAAGCGCTCAAGATCCCGTGTTCACATGTAATAGCAATTTGTGCTAAGTATAAGCACGATGCGCAGCAGTTTATTGATCCTTGCTATAGTGTGACTCATAAGTACCACAGCTACGAACCAGTATTCCAGCCGTTCAAAGACAGATTAGCATGGCCGGATCCAGAAGAAACTAGACTAGTGATGCCCAACCCACGATTGATCCGTAACAAAGGTCGGCCAAAGTCCACACGTATCCGCAATGAGATGGACGAGGATGATAATGATAGGGAGTTGCCGAGCTCCTTATGGATCGAGAATGGACCAAAATCAAGATGTGGGTTGTGTCACCAAGAGGGGCACAACCGTAGAACATGTCCTACTCGGAATGCAGAGTCAACAAGTGGTGGAGCTGCAACATAGGTAAAGCTTCCATTTGTTAACAACTCTTGTCATATAAATCGTTATGTGACTATTAACAACTGAGTAGTAGCAAATTGTTCTCTATTGCCATACTAAGTATTTGGAGTAGTTATTTATCTTACGTTGGTGTTCATGCATGCATGGATAGGGAAATGAGTCAATTGGTATTTAACATATTATGCTCATTGGAGAGTCGTGAAATGAGGTTGTTCAATAGTTTTGTCACGTTATTCATCCTAAGTCATGAATCTAAGCGTTGTTGTGGATATGTTGCTTGTTAATAACTTATATAGGTCCAATGTATATAACATATTTGAACTGTTTACAGCAGGTACGGCAGCGAAGGTGGATGGGTGATAACCGACATACGTTGTGCAGCCGGGATGATCCCTACCGCCTTAGGAAGCCCCCAAATGACACCAGTAACTCAGTCTCATGACGGGAAGACAGTGTTAGATTGGTCATTTTGTGCCGAACCTGATACTATGTTCTGTACTTTTGTGATGTACTTATGTGGTCATGCACTTTGTTAATGGCATTAATGTTATGTACAATATAGTAGATTTCTTTTTTGGAAAGTGGTATTCCACTAAGCTCCTCATGAAGCAAACAACTCAGTTACATGTAACATGTAGAAGCAATAAAGTAATATATGCTTATCATGATTTCCAGCTTCTCAAAACTGACAAGTTATTGCAATGCACAGCTGCTTCATGAAACCCGTAATAAATCTCCAATTGATAGAACTGCTGCAGGTGGGCGCCAGATTTGCACATAACTCGGTGTTAGAACTAATGAGTACTGTTAAATAACTCGAAACTCCCAATATCGAGTAACATTACCACGAGTTACGAGTTAGTACTCGGTGCAAAAGTAGCGAGTTACAAATTATAAACTCGATGCCAAAGCATTCGAGTATCGTCTATGGAAAATCCAATCAGATCAGTCCACCATCTTTTCGACCCATCGAAAAAATCCCTGATTCCAGCAAATCTATCTGTACACAGCGATTGCTATGCGATTGGTTTTCGATCGGTCTGTTTGTAGGTTTTCCACGTAACTCGGTGTTAAAGCCATCGAGTACAATTAAATAACTCGACACTCTCCCTATCGAGTGAAGTGTGACTCTTACCACGAGCAACAAGTACTCGGTGCCGTAGGTAGCGAGTTATATATTACAAAACTCGATACCTTAGTATTCGAGTATTGTGTAAGGAAAAATCCGATCAGTCCACCATCTATTGGACCCATCGAAAAAATCCCTGATTGCAGCCAATTATCTGTACAAACCGATTGCTGTGCGATTGGTCTGCGATCGGTCAGCTTGTCTGTAGGTTTTCCACAGAACTCGGTTTTATAACTGTTGAGTACTATTAAATAACTCGGCACTCTCCATATCGAGTAAAGTATATGACCGTTTGTAGGGGTCACCACGAGCAATAAGTACTCGGTGCCATAGGTAGCGAGTTATATATTATAAAACTCGATACCTTAGTCCTCGAGTATTGTAAAACAAATTCTGATCAATCCAGTATCTTTTCGACCCATCAAAAAATCCCCTGATTCCAGTAATTTTTCTGTACAAACCGATTACTGTCCGATTGGTCTTAGATCGGTCAATATGTCTGTAGGCTACGTTTTGCACGTAACTCGGTGTTAGAAAGATCGAGTACTATTAAGTAACTCGAAACTAGCTATATCGAGTACCGTGTATGTCAGACCATAAGTAGGTGGAGATAAATAAATATAACTCGATACTCTTGTAATCGAGTATTTGAAACGAATTTCGTGCGCTGAATTCTCTTGTGTCTCTTTGTCTCCGTCGTCTTCTATCTGCGACTCTTCGTCTTCTCCTGGAAACTCCAACCGTCGTGTTTCATCCGCTCCATCAAAGATCCATTGTACATAACAAAGAACATAAATATGTCTCTGAGCCTTCTACACCCTCTTCCCCTCAAATCCCTAGCCGTCCCTTGTAATTTAGCTTCTACTCTCCCTGCCCTCTATTCTTTGTCTTCAGCTTTGAACTACCGAATCCACTATCAAGGTATGAAATTTTCAAGAAATTCTGGACTTTTCCCGCTGTCAGTCATTTTATGTTGATTTTTAAAATAATTGGGCCTTGCTCTATAATTTATTTTGAAGTTACTTTGTATGTCATCTTCAAATTTCGTAGTTTGTACATCTGATCGTTTATGTTGTTCATTGCTATGACGTTGATTGCGTTTGTTTTTTTTTTTTTTTTAACGAAATTTTTTTTTAAGTTTTTTTTTTGTAAACGAATTTTTTTTTTTGTTTTTTTTGACATGTTTCGATGGAGGTTTTATTATATGGAATTTATGTCACTTGTAAATTACATAGAATGCTTTATCAGATCACCTTCACACGGTTACTAAATTAACAAATGATTTATACCTCAGTTTCATAAATAATTTTATAATTTCACATCAATTAAAGATCTATTACAACTAATTCGAAGAAAATCAAAATTAACAGGAATTATTTTAAATTAGTTGGGGATAATATATCATATGTTATATAATAAAAGTTAGTCTTATATATTATGTTGTGTCATTGTCAAGTAATTAACATAATGTGTGAAACATTGTAATAGTTTTATACATGTTGTGTCAGTGCCATGTGACATATTAATTATTAAGATGATTACTTTATTATCCATGCAAAATTCGAGTAAATTTTTAATTTTCAAGTGGCACGCTAATGATCAAGATAATATAACTTTGATTATATTAGGAATGAGTATTTGTTGATTCACGTATAAGTTTTATTAAATTGTGTAGCGAATGAACATAAGATCAGTGCACATATAAAATTAGAAATAGAATTGATCAATATCCTCACAATTGAATAAATAAAGTATTAAGAAACATGTTGTTTTCGAAACTTCATATATAACTAGTTCTTCAGTAGCATTATCTTACTGAAAAAGTATTTATACTATCAATAACAAACTAGTTAGAACTTTGGTAATGGACTCAGATTTATAGTAGACTTAAAAGGTATAATGTACTTTATGGTGAGGTGAGAGATTCTTTTGGGATAAGAGGTCTTATTTGTTGTATAAAATGATTGGGTAAAGATTGTCCGCATGGTTATTTGCTTGATTAACTACAGAGAATGCTTAACGTTTTGGTCAGTTCTGTTGTTCCCATCTTGGCTCTATGACTTCTTCTAAAGTTTTTCATGTTTCTGACATCTTAATTGGGTATAATTGAAGATCCATAATCACTGCAATGTTGGCTGTGTAGTAGTAATAGTAGATTTGTTTGTTTGTTTTCTTGTGTGTTGAAATTCATTTCTCATTCTTTAATTGTTCGTAGAATTACAAAATTCTAAATCAGTCAGTTTTCTGTAAATTGGTCTAGATGGAAAGTGATAAGACGATTCCTACTGCCAGTAAGCGTGAAGGAAAAGACATTGAACCGATTGCCCAGCCTGATGAAGTGGCTGAACTGCCTCTGGCAAAGAAGGCTAAGACTGAGCTCAAAGTCTACCAAAGGAGGGGGAGTTCAACTGCTTGGAAATGCAAATGCAAGAAGTGTGGAACGGAATTTATTGCTGCCGGAGCAGATGTTACTGAAAATATGAAGCGCCATTTGGAGTGGGCCTGTCCAAGGAAATTTGATGTGCCATTGCGCATTCCTGTTTCTGCAGGGGCAGATATAGGTAACGGATATTTTTATTTATATGTTGGTTCAATGAGTTCTAAGTTTTATGATGATTTTTTAAAATTAAAATAACATATATGTGAAAAATGTTATGGATTTCCCATAAAATGTCAAGATTTCAATCCTTTAAATAGTAATCATGAGAAGGTGTAATAAAACTTTAAATGGCAGAAAAGTTGCTCTATTGACAAAGGATTTGAGTTATCTAATTAGAACATATAGAATATGCACAATATTGTTGAGATTTTAAATGGAATAAATTGAGTTGAATGATGCATGATGGTATGGTTGACCAATGTAACACAAGTTATATTCATGCATATTCAGAATGTAATACTTCATAGAGTTTGTTGGCAGACTTGGTAGACAATAGACACTACCAGTTGTTGAACTCAAATTTTGTTCTTAGTACTATGCAAATGACTTATTTAAAATTATAACTGCTTC
Source organism: Quercus gilva (assembly GCA_023621385.1). Lineage (NCBI taxonomy): Eukaryota > Viridiplantae > Streptophyta > Magnoliopsida > Fagales > Fagaceae > Quercus > Quercus gilva. The sequence continues at coordinate 5,874,060 of CM042473.1, forward strand.
ATAGATAACTTTTTAATGTGGTGAGAAACAATTTATTTGATGTAGCACAATCACATTTGGAAGATGTCACTGGAGAGAAAATTAGCATGAATATCAAGGACGATGAGCACAAGAAAGGCGATCGGGATGATCCTGGCGCGTAATCAGTGATCATTTGATATGCCATGTAATCACATTGGTTTTTTATTGCCCCAATTTGTAATGTCTTTTAGTTGTTGGATCAGTCGAACTGTTTTTCTATGTAATAATCTTTGGGGTATGAATTATGGAACTTTGACATATTATTAAATTTGATAGTATGGAGGGTGGACCCTTTTGGACTAGTAAGTTGACTCTTTATGGTTTAATGAAATAAGTATTTGCTTTTGTTGATGGGGATGAATTCATACAGACATTGATTTGTGGGTGAATTATGTATTTATGTGTCAGAGAGTTGATAACAGGTGATACGAGCTAAGTTTATTGTTTAAGGAAATAGGTTGTTTTTTTTCTAATCAAACCGCTTGTTACTCGGTTATTCGTAGTTACATTTGAAACTAATATTTTTGACAATGGCATGACCAAGTATATATACGGATCGCATAAAGTAAACAAAGTCTGAATAATAAAAAATGTTTTATAATTTTCATCCTTGTGGCCATATATATGATAGTGTATGACAAAGAAGATTATGGTTCAGCATCTAGGATTAACCCTTCCAAATGTTTTAGAACAAGCTATTTCAATATATCCATACTAAAGTGTTTGGATAATCAAATTGAATGGTTACTAAAATATACTCAGAATTATCTATATCCTAACTTGTAGTATCAAATGACAAAATATTAAAAATAACCAAGGGAATATTATAAGAAATAATACAGCTTGAATATAATGCAACATAAAAATTGAAAAGAATTTTCACATGACAGAAATAAAATTATAAAAAAAAGGGTATTTGACATTTATTAGTAAGGGAAAATGTAAACAAAATGATCGAGTGGCACAACCTATGCATTGAGTTCCATTGAATTTCTTACGAAATCAAAAGAGTAATAATCATTTGAGGAATGCTTTGCATATTGAGGATATAACACGACGACGTAAACAAAATATAATAAAATGTGGATATTTTTACTTGAGGAGTTAAAGAGAAGTTCATAGTTTCAAAATATAATAAAATGGACTCTATTATTCGTGCATTCGGGTGGGGTCATGATTATGGAGAAAGGAAGTTGCATCTCATTAATTGGGATAGGATTAGTCAGCCCAAGAGAATGGGTGGTTTGGGGATAAAGAAATTTAAAACCATGAACCAGGCTATGCTTAACAAGCAATATTGGAGGTTATGTCAGAATCATAACTCTCTCCTTGCTAAAACTGTCAAGGCTAGATATTTCCCTAATAGTTAAAGTCAGGACTATAGAGCTAAACCGCGTCATTCTTGGACGTGGAGAAATATCATCAAAGTTGATCACCCTTTTTTGAGAGAAGGGAAATGGAGGGTTGGGAATGGGTATAATATTCCCCTAAACCATAAGGATTGGTTTCCCTGTTCAAACTTGAGTGCACATCAGCCACACCTCCCTACTGGCACTGTGGGAGATTTGATAGATCATGATAGTAGGACTTGGAAGGCTGATTTGGTCAGGAGCTTATACCCTTTTCAACAGGCTTCATCAATTCTTCAAATTCCCATCTCCAAGACGAATTCTGTCCAAGATACACTATGTTGGAAATACTCCAATAATGGGGAGTATCAAGTGTTCAAAGCCTATGACTTGTTGAGTAAAAATTATGCTGGCCAATCGGGTTTTTTCTCAAGCTCAGTCGGGTTGGTGGAGATCGTTTTCGAAAATGAAGGTTCCTTTGAAAGTCAGTAACTTTGTTTGGAAACTGCTGAACAACTGTTTGCCAACTTTTCATAATCTTCATGTTAGGGGTATATCCAATGGGAATCTTTGCCCAATGTGTAATGAGGAGGAGGAAAGTTTAACCCATCTCTTTCTCCTTTGTCCATTCAGAAGGGCGTGTTGGCATGGAACCACTCTAGCTATCCGTACTTCAGATTTGTCTGACTTGTCTGTTCAACATTGGCTGAAACCAATTATTTCAAGACATGATTTGAGGAATTTGGACTCATTATCTTACGTGCAGGATGTTTTCATTACTCTTTGGGCTATTTGGAACCATCGGACATACGTAGTGCATCAAGGAATCATACCTAATCCTATGGAAGTTATTCTAACTGCTCAAAACTTCTCTTGCAGTTATAAGGCCTCCCTCTCAACTTGTCGAACCAGAAGAAGAAGAGATAACAACTATTCCAACACTTGGCAGCAACCTACAGCCAGGAACTGGAACCTAATCATCAAAATTGCAGCTGCTAGAAAGAGGAGGCAATGTACAAATGGTATTGCATATGAAGGTCTAACTCTGCAGGGAGATAAGGTCTTTTTTGGAGTAACAAGTACTTCTGCTACAACTGCCACTGGAGCTCTTTTGGAGGCTGTTATTGAAGCTGGATTGGTAGCCAAAGACCAAGGTTTTCACAATGTTTTGTTCCTCATTGATAGCAAAGGCCTCATGCAGACAATTAGGGAGAAATGTATCAAGGCTTGGATGGATAGCACTAGGCTTGCGGACTACTACTTCCTGAATCAATATGGCATGTTTTGTGATATTTTTTGGGTTCCTTATCTTGTAGGGGAAAAAAAAGTAAATAAATAAATAAAAAATAATGTTAGTACTCGGTTTTACAAGAAGCGAGTTATATAATTCTCGACACCACTGTAGTCGAGTATTTGTGATCAGTCGAATGGCCGTCGATCCAACTAAAAAAACACCAGTTCCAGCCAAACTTCTCTGTACAAATAGATTGCTAAACGATTGGTGTTGGATCGGTTAGTTTTTTATATAACTCGATTTTGTCCTAAGCGAGTATTACAGAACTCGCTGACTGTATTATCGAGTAATGTGGATTGGAGTTATTTACAGTAGTCAGTCTTATTTCTGGTGTTGGATTGCTGCACTCGACTCCTCGGCTGTTTTTAGAAGCAGCACTTTGATTGCTCTCGATTCGTCAGGCTCGAAAGCGACTTCTCCCGCTGCAAACATCGACCCTCACCTGTAGTAAGACTCTTTTACCCTTGCTTTCCATTCAAATTAAATGAAAATGCTGCATTATTCTCCCTCCTCTGCGGAAATTTCGAACTTTGCAAGTTTGGGGATTTTCATGATTTTGGGTGTTGTGGTCTGAAATGGGTCATGGGTTTTTACATATGCATGTTGTTCATACGATTTGTACCATTTAATTACATAAACATAACTGCTTTGTAAAGGAACACATGAATTTAGGGTTCATGTGTTCATATGGAATTTGGGGATTTTCGTGGGTGTGGTGTTTTGACGTGAAATATGTAATGGGTTGTTTTGAATGGATGTTGTACACACGTTTTGTACCCTTTAGTTGCAAAGAACTCATGATTTGTGAAAAATGGGATATTTTGGTTCATGTATTCATATTGGGAATTTGGGGATTCTGATGAATATGACTAGTTTTGATCTGAAATGGTTTATGGGTTGTTGTTTAAGCCTGTTCGTGACGCATTCTGTATCATTTATATTGGGTTTTTTCACATCTGGGTATGCATGTCGGTTCATTCCCCAAGCTTTTGATAACAGCTTATATTGGGGTTTTGTAGAATAGGGTCTAATTGGGTCAAATTGATAAACATTGCAAATTTGATGGATTGGTAGGCACTGGTGGGTTAGCATGTTATGTTGAATTGGGTATAATTGCTTGAAATTACACCCGCTGCACAATGTATAGTGTGGGTGTCGCATGTTTTTCAAATAAGTTGACTACATGGGTCAATGTTCATATATTTCCAAGGAATTGATCATTTCAACGCATTCATTCATGCCCCAATTGTATCCATGCATCATGCAGTCTATTCGTCATGCATATGTATTTTGTTGGTTTCTGTGTCTCTAACGCAATTTTGAATATTGGTTTTCTATTGTGCTTTTGTTCCGTCTCTATAGATCAGTAGACCATGGCTCCTAAGAAGTCTAAAACCATTAAAACCAGAGCCAAAAGAGTGTCTACCTCCTCAGCTAAGCCTGCAACCGCATTTGATGAAATAAGATTTGAAACAGTAATCTACGAGCAAAGGTTTCAAAATGTAATTCAGCATTGGAATATTTGGCCGGAAAGACAAATCAATCTAGATGAATTACCTCTTTCTGTCCATAGGAATCTACAGTGTAGGAACTGGTTGTCTCTGTGTAAAGTTGTAGAACTCCCTCCAGGTGCCTTAATTCGAGAGTTCTATTCCAATCTCCATATCCGTTCTGATGGTGATCTGGGTACTTGGATTCGAGGTCAAAGTTTCATCATAAGTAAGGATGATGTATCTAAGGCTCTTGATGTACCTAAAATTCGTAGCCCTACTTATCCATACTCAAAGCGGCCTAATATATCTGATGTCATGACTCTTCTTTACGGAAGATCAGTGACATGGGGATCTAACCCAAGAATTAACTCGAGTGAGTTAACCGAGCTTCATTACATCTTCTTTAGGATAGCTTGTCACAACATCTTCCCAATCTCCCATGTCCATACTATTCCTATAGAGAGATGTTACTTTTTGTAAACCCTTGTTACTGGTGCCTCTATATGTTTTCCATCCCTGTTCATTCAAACGATTGTTGAGGCGCATAGGAGCAAGTGTAAGAAGCATGGTCTATTCTTTCCAGTTTTTGTCTATAAGGTTCTAGAGTATTTAAACTTAGAAAACTTTCCTTCCCTAGAGTTGATCCACATCACAGCCCCTATAGGAGCCACCTTTCTCAAACAGCGGAGTGCACAAAAGAAGAATGTTGGACCGAGTGTTGGTTCATCAAAAAGACCACGACTACAGTCCACAACTGGAGATGTTTATGTTGAGGAGAGTCCTGTTGATCCTACAGCTGCTGTTACTGACGATGGTGACGATGAGGTACATGTTGACAGCGCAGATGCAGAGCCCACCATTCCGCCGCCTCGCTCTCTTCGTGCTATGATGGAGACCTTTATGACAACTCAAGCAGCTCATGGACAGCTTTTAGATGGGCTTATTGCTGAGGTTGCTGCTTTGAGAGCGAAGTGTTCAGAGTATATGAGTGCTTTTCCACCTCCTCCACCCTCTGACCCTTAATGTTTGCCTTTGGCGAAGCATAACAGATAGGGGAAGTAGGGATTGTAGTGTAGGGGGGAGAGTTGTTTTTGTATCAATCGCGTAGATTATATGAAAGTAATTTAATGTGATTTACCAGTATTTGTATATTATTATATTTACTCTTCAAGGTCCACAAACGTGGTATTAATTTTAGATTGAATTATCATTTTCTTTGTTTTTTCCCTTTAACTGGAATGTGGATAAGGTAACCTAACTAATAACATATGCATATTTGAAGAAAACCTACAGTCATTGAAATGATAACAGAAAGGGACCTGCCTCGTCATTGCATTATCGATTAGTTCTGCAATGGCTATACCAAAAAAAGAAAAAAATATCATAAAAGTAGAGTAAATAGATACTAGCCTTTACAGTTAAAGTTATATAGATTATACTTGCCGTACTCATACACGTCTATACAGTTAAAGAGAAGTTATATAGATTTATTTTAATAATTAACACCTCTGTTTCCTGTTTCATATCACTTATTATCCAAACATATATATATGTTTCCACTTCTCCATCCATACCCTTATATCATATGTGATTGTCCAAGAAAATAAAAGGCTACAATATTTTTGTAGGGAAATTTAAAAGATGAAGGTGGGGAATTGGTGTGACCCTATTCTTATTTAAAACTAAAAAATGTAAAAAGAAAAACTACACGTTTTACAACATCCCACTTACTACGCATCCATAACAAAAGTGAAAAAGAGTTGACATTTCAGATATAATTACTTTACGGTGAAAGGATCATACTGGGATTAGCCACTTACTACACATCCATAACAAAAGTTAAAAAGATATTACATTTCAAATATGTCAATTACCCTTAAAAGAGCAAAAATGTACGTAACGTTGTTTATGGAGCAGAAAAGTAATAATTAAAAACAAAATTGCAAATTGAATTTGACATAGAAGTTGCTCATTAAATGAGACTGTAACTGTAAGGGTAAGGGTAATTCAAAACTTACAAACCAATGTTGAGTTCCCTACTTGTTTTCCTTGCAATCTATAAAATGATTTGAATTATTTTTAACTGACCTTCCTCTCCCTCCAATCACTTACAAACCACACTTCTATAATTTTGTTTTTCTTTTTTTTTTTTGTTTTGTATTACTTTTTTTTTTTTTTGTCTCAATAAGTAGATGCCAATTCTTATGATAGAGTCATAAAATAATTGGCCACAAAGTAAACTATGTTGAACATCATATTTGTGGATTACAATTTTCTCCCAAAGTTGCCTTCACAAATATTAAATTGTCTCATATTCATTTTGTACGTGTGTGTGACTTTTTTTTTTTTTTTTTATAACCAATTCAATTGCTTAATTTTACTTCAGCTCAAGTGAGTCTGATTCTGTAACTTTGGATTTGGTTTTCCCGTCCTCTCTTAAAGCTAATGTAAGTTTCTAGGTATTCATATCTCCACAATGATTATAAAATAAAAAACTGTTTTTGGCTGCCAATGATTATGCAGTAAAATTATGCAGAATTATGCAGAAAGCTGATAGCAAAAATTGAAACACCAAAAATAATTTGCAAAGATTCTAATATCAATTGTTGGAAGTGGACATCAATCTAAATGATGTAGTATACAATGGACGTATTAATGACAACTACAATCTGATCAATTCAAGAAACGGAATCTTACATGTTGAAATACGTTGGAAGGTGATTTGAGATGTGCCACAAACACTTTATACTTCGCTACGTCAGAGTCTTACATTCTTCCAATAAGCCACAACACATTAAAAATATGAGACCCAAGAAATTTCCAAATAAACCAAAGTAAAATAAAATAGTTTTTTTTTTTTTGCTGTAAAATTGTAGCACTATTGAATTGGCATTCAGGCGATCTCACAAAGACATCAATGGCATGCCAATTATGCTCATCTAATATAAACACAAACACAAACAAACGAACAAAAAAGGTCTCATATAATAGAGCATAAAAGTTTGCACCAATTTTTTTTTTTTTTTGAGATGTAGAGATACCTCAACTAAAGGAGGGAGGTTTTGTCAATATTTATAAACCGTGTGGAAAGGAATAAAGGAGGAACGAAATCAAATAGGCAACCGTTATTGCGAAACGATAGAGCATGACGGTGGGTAGCTTTCAAACTCTCAGCTGACTCACCTAAAGGCTTCAACACAGTTTTTGTCGTCCCTTTAAGCTTCCCTCTACGTTACAATCTTCAAGCTCTCTCTTTGCTCACCTTTCCATTTGGTCACGCAAAACCCTGAATGCCTCCCCTTAATTTTTTTTTCTTTCTTCCAAACCAGCTTGCACGTTTGATATTTGTAATTTCTTTTTCCTTTAGGCTGAACTGAAAACTCCCTGTTTTTATAGGCAGAAGGCTTCAACGTTTTTTTTTTCCCCTCCCTTTAAGTTCCCTCTACACTACAATATTCAACCTCTCTCTCTGCTCACCTTTCTTTTTGGTCACGCAAACTCCTGAACGCCTCCCTTTTTGTTTTTTTTTTCTTTCTTCCAAACCGGCTTGCACAGTTCATATTTTTAATTTATTTTTCCTTTAAGCTGAACTGAAAACTCTCTGTTTTCTCCCCTGAAGGCTATACTTTTTTTTTTCTTTTCTTCCCCCCCTCCCTTTAAGCTTCCCTCTACGATACAATCTTCAAGCTCTCTCTCTACTCACCTTTCGTTTTGGTCACGCAACACCCTGAACGCCTCCCTGTTTTTTTTTTTTTTTGTTCCCTTTCTTCCAAATCGGCTAGCACGTTTCGTATTTGTAATTTCTTTTTCCTTTAAGCTGAACTGAAAAGGCTTTGGGTTGGGTTGAGTGGTACTAAATACATAAGAGGTGGGCTGAATTAATTATACAAATTTATTATCGGGTGATAGCGGAACTAAATAAAAAACTAGCGAGCTGCATTTATAGGGCTAGGAGTTATGGAAAATTATTGTGTACTCCCGGAGTACCATAAATGCGTACTCCATCATCTCACATGAATGGTGGGTTCTACTAATTAAATACATGGTGGGCCCTGCCATTCATGTGAGAGGAGGGAGTATGCATTTATGATACTCCGGGAGTACCTAATAATTTCCCAGGACTTATAGGGTTGAATTTTTTTTAAAACCATTTTCAAATTGAAGAAAACATTTTTTTTTTTTTTTAAGAAAAGGACGTCACAGCTGATGCGGCGCAACGTGAGAGCAGCAGCATTAAATGCTACGCTTCAGCTTTTAGTAATATACATGAAATATGCCTTGGACAATAAACATTTTGCTTAATTGTTTAGTACTATTGTTTGCTAGATTAGATATATAAATGCAAAGATTTTTAGTTACAAATGATGGTTCTAATTTCTCATTTAGCAAACTTTATTAGAAAATGCAGATGATTCAAATTTTATGGGATGAAATTAGAGTATAGCTGAAATCTTAAAAAGGAATTTAGTTTGGTTTTCATATTCAATGAGACGTAAGTACAAATTTTTGATAATCACAAGGATAACAATTCATTACGCTTTCAATTGTCTACAGTTGATAATCATTCCTTTTGGCAAACCATTAAGGAAATCATAATTGTAAAACTTTTGCAAAGCTTAACAAACAATTAATAAAAAAACAGAAGATTGCATCTTATTATTATTTAAGTGATGCTACAATGAGGGAAAAGAAATAAAATAAATAGGGTTAAAGAAGCCTATTCACCAGCTTAAACATTTTAAGGTCGATTGAGCATCTTTTGCACGTAACCACAAATTTTGCATGACTGTAAGGATAAGGTTGATATCGGTTCCAATGTCCGACTCCAATTTTGTGGGATGCTTGAAAGTTTGGAATTTGATACAAGCCTATTCATGCAGCTACGTGTCGATGCATATTTCGTCAATTTACAAGCCACTGCTTCCCATGTTCATCATTGAAAAAGGTTATCAATTTCAAAGCCAATGCTTCCAAAAGGTTATCAATGCATCCATGATTTGAATGCCAAAGTAGCCTGATTCCATGTATATAAGCTGCAATAAAATTATCACATGGAGTCGTGTTTCAATTATATTTATTCCTTCAACAACTTCTTTATTCAAAAAGTATTCCCAACTTCCCACTATCAGTAGCACATCGGGATTTTCTCCTTCATAGTACTGAAAAATTAGGGTTTTTTATTTGTCGTGTACTAGAGCTGGGTGATTGAAAAATGGGGTCAATTGAGTTTGTTGGAGGACAAGTTTGCTTTCTGTTAATTTGTTCAAGCGTTTACAACTAATTAAGAAAAAGGAAAAAATTAAATTAATAGACTAAATAATTTATATAGAGGGAAATAAATAAGTAGATACAAATTGAGAAAATAGTTTTTTATACCTTAACTTAATGTTTCCCAAGAGTGTTGCCTAATCTTTGCCTACTTTCGAAAAGATTTCAACCAATATGTCAGTATGATATATATATATATATATATGTTTTTTTTACTTTAAATAGTCTTATAACATTTCAGTTACTACTTATAATAAAATGATTTGTACTAGTTCATAGTATCATATTAAATAACAATACACAATATTAATGTGTTTATGAATTTTTGAATGATTATACAAGAATTTGATGGTGAAATGGTTATACATGAAAATGAAGACAGGATCTGTATGTTAAGGTGCCTAAATTGGTGCGGTAACTGGAACATGTTACTGAAAATTGGGTAGGAGAGGAACGATTTTGGGTTTTGATTGTTGTAGAAGGGGAGGTGAACCTAAAAATACGCGAGTGTGAGAAAGGGAAAAAAATTGAGCACAACTAACTTTCACTGTGACTCTTCTATGTGAAGGTGAACGTAATTACAATCCCGGTTAAATTTAGACGGATGGAGGAAAATTTATTATATTTCATATTTAAATTAGTGTGGTCCCCACATGAATCTAGACACAAGACATTGGGACCATTTAAAATCCTGTTCATATAGTGTTTTTCCAGCCTGTATTGACATGACAAGCCCTAATAACTGAAATTATAATGCTTGGACCACAAAATGAGGTTATAAATGCACCACAATAATTATCTTCTTTCTATCCACTAACTTCATAGATTGACTAAGCTATGAGTCGCAATGCCTCAACGTCAAATCGTAAAATGCGAAACAAGTTTGGAACTACTTCAACATGTGGATCTTCACAAGTTCCAGCAGATCAACAACTTCAGACATACACAGATCACTATGGAGGAAAATGGGTTGGAAAGAAGAGAGATTTCGTCAATATGCCAATATACACGTATGAGAGTCTTGGAAGCGTCGGGCACATCATGGTTGGCAAACCTACAAAACTAAGTACAGATAGCACCGCAATAGAGTTTACCGTATCAGAACCACCATGGTCAACCCTATACGAGAAGAGGTGTAAGTTGGAGGTGTATTGTCGATGGCATGGGTTGCGAGTTCCTAAGGCACGCTCAGCTGAGTTACCTAGAGATGAACCTGCCAACATACTTGCTCGTCTTCAACAAGAGAACAATCAAATGCAAAGGCGACTAGACCGTTTTCACGCAATCCAAAAAGCTAGGAAGCATCTAAAGGGGAAGGCGCAAGAACGAGCCATGAAGTCTATTAATGAAATTATTGCGTTAGATGATGATAGAGATATTTCAGACTTCTCAGATTCAAGCAATGATGATTTTCAAAAATTTCTACCTACGAACATTAGACGTTCTTGTTAATGTCTACACATTTTGTGGAAGACAAACTGTTGTTCTTAATGTTTGACAAATGATGATTATGTACATTAAACTTTTGCAAATCTAAAGATTAACTGTTCATTAGTTTTGGCTAAGGTTATATGAAATCAGTTTCTACTTTTTCCCCTGCTGTTATTTGTTGCTACATATGAAAATTTAATATGAATATTTACGCATAAATTCAATACATACAGACTCATCGAAACCATACAGACCAACTGGGACCATCACCATCAAGGTGTACACACTCACATTGGTTCAAAATAATACTCCATTCCACCATGCATGACATGAAACTGGTAATGTATTAAATTGCTATGTTAGTATGTCGCAATGTTTTCAATGGATTGGCTAAGTGTATATGAAATCACTCACTAGCTCATTTTTTCCCTCCTACTCTTTGTTGCTACGTATGATTCTTTTGCTTTGGTTGGACAGTGTCCTTTGCTTTGTAGTGTAGGAAAAACCTTAGATATGCTGATGCTTCCAATATTTTGACTGTATAATTTAAAATGTTACCCACATAACACTCATCACCCAACTTAGATTTATTGCACATGACTGGTACGAAATTTTAATAGATTCAATACATACAGACTCATCCAAATCCCACAGACCAACCATGCCTATGATTATTAATACGAATAATTCATAGATATGACACCGTGAGTCGCTGTATCATATACCTGTATCCGTGTATCTTAGTTTTGCTACTGTACTACTTTATACAGATACATTACATACAAACTCATCCAAACTAGACTAACCACTCATTCTCTCTTCGTCTTTATGTACACGAAACTTTGTTGGTAACAACATTTTCTTAGACTCATGTGTTCTGGGCAAATCACGTTCAATGAAATCCTGCCAACCATTACAAACCCAAATGTTGTTATTAGCTTTCTTCAATCCCACTGTAGCTACGGTGGTTAGCGTAGCATTGTTGAACCCTACCCATAAGTACCCATCCACACTGCCGTGAAAACACAGAGCATCCTTGAAAAGTGTATGCATCAATTTCGGGGTGAGCTGTCCACCATTGCTACACTGATGTTTGCAGTGCTGCATGTGCTGCTCAACAGTTTCGCACTGTTGAATTGTGTCCAGTCATATCACCCATACGCATAAGGTCGATACACAGATTGCATCCATTTGCAATGCACTATTTTAAAGGATGCAGAGCCCCCCCTCAAAAGTTAATGATACATTTAACACAGCTCGGCACTGTTTCGTCAAGTCATGTCAGATGAAGCACAAGAATGCTGAATAGTCTTCACGTGAATAAATACACAACCTCCGTTGCAGTACACCACACCAACCCGCTACTGTAGCACACTCTATAGCAATATGAAACAGCTGCCTTAGCAAACCAGATGCACCAACAGGGTGCCACTGTATAGCCAAGTCATGTTCGCAGTCAAGTTAACAGTGTGCATCAACTGTTGGTAAATTATGTAATGCTGCATAAGGTGGTACACGACAAAGACATTCATAAATTTGTGTACTATTACATGCTAAAAATGAAATACTAACCCTCAACTTTTACATAAACATTAGACGTTGTTGTTAATGTCTACACGTTGTGTGCAATACAAAATGTTGTTGTTAATGTCTCGACCAATGATGCGTATGTACATTCAATTTCTGGAACTCTAAAGATTAACTATTCATTAGTTTTAGCAAATCTAAAGAATTTTATTTTTTGCCAATGAAATTTGCACCAACAAAGACCCAATATAACACAAATGACACAAATGACACTTATCACCGTTTCTATAGATTATTGTACATTTCTTGTAGCACCAAAAAACTAATATAATCCTAATCTACTCACATAACACTTATTCAAGAAAATACCAAAGCACAAGTAATACAACCTCTTAAGTGATCCCATTTATATAATATCTACAACTATTTTTATAATAGTCTATCAAAAACATACATTATGGTGATCCCATTTATATAATATCTACAACTATTTTTACCTACTCAATATAATTCTCTATGTATTTCAAAGAAGAAAATGAGTTTTTCACCTTTGTTGATAGAAAATCCTGATAATGAGGAGAAGCTGATCTGAAAATGATGAGGAGAATTGCATGAGAATCTGATTTGGGGAGAGGGGGGGGGGGGAGAGTAAATACCAGCACAACTCGATTACAAGAAGGGCGAGTAACATTAATAACTCGATTTCCAAATCATCGGGTTTAGCTTCACATGTGAATTTGAAAGTGGGTCAGAACACAGCAGAAAAGCTCAATTGAGTAATATTAATAACTCGATCTTGGATTGATCGGGTTCAGATTAATAACTCGGTTTCCTCATCAGCGAGTTGTAAACAGTGAGGCGGGAATATTTTATTGCCCAAAATCCACGGTGGATGAGCAGCGTGGCAAGAACCTGCATTGAACTCGGCTCTATAATGATCGAGTATCTTAAATAACTCGGCTTTGGGACAATCGAGTATCGAAACAGGGGCACGCCCCTATATAGTTTCGAAACAGGGGCAGATTGCCAATTATTTTGCCTAAAAGGGGCAAAAGGCCAGAATATCCAAACTTTTTAAAACGTCACTTTTTTAGAATACATGTATGTTCACTTTTAACAAAATATTAATCCAAATACACTAAATTAGTTTTTCCCCTTTAGGAAAGTGTTTTTCTTTATAAAAGGGTCATTGAATAAACTCAAAATTTTATATTTTGTCAAACGAACATTTTATATTTTGTTTATTGAAACACTATTGCGTTTGTTCTTCCTAGCTCAATCTGCTTTAAGGGGTCTAAAAAAAAAACTCTAACAAAAAAAAATTTATTTATTATTGTGAATGGTTCAAATTATAAAATTTAATTAATGCTTGCTCTTTATAATCATACTAAGTTACCTGTGGTTCTTTTTGTAGACAAAGTTTTCTCCAAATTAATTTAAACTTCTAAATAATCTTCTCCAACCCATTAAATTGCATGGCTACTCATAAAGTTATCAATTTGTATTATTTTAAACAAGTTGCATAATTTATTAAATAGATTGTGTGACTAAAAATATATGAATAGTTTTATCTATTTTCATGTAGTGGGTTGAAGGAGATTATAATTCATTTCATAATGCATTATGATTGTTTATGTCTTTATGGTCAATATTGTAGAAAAAACGACCAAAAAAGAGAGACGTGAGTAGTGTCGTTTTGAGTTCCACCAATGGTTGAAGTAAAAGGGGATGAGTTTGGGTTGTTGGGATTCAATGAAGAACAAGATAGCACACAGATTGATAAATGATGTGTCAAGGCAGTGGATGTCTTCTGTCTGTGAATAATAAAGGCATAATATATTGGTCTAATCGAAATAAACCTTCTTTGTGCATCTAGATTGAGAGCCATGACACTTTTATCTTTTCATAACAAGATGATAGTTTCTGCTTACTTAATGGAATTCAATAGTTTGATAAGTGAAAGTTTCTTCATATAACATATGTTCTAATTGATCCAGTTCTTCAAACAGTTCTTGACTTTCACAAAAGTGGGTTTGTATTTGGTTTTGTGGCTTTTGTCATTTTGTGAAAATACTGCAATTCTTATTTGGAGTTTTTATTATTACATGGGTTTGAACATGAGAAATAAGATTATTGTAAGTGCATATTATTTAAATATGTATCATGATATTATTATATCTTTTGTAAAAGTTTCTCATATATCGTACAAGTTAGTGGCTAGTATATATATTTATTAAAAGGCTCATCCAATAGTTCTTCCTTGTGTGTGCGTTTGTTTCTCAATATATATATATATATATATATTTCTTTACAAAAAATTTATTGCAATTAATCACACTAAAAAATCAAAACTAGACCAAATTCCACTTTCAATACAACATTTTTCTATTTCAAAGAATAAAAATAAAAAATAAAATAAAAAACTATCATTCTGTGTTGCAGACCTAATTTCCACTTTCAATTCAACATTCTTCAACTATTTTTGCACATTCCTTTTTTGAAACAGCTACATACATGAATTGGCAGATATCATTTCCTTTTAAATCACTCCAAAATCAAATTTTGAGCTTTTATACTACTTTGTGTTGCTATATAAATATAAGGTTTTGCAGACCTAATATAAACGATCATAAGCATATCAAGCAAAATAAATAAATAGCAGGAACTTGAAAAAAAAAAAAAAAAGTGTCGTTAATTATCCTACTTCATATCTACAATGGTAGGAATTTCTGCTTGAGCGCCCGCCAAGATATTGTATTAGTAGATCAATCAAGATAAATTCAAAACACAGGTATGTAAAAATACAATTTTTTATATTTGCTAATAGTAGAATAATTAAATTAAAACTCATAAATATATTGTGTGTGTATATATTTATATATATATAAATAAATTAAAAGAGAGTTTATCATCTTTCTAAATTCTAATATTTGTGTACATAAATAAAATAACAACTAGTGTTGTATATATAGGTATATACAAAGATAGGTTGTAATAATGATGTTTGAATTTGAAGAATATGGTTTCATAAGGAGAAAATTCGAAAATCAGAATTTTCTGGAATTTTCTGCCGAATTTTCTGGTGACTGTTCAGAAAGGTTGAAGAGGTTTCAAACCTTGTTAACAGTTTTATGAAACATTTTAACTCTTCATACGTGCTTTTTGATGAAACATAACCATATGAGTATAAATAAAGGTTTATGTTTACTTAAAATAGTAAGTTTGAGAGAAACACAAAAAATTCTGTGGTTATTATTCGAAATTGCTATCTGTAGAACCCAACATCTTGATTGCATCATGAGAACAAATTTGCGATAATCTTTTAACAATAATAGTGTGGGGGGCAAATATTATCTAAGGAAAACAATATAGTGCCTCCAAGTTATCTATTTTTTGTTTGTCTTTTTTTATTAACCTTGTTCTTTCATTATTACTTTGTATAATATACCCAACAACTATGATAAACAGAACCAAAAAAAAAAAAAAAAAAAGCACTTAAAAAAAATTTATTTTATTTAAGAGGCTACCTAGAATACATTTGGATTTGTTTCTTTATTTTTAAAATCTTATTAACTTATTTTTTTTTTTATGTAAATTTTTTTAAAATATCCGTTTTCTAAAATGCATGAACTTTTGTACACTTTTAGAAAAATATTACTAATACAAATACACTAAAGTAGTTTTTTTTTCTTTGGTAAAATGTTTTTAGTTTTAGGAGGGCCAATTCAGTTTTTAATATCCAAATTGTAAAATCTTTATAAAAAAAAAATTAAAAAAAGCATATGATAGGGTAAAAAATTTTCAATACAAACAACACATTAGGTTCTACTATGAACAAAATAAATTACCAAACTCTTAGAAACCACACACAAACTCACAAATCAAACCCAATTCACCATCTAATTAGATAACTTAAATCTTATTATGCCAAACTCACACATACATGCATATCTAAATACAAACTAGTATATACTCACACAAAATCAGAATTAGCTTAACATTAATGCAGCACATACTATTCAAGTTTCTCTACAATGTCAAGCATGTTCTAAATCAAGAGAGAAATATTATAACTCATGTAATCCTCAAGAAAAAAAAAACACAAAATAAAATGTTTTTGTCTTTTTGAAAATTTTCAATGTTTTTGGATTTTTGAATAATCAAAACAACCTAAGAAAATAAAACAACCAAAAACTAAAAATAAACATATCCACAAATAATTGAAAGAATTAAATCAGGGACAAGTTAGCAATACTCACCTTAGAGAATCTTTTCTCACCCATATAGCACGAGTCTTCGGCTTTGTAGGTGAAAATCCATGTGAAGCAAAGTGTATTTGAGGGATTACACCAATCTTCTAAGAAAGACTAAAATCCTGTAATTTCTTTTCACAAGCCAACAAGCTTAAATTTTTCAAAAGCATGTGAAACAATTTATTTGGATTTATGGTAGGAGAAATGTCATCACATATCCTAGATTAAAGTACAGAATGTTTAAATTTCAATTTATGACAATTATGACGAATGTGACCGAAGACACTACAAAAGTGACAAACAGAAACAAATTTAGGAACATCAGTATTCCTAGCAGCAAATCTAGTCTCAGATTTTGGTTTTTGCCTTAACAAAGAACAATTTGGTCTAATATGACCAACAACACCACAAAGGTGACAAGTAGGTACAAAAACAGATTTATTAGGCTATTTAACAGCAGGTTTAAACATAAGTTTAGAAACTTCAGTGTTTACATAAGAACTTTTACCTTTGTATAACCTAGCACAATAAGCTTTTTCTTTATTATTCTTCTTGAAATGAGGGATATAAACTTTTTCAGTTTTAGGCTTAAGAGGAACAGAAACACTTCTGTTATCAACAGCAGGCTTGGTGTTAGTCAAATTTTCAATTTTAGTTTTAGATTCAATTAACTTTTGTTTCAAGCTTTTCATCTTTTTATCTTGAGAGGAAATTTGATTTCTCAAAAATTCATTCTTTTTATTAGATTCATCTAATCTTACAATCAATTCATCTTTTTCAGTATTAGCCAATTTTAACTCTTCTTTAAATTTCTTAGCAATTTTCAAAGATTTTGATAATTCCTTATGAAGAGTTTCATAAGCATCAAAAAGATCAACATAAACAATAGTGTCATTTTTATTCAAATCATCACAGTCAAAAACAGTAAGACACTTAAAATTGTCCATGATAACATGGATCAAGGATCAACTCTTAGATCAAAATATCTAAACACTAAAGCAAACTCGCTCTGATACCACTTATTAAGTTTTAGATCCTTGTAAACACTAGATTGTTTAACCTAATTAATTAACCAAGTGAATACCTAGGTTTATTATTCAGATCTAGGTTAAAACAAAACAAACATATCATGCAAAGTAGCGGAAAGTAAAGAACACAAAGATTTGATGACCTGGGAAAACCAAACCAGTAAAAAACCTAGGGAGGATTTAATCTAACTATTCTCAAGGTAAAACAGATCCACTATGAAAGAATTGAAGTTTTTACAATAAGAGTTAAACGATTAACATCCTATTGCTATCTTAAATAGAAAACTTACTCCCACGACCACGTGACAGCTCCGAATCCACGGACTACTTCTTTCCTTGATCTATAGCAACCACAAGTTCTCCTACTTGTAACTTTGAGACTCCACTCAAAGGTTTAAAATCTTCTTGAATGTTCTTTACGCAGCAACTAAAACCACCATCAAGTTCTTGATGCAAATCTTGATCTTGATAGTTCTATATGTGTGTAAGAAAGTAAACACCTCTAGATCTCACAAAAAGATTCACCACACAACTCAACAAAGACCTTAGAGAGCTTTTGGGTACAAAACCCTAGATACCAAAAAGAGGCACACTCTTCTCTCTCTGAAAAAGCCTTTTTAAAAACGTGCTTAGGGTTTCCTTTATGTACTAGAAGAAGTGGATTTGAAACTCTAATCCTTTATTGGCTTGAACTGCTGTTTGGGCTAACTTAAAATTCTGTAGAAAATTCTTGATCCACGATTCTCGATCGATTGAGTTCGATCGATTAAGTCTATTTTTCGATCGATCAAGCCTTGCAAAAATAAAACATTAATTTCTTGCAATCACTTGATTCCAAACTTACATTAAACCAAACTTTGAGCAAGTCTAAACCTAGACTAAATATTTTGATAATGGTTTGCCAACATATACAATTTGAAGTTCTAATACATTAGTTCCTAAAGTCTTAGAATCTAACAGTATCTACACGTGGAAAGGGTCAGACACTCAAACCTGAGTCATAATATGTAAAGTAATAACTGGGTTTGAGTTTTTTATAAGGTTTGGTTTATTTTTAAAAGGTGGTCCATTTTGTAGATAATAACATTTGGTTTAAGTGTCAAGATTAGCCCATATTTGATACAATGGTAAAAAGAAGTTACTATGACTATTGGGTAACAGTAAAAAACCTTAATTTAAAGAGGTTAAAAATTCTAATTACAAAATTAGAGCGCTATATGACAAGAGTTCATACACTCTCGTAGAAGATTTCTGCTTTTATATATATGTGTGTGTGTATATATATATATATATATATAAGCATACTCTTGACTCTGGTTTTGTAGAAGTTCTTCAATCTTGGTAATCTCAATAAACTCTTGACTGATGTTGTTATTCTAAGATAGCAATCTGTGGAGATGAACCTTTTGCGATATCATTTCAGCCTTCACAGCTCGAAGTTCTTTCATTTTTTGATACTTCAGCATTGTCTCACCCATTCTAAGAGAACACGTGAGAAGTTCACCCTTGTACTGACTTTGTTTATCAATTAACTTCATTTTCTTTTCCTTTAGGTTGAGAGTTCCTCGGTCTTTGTGAATGGAAATATGCAGACTTTGCACAAGATAATCCAGTTGGCTAAGGTGATTCTTTAATAGTGTTAAATATTAGTATTGATATACCATGTTAAATATGCTAGTATGGATGCGGAAGTGAAAGCACAAAGTATGGAACACAATAACACACAAGGATTACGTAGTTCAGCTTAACGGCCTACATCCACGGAGGAAACCCTAAATGGCTACATCAATAATATATTATTATAGTGTATTACAAATCCTGTGTTACAATGAACCATAACATATGTATATATAGTAGACTAAACCCTAGACTAATAGACTTCTAATACAAGTAGGAGACTTGGCTTGCACACAAAGTAGAATTAGACTTGGGCCTATGCTAATGGACTAATATATCTCCAACATCCCCTCTCAAACTCAAGATGGAAGCTTGATGAAATCTTGAGATTTGATAAGGTTGAGAAGATCCCTTGAATGAAGTTTGGCCCTGTGACGGTAGTTTAAAGAAGACAATGGTCTTGCAATGTTAATGCGATTTCTAACGGTGGCATGACTATACCGGAGAGTTTTGATGGCAGCAGTAGGGAAGCCAAAGAAAAATGAACGCAGCGAAAAAACACCGAGGAAGACAAAGATTGCTTTTAAATATACCGCAAGAACAGAAAACCATGGCCACAAGAAGGTGGCTCTGATACCATGTTAAATATTAGTATTGATATACCATGTTGAATATGCTAGTATGGATGCGGAAGCGAAAACATAAAGTATAGAACACAATAACACAAAAGAATTACGTGGTTCAGCCTAACGACCTACATCCACGGAGAAAACCCTAAAGGGCTACTACACTAATATATTATTGAATGTGGAATTTGGTCTGGTTTTGATTTCTAAGTGTGATTAAGATTGGTTTTGATTCTGCAATATGGACTTCTTCTCATGGGATAGAAGTGTATTTATAAGTTAATCACATGGCTAAATCTTTAAAATGTTACATTGAAAGTGGAATTTGGTCGGGTTTTGATTTCTAAGTGTGATTAAGATTGGTTTTGATTCTGCAATGTGGACTTTTTCTCATGGGATAGAAGTGTATTTATAAGTTAATCACATGGCTAAATCTTAAGGGAAAAACTTAAAAAACAGCACCTAAGATACTGTACCTAAAATTTATCCAACCCAATATATTGTACCTAAATTTTATCCAACCTAATGACTTCCCTTGTACAACTACCACATAGGCTAGAGAAATAACTCTTGCATTTATTCTATGAAGTACTAATTGAAATTTTGGATTTCAATAGATTGATCTACTCGTGTTGTTACTCTCTCTTTTAGTGTCATGTTACATTATTAATTTAAAAAAGGGTCCTACAGGATGATATTTTTAATTAGTGTACGTAATTGAACCATTTGATTATGAAATATACTTAATTAACCAAACAAAAGAGGTAGAGCAATTATAATGATTGAAAGGAGATTGTATAACATATAGGATACATCAGCAAATAGATTAATACTTTAATTTATTCCATTACATAATAATCCATAAAGCAACAAGTCACTCAATACACTTTATATCCCGTCTCATTAGCCTTTTCATTAGCATGAAGGCCAGGGAATACCCCTTGGGGTTATTTTCAAAGGAGTCCCTTAAAATTTGTGATGCTCCACCAGTCCCAGGAGCAACCATCTTTCCAGTATCGCTGACACAGCCCTTCGATGAATTATCACCACCACTTTGGACACCAACACCACCAACTTTGCCCCCATCACCTCCTCCTCCTTTGGCACCTCCACCACCACCAACACCCTTGCTGTCCATTTTGAATATGTGTGGCTGCTTAGTATGTATGTGTTACTAACTTATAAATATGAGTGGCCTAAAGGAAGATATGGCTGAGTATTTATAGGGAGTTATGGTCAAGCAATTTAATGGTCACTGTTGTGTACAATTAATACTAGATTCTCGGAAAATTGACAATGCATGAATGCTTGCACGGATTAGTGTAGAGGTCACTCAGATTGTTTGAACTTTTCTCAAAATTGGAGCTGTAATTACTTAGGCCAAAATATTAAAATAAAATTGGAATTGAACTTATTTGAGTACACCCAATAAGAGCAGTTCCTTTTTTCTCAAAATTGGACCTTTAATTACTTAGGCCAAAAGATTAAGACCTCCCCTCTCTTATCCCTCCATCTTCCTTTGTTCCAAACATATAGAGTAAAATAAGATTAGAATTGAACTTATTCAATATTTTCTTTTAAGTTATTGGGAAACTAAAGTTCTGGTCAGGCCTCAGGGGCATTCAGGAATCAGGATCAGGACTCGTGGTATTCTTTTCTTTGTACTCCGAATGTACTACAATTTTTCCTTTGGTGCTATACATCCATGTATCTCTTCAAGTAGACAAAAACAATCTGTTTTTGTTATGGGGAATTCTATTTGCACAACTTTGGCATATAATATATGCGAGACATATTTCCTATATATATAAATATATATAGACACACATGAGACATTATTCAATACATATTTTGTGTGATACCTTTTTTGTTCACATAAATATGGATTCTATATGTGTTTTTTTTGGCCAAAATAGGCTTTTACTCCTTTCTCACAAAACTTTCAGCAAAATGCCCCATATTTGAAACTAATTAAAAAAATGTCTTTATTTTGAAACTCGATTTTCTAAAAATCGAATTTCAAATGTATAACTTGATTTTTGGAACATCAAGTTATAGCGAACGTGGACTTAGAAATTTTTTTTTTTTGAAACTCGAGTTCCATGTGAAGTACTTGAGTTCATGGAACTCGACTTCTATGAACTCAAGTACTTCACATGGAACTCGAGTTCCAATTTTTTTCTTTAATTTTTAGTTCACTATAACTCAATTGTCCAAAAATCGAGTTTTAAATTAAAACTCAATTTTTAGGAAATCGAGTTTCAAAACAAGGTTATTTTCCTAATTAGTTTCAGATATGGGATATTTTGCTGGAAAGTTTTTAAAAAAAAATGGCAAAAGCCCATTTTCTCCGTGTTTTTTTAAATTGCATGTTTTATATTCTTTTGACAATTTTTACAAATTGAAAAGCCTTAATAGATTTGATTCAAATTAAATGGCATTTACTTGTTATGATTTATCAACTAATAAGGTCTTGTGGTGTAGACCATGATCACCGTTAGGTACCGTGTGCTATGATGGCCAAAGTTCAATGATATAGTTGAGATGCAAACCAATTATTTAAATTCAATAGGTTTTTTTTGGGGGGCTAAAAATTTATATTCAACAGTCTTGCAAAAGCAGAAAATCTAAAAGATAAAGAATAAATTCCTAACAAGGTCTCAAAAAAGGTACTAATTCTACAATATATTAAAATCAGGCCAATGGTCAAACTTGGTCAACAAATAAAAACAATATGAATAAAGTACAATAGTTATAGAATGTCCATACACACACCTTAGTATAAATACTATACCATATTCACTAATACATGCAAGGACATGATAAGAGTTCTATAGATGGAGGACATAAAGTAGCTAAACAATACAAATTAAGTCCATAATTATGAAACTTCGACCATGACCAAGTTTATACAGACAATATGCAAATATGAAAATTTCATGGATATGGCCTCGATGTACAACTGACTAGTAGAGATAATACAAGAACGGAAAAGAAAAATAAAACCTCAAAATACATATTGTACTCGGAAGATTGTCAAAAGATCATTCCATTCTTCATTAACTTTCTATCGGAATTTGAGTAGGTGGATAGTTGGTTGATGAAAATTTTACAGAGAACAACCACCATTTTTTACCTCATGAATTTTCATGTACTGTTATCTAGAACATATGCAACTAGTTGGTATATTAATATGGCACAGATTTCTGATGTCCGCTCATGTGAAATCGGTAAGATGGATTGTTGAGTCGGATAGTACCTCCCTATGTATTAAGTACATGGGAGAATGCAGAGGACTCGGCTCAAACTCTGAATAAAAAAGGGGGGGTATTTATTTGTAGTAATATTTTTAATCAGTTAAAAAAAATTACAAATAATAACCACCATATTTGCAAGAAAAATTTTTGAACCGCCATTAGAATTATCTAAGTTAATAAGTCATTTTAGACCTTTTGATTGATTTTGTGTAATTAATTAATTTAGCATAGTAAACTAAATATTACAGTTGATTGGTGTCGAAATGGAATTCCTATGAAACTTACACATTCACAAGAAAAACTACTATAGAGGCTAATCATAAACCCAAGAAGAATTTCACTATTTTCAATTGAAATTTACAATTGAGATATACAATAATGCCTAGTCATACCTCACAGATACTTACAAATGTGACAGATTCTTCTCGTAGTTACTTGGACTCCTAAAAACTGAAATACTTTAATGAATATCCATAATCGGTGACTTCAAGGACTACCTTGATTTCTTCTTCATTGCAAAGATATAGGATTGAATATCCATAATCACAAACTTGAACACCCTATCTTCAGATTTACTTTTTTGGACTCCTAATTTGTGGTGAATAGAGGTTATATGGATTATCTTTGATGTCAAGGAATTAAACTCACATTCAATCATCTCTTTAGTAAACACCAAACCTAACCATCTCCTTTTGACATTTCAGTAACATAACCAACTAATAAAATTATAGATGACAAAGAGAGTTTGACTTAAACAATCACAACAGACTTATCAAAGTACATATAACCAACTTGAGAAACCACTGAAAGTATGAACAAACTTGTTATATGCATCATATGGAAAACAATAACATGAAATATGAGTTTCAGCTCAAGTAGTTCACAATAAGCTTAGATCACTAAGCAAGTATATAAAACCAAATAAACACGGCAATGTAAAACATCAATTAGATACCAATTAAATACTAAAAATGACTAGCACAATGATTGATAATTTGATATCCAACAAAAAAACGAACACAAAACCCAAAAGCACCTTAAACAAAATTTCCCCAAGTAATGATAACAATTTTCAAAATATCTATCTCAACTCCTCCTAACAAATGTACTACTCATTTCCCTTTATATCATGAATGACAAAGGGTAATCACAAAGCATTAGCAAGAGGAAGAAACCAGCTCTACAGTTCAGAAACTTTATCCAGGACAACATTCAGTGTGTCAGCAAGTTCTCTTTGACCCTCAGCAATTGTGCGCAGGGTCTCACCATTGGAGAGTTGGACATTTATGAGACTTTGGAGGCAGACTACAAAATCTATTACGGTAGGAGCAGGAGCTGCATCATCATTATTAGACTGGGTGGAATCATGAGCAGCATCCGCAACAGCAAAAAGCTCAACCTTGTCATTAACAATCTGTGAAGGAAAGACATCAATATTGACACACTTGATGATCTAGTGTTTAAATGCATTGGACCGGACACAATGAGAAAACATGTCTACACTAAGGGTACGTTTGGTACACTGAATGTGAATTACAACAGGAATGGTAATCTTTATTACTAGGAATAAAATGTATTGTAATGGAATAACTAAACATATTCATTAGTTTGGTTGTAAGTTGTAACATTAGAATGAAACTTATGATCTATTTTAAGAAATATCTCATTTATACAATTATATTTCCTAGAAAATAATATATTAGAGAGATGAGTTATTTTTTGATGATTTTTTATTTCCATAATTGTTAGGTGGATATGTAAAGCTTATTTATTTGGAAATATATTAATGTTAGAAATTATTACATATACTAAGGAATAGCTATTACAACCTTTTAGAGAGGAATAGTTATTCCTCATTTTAAAGAATAGCTATTCATAAGTAATGACTATTCCTTGTAATAAAAACATAACCAAACTATTGAATAATTAAACCAAAGGAATAACTATTACATTACAGTACCTATTACAGTCTATCAAACGTGCCCTAAAAGAATATTAAAAGACAAGATTTCCATTGTTACCTGTGATATGCCATCCTCAGCTAAAATGGGTGGTGTTGCAAGTTGATTCAACTCATGTGGGGTTACATCATTAATATGCACTTCCTCTTCTTGTCGCTGCTTTGCTTCATCTTCCTTCCGTTTTGCCTCCTCAGCTTGCAATTTCAAAGCTTCTCTCTTGCTCTCAATTTCCACCAAGCAAGCCTTTTCATTTTCCTTCTTTTCTTGTGCAACTCTATTCTCTTCCACTCTCTTCTTTTCTTCTTCTACTTTCTTTTTCTCTTCTTCCTCTCTTCTTCTTCTCTGCAGCATTCTTCTTATCTTCTACTAGGTTATTGAAAAAAAGTTAGAGAAAATTAATAAGCTTGAGCAAACTTCAGAAGGGAAAATGGATAATTAAATTATTTCATTTAAGGTTTCGAATGTCATAAAGCAACATTCTTCAATTCTGATCTACTACTAGATAGGTTTTTATGAATGTAGTAAATTAATTAATTAATTCATATAACAAAACACTACTTTAATACTGAAAATCTACTCCAACTGTTCAGCGCTAAGGCCACTATATTTTCAGTTTCCTTAGTTAAAATATTTGATGATGATTCTTTTAATCGAAGAAAAAAAATGCAGGGAAATTATAATGATTAAGGGAAAATATAAAAGAAAAGAAAAGAAAAGGAAAATAACATAGTCCAGAGGTCAGGCAGAGGTTATTTCACCTTTGAAGACTTAGGCACACAACTTTTGCTGCCACCACCACTTTTGCCTCCCATAATTAAATATGTATAGATTCCTAGTCCTAGTAAAATACAGATATTGTTGCTTAAACGAAAATTATTGCTGAGTATTTATAGAGATCATGGTCAAATTATATTTAATGATAAGTTGTGTACAATTAATAATGGATTCTTTGTAAATTGGCAATGCATGAATGCCTGCATGGATTAGTGGAGAGGTCAGGTATAGATTACTTGACCTTTTCTCAAAATTGGAGCTGTAATTACTTAGGACAAAATTAAATAAATAAAATTCACCTACCATTTTATTAAATTATATTTAATGATAAGTTGTGTACAATTAATAATGGATTCTTTGTAAATTGGCAATGCATGAATGCCTGCATGGATTAGTGGAGAGGTCAGGTATAGATTACTTGACCTTTTCTCAAAATTGGAGCTGTAATTACTTAGGACAAAATTAAATTAAATTAAATAAATAAAATTCACCTACCATTTTATTAAATAAATTTAAATCAAATTCGAATTGATCTTATAATTGGGGCGCAACCATATCTTTCTTTTCATTGGGACGGACCAATACAAAAGTTCAGGACATTTTTGGTGCAATATATTTATTAATCTCATCTTCAAGGAGGCACAGGCGCCACTAGTATACTGGTATAACGATTTGGTAACAGTTTTTACAATCTTTTGTTATCAGGGGAAGTATATTTAGGCAACTATAGTCACATCTAATACAGCAAGCGTCGCCTTAATATTGTCTGCTTAAGTTGCATGTTTTAATTTTCTTTAGAAATATTATTTTTACATATTATTCTAAATATTGAATAAATCTTAACCGGCTGGATTAAAAGTGAATGGCATTATAAATGTTAACTTAGATTATTCTTCATATGATTGATCAACTACTAAAAGGATTAGTTATAAAAACTCAACTAGCATTTAGCCAAAAAAAAAAAAACACCCTCAACTCAACTCTCGCATGTCTAAGAGCAGGGATTAGCATATATAGTCTTAGAATTGCCATTAGGTATAAAAACCCAACTAGTATTCAAGCCACAAAAAGGCATGTTTACGACTAATATACTTTGATAATTCAATTAGTAATCAAACAAATGATAGGTGAATATAAATTTTGTAGTGCTTCAAACAAATACTTAAGGAATTAAGTGATTGTGTGCAACAACCAGTTCCAACTTCCAAGACAAAAAAACCAAGAAGATATTAGGATGGCCCAAGCAGCTTCAGTTTGTAAAATAGTTAAAGAAGTAATAAAGGAAGTTTAATTTCCGAGGCTTCCAATTCAAGTTGGAAGACATTTCGGATGGAGCATAAAATATAAAATTGGAGAATTTGAAGAAAGTGCATTCCAGATTTAAGAGTGCAAAACACTGGAAAATGTAAGATCCATTTTCTGCCAAAACAATCAGAGTATTAAACACCCCCAAAGATCCCATAGACACTCAGAAAATGGAAGTATAAGGCTACTAAAAAAAATGATATACTGTCATGAATCAACCAATGAAAGCAATCAGAAGACTTCTTATTCAGTAAACATCATTAAGCTACTCTCAATTACAAATACCAATTAAAGAGAAATGGAAAGGAAAAAGACAATATGTATATCATGTAAGTGTGCATCAAGAAAAGTACAAGATTTAAGCAAAAATTGAGTTAAAAAAGAAAAACATAGAAAAAAAAAAAACAAAAAACAAAAAACAAAAAATAAAAACAAAAGAGTACATATTTTCTCATTAAAAAGCAAAGGATCTACATATTTTCACTAGAAGATTGAAGAATACCAGACTATGAAAGCATTTACATTGAAGAAGATCCAATAGCACCCATCAGATGAGCGACCAAAAGAATGGCTCAATTAGTATTATTAGACCCTTCTCTTTGTAACCCACATACGATGAGGCCTCAAGCGTGAGAGTGGATATAGAATATTCTCAACCCTATATGTGAGGAAGAAGTCATGGTGGTAATTGAAGCCTCGCATCCCAGAAATTGTGCTGACACACCAGCCATCATTATCATCAATCTAATCACATAAAGAAAACTGATATAGGGCAGAATCTATAATTTAATTTTTATAATTATTTAATTTTGATATTTTTATATAAAAAAAAGTTATTTTAGTTTTAGAGTTATTAATCCTTGTTTTAAGGTGCTTTTAATATTTTATAGGTCAAATTTGGTTCCTTTTATAGTTAAATATTAATTAAGAGTTATTTTAGAATATATTTTGTTGTTTGTCAAATTTTACGGAGTCCTTAAATAGGTCTCTAAGTCTTTATACATTTTTTTAACAATTATTCAATCAATAAAATTGAGACTTTGTCTTTCTATTTTCTAGTATATTCTAGACCCTTTCTCTTTATGGATTTAAGGACCCTCGTAGATTCGAGGAATCCTCACGGATTCACGATTATTTTCAGAAGCAAACTTGTTTTGTTTCTTGTTTTCTAGAAGTAGACGTGTTCTGCTTCTTCATGTTTCCGCATCCTGCATTAGTTGGTATCATAGCCTTGACTTGTCCTAGTCTAGTGGCAGACGTACAAAATGATAGCAATTCCGGTGATAGAAACTTAGCGAGTATTATGTGACATACTACTAGCACTCACAAATATCTTTGCTAAGATGCCATTGGAGCATGGAAACAATAGAGATAACTATTGTGGAGACGTAACTCATGGGCAACCTATTGGTAAGCAAATTTCATATAGGTCTTATAAGAGATTTGAAAGTTTTTACTGCTAATTTTTATAAAGTAGATTTTCTTGATTGGTTACTTGATCTAGAGGAATTATTTGAATATGAGAATATATGTGAAGAGAATAAAAGTTAAACTTACTTTGTATAAACTTAGAGAGTATGCCTTACGTTGGTGGGAACAAATACAAACTGATAGAATCTAACAAGGTAAAAACAAAATTCGTTCATGACTAAGGATGAAAAAAATGTTTGCTATCAAAATTTATTCTTTGGATTGTAATGAACTTCTGTCATATACAAAACAAGATTATTTTTGGCCAAGAAGTTCACACTTGAATTATGTTGGAGAACCATATATTCTACCATTAAGAGAAGAACTATATGTTGAACAACCTATTTTTCTTGAAGAAAATGTGGAGATATATGAGAAAATTAATGAAGACATTGTTTAGACAAAGAATTTGAAATTAAGATTGTGGAGGAAATTAATGAAGACCCTATTATTGAGAAAGATCTTGAAGTCAAGGTAGTAGAGACCATCAAAGAATAAATTATAAAGGAAGTTGTCAACTTTCTCATTGAAGTCAAGTTAGATTATTTCAACATTCAAGCTCCTATTATTTTAGTGGTAGACATCGAAACAAAGTTTATTGATTTTATTGGGGTGGAAAGATTTGATTTGATTATTGACTCTTATTTGGTGAATATTGGCAATTGCATGAAGATCAAGGGACAAGAAGTTCAAGTTGCTCAATTGATGACTTTCAAGTTTGGCAAGAAGACAAGGAAGTTAAAGTATTCAAAGTATTGTTCTCTAGGCATGGAAGATTTCAAATTTCAAAGATGAACTCGAGGATGAGTTTGTTTCAAGGGGAAGGGTCTCGAAGTATTCAAAGTATTTAATTTTGGTATTTTTATGTAAAAAAAAATGTTATTTTAGGTTTAGGGTTATTATTTCCTTGTTTTTATGTGCCTTTAATGCTTTTTAAGTCAAATTTGGTTCCTATTATGGTTAGGTATTAATTTTTCTATCAAGTTTTACGGAGCCTTTAAATAGACCCCTAAGTCTACACGTTTTTTAACAATTATTTAATCAATAAAATTCAGACTTTTGTCTTTATATTTTCTGGTGGATTCTAGACCTTTTCTCCTTGTGGATTCAAGGACCCTTTTGGATTTGATTAACCCTTGAATCCTTTTGGATTCAAAGACCCTCTTGGATTCGATAAACCCTCGTGGATTTGAGGTTATTTTCAGAAGCAAATGTGTTTTGTTTCTTATTTTCTAGAAATAGACATGTTCTGCTTCTTGATGCTTCTGCATCCCGCATCAAAAACCCAGTAGCCGAAACCTTATTTGGCATGGGCTGACCTCTTCGACAGCAAAAATCTAAGTGAGTGGTGATCATCTATGACAGTTTTTGTAGCATATAGCATAGGATTGGTTGCCATAGTTGTTGCTCACAGTGGCTACGTGCTAAGAAGCCACAAAACCAACTTGCTTGCTGTAAACTTCAACTCGCCCCCTCAAGATCAACGCCATTCTTTCTTTTCTTTTCTTTTTTTGAGAAACAATAATACTTATTAGAACACGTATATATACTAGTGTTTTAAACTGGTTTATAAGAAATTACATCTTGAAACAGAAAGAAAGAAGAAGATTTTATAACGTTGGAGAAGAGATAATTAATGATGGCCGAATCCATTTTATTTTGAAATCGGATAGAAATGAAAGAAAGAAAACTATAAAGTTGATATGGATCAAGGTATTTAGTTACTCCTTCAAACTTTGAAATGCTTGAGTCTCCTATGTAAAAGAAAGAAAATGGGAAATCGGAAAAACAAGAAAAGCTTTTACATGCATGCAAACTAATAAAACAAAAGAATACTTACTTTGAGTGTTCCTCATTGTGATGTTGTTGTAAATTGGCTTTAGTGCAAAACATGTTTTTGCAACTGCTGTAAGGGTTCTTGAATTTCTTGTGGTTGGAAGAGCTGTGGTTTTGAAGATCCGTAATAGAATTGAACTCTCGTCTACAATTGCTGCAAGAGTTCTTGAATTTCTCATGGGTGGAAGAGTTGTGGTTTTGGAGATCTGTAATAGAATTGAACTCTCGTCCTTGGCAATGTACACTAGACACATGAATAATGCTTTTGTGGGACATCATCTCCTCGAATGTGGTGAAACTTGAACTGCACAAGGGGTACATAGAAGTATGTCACTCACATCTTGTTGCATGGTGAAGGCGATTGATACTGACACAGGATTTTACGCACACTTCAGAGAAAGAAATAAATGAAATATATATATATATATATATATTTTTTTTTTTTTTTAAGAAGCGAAATATATATATATATATATATATATACATATAATTTAATGTGATTGAGACATTAGCTTCTTAGATGCTATTTGTCATGTATGCAAAACAGTAAAGGTTTAAAGATTAAATTGGCTTCCCATTACATTAAAAAAAAGGTAAATAATTAAAAGTTAGAGGATATATCTAAATAAACAGGTACATAGGTACTGGAAGTTCTCTGCAATGTTGGTCGTGTAATTGAGGCTATTGACAGTTTGAATAGATTGGAGAGTAGGGGAAGTGGGGTGGTTGTCTTGTTTATAAAACTTTGATAAAGTGTTTTTGTAGATTAGGGAAAATGAAAGTTGGGCATTGCCTTTTGAAAGAGACAAAGAGGAAGAGTTGCCTTCCAAATATGGACATATACAATAAATTGATATCTGATTGTTGTGAGTTTGAAATGTTGGATTTGTCTCCTGATCTGTTTAATGAGATGAAAATAGATGGAATTAATTGGATATTTTGTTACATGTGATACGTTAATTAAAGGTTTAATTATGTTTAGTAGGAAGGATGAAAAATGGGTTTAAGATTTTAGAAATAATGGAGGAGAGTAATGAGGAGGGATCTAGGGGTCGTTTAAGCGGTTAGGAGGGATCTTTTAGTGGGCAATCAACTCCTCCAAAGTTGTGAACTCTAAATCGCATAACGGGCAGGGATGTACAGTTGGTGGTGCGTGACTTTCGTTATTTTGCATGGTGATGGTGAAGGTGATTGATGTTCTTGTGGTGACTGGTAATAGTAGAGGATTTGACACACTTTCAGAGAAATAAATGAAATGGGAGTTGATACCTTTCATATTTCTGCATTGAATCTCCATTAATTTCCTCCAATTTCTCATTAATATGATTTAGACACTGTATAGAACTTGAGATAAATGTCATCCACTATTTTTTTGGTGTTTTTAATTTTTTTTTTTTTTTAATTCAATAGTTACAATGGGGTGTGGAAATTTAAATCCTGGTTATTATTTGAAGGTTTTAATTGAATTATAAGGCTCTTGGCACATGTGTTAACAAGTTGTATAATTGTAATTGTTAGGTGAAATGCAATTATCATTTTCCTCCTCATATCATACTAAAGTAATTTTGTACGATCATTTCTTTGACATTAATTGGTGAACTGCATGGACGTGAAAATTAGATAGGCCATTAAGTTGTATCTTTACATGGTAGGAAATTATTAGCTAGTTCGGGACTACAAGATCAACATGAAGAAGAGCACAGCTCATTTAAATTGATGACATAAGCTTTCCTTCCATGTCACCCTACCACATTTGACTTGCTCTAATGTTTGTTTAAATCCGTTAATGCTGAGAACAAATTCAAATTTAAGATGGGAATGGGCGGGCGGGCGGGTCCCTGAAAATTTTTATCATTGGAAAAGTTTTCAAATTTGTAAGGAATATGAAATACGTCTTGGGATCCTACCAATATGTGAATCCGAGCTTTGCCTTGAATGAGGTGTTTGTGAGAGCATTTCTCTATTTTTCCCTATTTACACGTGTTCGTGTGTTTGATAATTTTGCATATAAGCTGTTTGAAAAATGTAACTAAATTATAACTATGGAACAATCTCTCAATTTTTCATCTTTAACTTTTAATAGGTGCTTTGCAACAATACAATAATCTAATAATATATTTCTAGCTAGTTCTGAAGCATTTTATGGTATTATAATTTCCAAAAGCTATGGGATTTATAGGTTCTTTTGATACCACACCCAAGTTCCATGTACATGAGAATGTCCTGTGCAGTCTTATGTTTCTGCTATTGCAACAATGATTAGAGGGAAAAATAAAAATGCAAGTATCTGTTGATTGGTTGGGTGTATCTCATTATCACATTTTGTGTCTTTCTTTGATGAGACCATTTAAAGTGGATCATTGCCATCAAAGCCAGCTTCATAATTTTTAGATATACTAATCGTGTTTGTATTTACTTCATTTCTATAGTTCTACTAATCATAATTTTTACTTCATTTGGTATCAGGGTTTGTTAGAAATTTTTGCCACATTACTTGGTTTGTTGGACTTTGGCTCTAAATTTGTGTGGTGGGGAGTGGCATTCTGAAATTGGTGCTTAATTACTATTTTTGGTTCAATGAAATTGATGTTCAATTACAAAACCCTGATACCAAATTTTAAGGATTGATTTTTTTTCGTATTAGGCCTACTCAAGTTTGTTATTTTGTGCTATGCTTATTTCCACTCCTTTGCTTTTGCAGCAATAGAATGAGCCAACAAATGAAACTATTCAAGGGCTTGGAAAGTGCTTTTGTGTTAGTCAAGAACCTAACTTACAGGATTTTAATATTGAATGTGCTTAGCTATTGGTGTATTCAATTCTACTCAACCAAATTCAATACTTACAGCTTTGGTCATCTATTACAAGATGTCAAAGATGATACAAAGCCTTTTGCAGTGTTGAGTTTAAACTTGTACCAAAGAAAGGCAATAAAAGTGCTTAATGTTCTCAGCATAGTTATAGGTAGAGCCTTTGGACAAAAGTTGGTGGCATTTATCCATTTGAGATCAACAAAGCAATTGATCTTAAAGCACACTTTTTTTTTTTTGGTGTTGTAATTATGTATTTCTATTGTTGGGAAAAATTGGCCTTGTAAGGCCTTGTAATATAAGTATATATGTCAATAGAAATCTTGTTACTTTGTCCTTGTAATCAAATTATACATTTCAAATTATACTATCTTCTATGACATGACCAATAGTTGAGAATGATATATGCATTTGTCACTAAATTGGTTACTCAATTATGCATTTTCTACTTATTTTGATGGGGAAAAAATGTATAAAATCTCTTACCATCTTTTTTATGAAACCAAAACTACCATGATTGGCTTGACAACATTTCAAAAGATAAGTCACAAACATCATTATAGATATTGAAATATCATGAAAAGAATAATACATTTTGTTACATTCTCTTGGTTTCTAGTTTCTACTATACATACTTGTAATGATTTTGTATAAATAAACAAAGATGCTCAAGTGTAATGATTTTGAGGGTTAATTTTCTGCTCCCATCTTTATTAATTTGTTTCCCTTTAAATAGCATTCAGCGCACAGCATATATGCAATACAACTGATGATAAGCACCCAACTATTAACATAAACTCAATAACAACTAATTAGCAAACAACCTAATCCTATCCTCTACACTTCCAATAGTCTAGAAAATAAGTTATTAATAATTTTTATCTCTAACTAACGAATCCTAATTTTTAAGAAGACCAGCCAAGATCTTGGAACTTCATTACTTACCCATCTCATCTTGTCATCCAAGCCAATAATGACAGCTCCTTCACATTCAACTTGTTGATCCTAATCTTTGGCTTGTTCACTACAAAACAAGCGGGTCTTAGGCCACGTTTGCAAAAACACAGCTACAGACGAGATAAAGGCCCGTTTTTAAAAAACGTAGCTTAAAGTAGGCAAAAGAAGCCGTGTTTTAAACATGTGCCTATAGTATGTCCTATAGCCACGTTTATAAAAACGTGGCCATTGGTCCGGGCCTATAGTCGCGTTTATAAAAACGCGACCATTGATCCTGGCCTTTAGCCGCATTTACAAAAATGCGGCCATAGACCCATCAAGCCTATAGTCACGAGTTTTAGGCCACGGTTGTAAACACGACTACAAGCCAAATCATCCTATACCCACATTTTTATGAGCTATAGCGGCGTTTTAAAAACGCGGTTATATGACGTTTTTTTTGTAGTGGTTGCTCATCCTTATCTTCATCCCTAGCAAACTGAGGCTCCCTTTTCCTCAAGTTTGTCTAAAACATTGCAAAGAATCATTAAGTTTTTGTTCATCAATAAAATCTATAGTATAACCACCTCAAGTTAACATCTATAGTATCCACCATTGCATCATTAACTACATTCAAAAGTGTATTAAAATGCACACTAGTTTGCTAACACTTAAAGGCTTGTCAATTTAATGATTCCCAATTTCTATCCCTATTTAATGAATGATTTATCCTATCAATAGCAAAGCAGGCAATGTAAAAGCACCACAAAACGCGGGGGCCTTAGGCTGCGTTTATAAAAACGAGACCCCAGATGGACTACAGCCCCGTTTTACAAAAACGGGGCCATAGACCTCCTCTAAGGCTGCGTTTTAATGGGCTTAGGCCCTGTTTTGTTGGGGCGAAGTTATGGCCGCATGTTGACCTTTGCATTTAATTTTAATTTTGCTGGACAGTTGTTTTTGTTTTTTTTTCCTTAACTGTGGTCTGAAAGCTCGATCTCACCCCTCCATCTCTCTCAGACTCTCACCTGTCTCTCATCCTTCGCATCAACCTCTCACCGCCGATTCATCCATCATCCTCACCGATTCATCGTCGTCCTCACCAAGCTGTCTCTACAGCTTACTCTCCATTGCACCGAACGGACCATCGCCGACCCGATTCATCATCCTCCTCACCCATCTTCGAAGCCCAGTGCCGTTCATCCATCATCCTCACCCATCCATTTAATCAGCCATCGCCGACGCACGCAGGCCACGCCCCATTACCAATCTGTTACCCAAGCCCCATCGCCAATCTTTCTCCACTCTTCTACGGGTACTTTCTCTCAGCTTTTTCCTTTTCTCAATTTGCATTTGGGTCTTTGTGTGTGTTTGGTCCTATTGTATGCAATTTTCAAGAGAGATGTCAGTTCGTGAAGCAAACTCATGTGCGGATTGTTTGGCTAGAATAGGTTCTGTTCAAGAAAGACCTTTTATTTTGTATCAAGATCCGCCTGTGGATCTTTTGGAGTTGTTAAGCTCGGACATATCTGGTTTGTATGTTAACAGGACAGTTGCTAATCCTCCCTTTCCCCCTTAGTTTGGTTGTTTAATGAAATTTTCCTTTCTACCAAAAAAAATAAAATAAAATAACATGTTAGTTTATACATCTAAAAATTGTAAAATATAACCTGAATCATGTTATAGATCAATGTCAAATGGTGATGATTATTTACAAGGCTTAGTGTCAGGGAAGTTATTATTTTGGTCCACATTGGTCCATTCGGTCCATGTTAGTTTACTTCAACCCATTCGGTCTTTGTTGGTCCAGTTCGGTCTATTCAGTTAAGTATGGTCCATTCAGTTTATATGGTCCAGTTTTGTCGAATTTATTTGATAGATTCCTGTAACTGTAAGTGACAGCTAACAATGCTTGTCAGTTGGGTTAGTTAGTAGCTAGTTGGGATGGTTAATGATAGTTGGTTATGGGTTAGTACCAATGGATTGTATAAATGGGCAAGCATTCCTTGTAGCTACTATCGATGAATAACATTGTGATTACTCTCTCTCTCTCTCTCTCTCTCTCTCTCTCTCTCTCTCTCTTAAGGAGGTCCAGATCCCCTCAAAGAGATCAACCACAATTCTATAACTCTGCCCAATTCTCTATGTTCTTAACAATGTTCCTGTTTGGTCCATTCTGTTCATTTTGTACTAATTGAGACTTAAATTAATTCTTTTTGTTGGTTGCCTTTCGGTTTTACGCTAAAATTTTCATTTTATTTTTTAATTTTTGGATTGAAAAATATGAAATTTTATTCTATTCGCGTCAAACTTTTTAGTTTTAGGCTAAAAAATAAAAATAAAAGAGTCATTAGAAATTAGAGATGTGAGCCCTAAAAAAGTATTAAAAATGATAAATATTCACAAAATTACTTTAAAATTCAAATGTGTTCCATGGAATGGGTCTACATTCTTTTGGATAATTATTCAACCAATATTTATGGTATATTTTGTTTTAAAAAGAAGCCATTTTAATAACATCACCATTTACATAAAACAATATTATAATGATGTAATTTAAATATTTTTGTTATGTGCTACTAATACGATGTGTTTAATATATTCAGGGTCGCACTGCATCACAATGAGGACTCTTTTTGGTCATGGCAAGTCAACACTTGCTGACAAGCTTTTGGAACGCCTCGGTGCCTTGAGAAGTTGCAGGTATATGATCAACACTTTTAAAAGATTTGAAGTGGTTGTTGTTTAGCAAAAACATAAATTGGGTATTCAATGGAAGACTTTGTATTGTTTTTGAATGGGCTTGTTTATAGTTGCTAAGTTTTCTAGGAAAAGACATGCATTGGGAATGATATCAAATTTAATTTGCTTTCCAATGTATGATGTTTGTAATGGGTTTGTTTCTGAGTGAAGTTATAGACTCTTCCTACTTTGTTACAATTATAACAAAATAAAAGATGAGTTTGTTTCCGAGTGAAGTTATAGACTCATATGTGGTTAGAATTATAATGAAAGAGAAGACCCATATGTGGTGGTTTTTAGTTTCTATGGAAATCTACGTTTGATAACATATATATATTTTTGTAATTTTCTATAGGTGATATGCTTATTTTTGGTCATATTCGTCCTGCTGCCAAGCGAAATGATGGTAAGTGGTAGGTGAATCGTAATGGTGTTTTATTTATTGGGATATCTATTTGGCTTGTTCCACAAAATAAAAGGTAAATTATTTCTTGGTGCAGTTGGATGATGGCTTTTGCTTCGGACTGTGAAGGCAGGATGGTTTTGAGGTATAAATATGTGTAATATTTATAGGAAGTTAGAAACAATCATGTCTGTAATATTTGCAGTTGAGGTATAAATATGTGTGAAATGGACCCTAAACTTGATGCCTATTTTGTTGCTGTATAACTACATATATATGTGATTGATAATTTTTCGTATTCCTTAAAGATTGATTGAAATTGTAATAGGTTTGAGAAAATTTCAGAATTTTGCTAGAAACACAAGTTGGAATTGTGTGTGTAATAGGTTTTTATAGTAGCGTTTGACAAACTTATAGTAGCATTTTGTATTTGCATTCGTCATCTGGCCTAGGAAAAAAAAAAAAAAAAAAAAGGGGGCCTATAGCTGCGTTTTAAAACGCGGCTGAAAATTCCAGTTTGTACATGTCGGACAGGCCCTTAGGCCGCGTTTAAAACGCGGCCTAAGGATAGGCCATTAGGCCACGTTCTAATGCCAAATGACCAAGCCTTAGGCCGCGTTCTAAGCGTGGCCGAATGACCAGTCCTTAGGCTGCATTCTAAACGCGGCCGAAGGACCGGTCCTTAGGCCGTGTTTAGAAAGTGCGGCCATAGACCCTATAAGGCCTATAGTCGCGGGTTTTAGGCCGCATTTGAAAATGCGGCCTAAAAAAACGCGGCTATAGGCCAGATCGAGCTATAGCCACGGTTTTGTGGCCTATGGCCGCGTTTTTAAAATGCGGCCACTGGCCCTTTTTTTGTAGTGAAGGCATAACATGAATGATTCATCCTATCAATTATTAACTTTAGTTGTGAAAATAAGATTTTGTTCATGGTAAGGATAACTTAAACTTCAAACAAGGCATAAGAGCCAATAGCAAAATAGCTCAAAGAATTTCAAAAGTTTTTGCCTATCCAAATTTTCACTATAACTGTTGAAGTTGGCAAACCATAATGCACATTTAACTTCATTTCATGGAATTTGATTCTCCCATGCATTGTTGTTGACATTCATTCTGTGGGATTGGATTCTTTCATATTTCCTCAATTTTTCAATAGCTAAATAGGGCACAAAGTAAAACTGAATTAAGAAAAAGTTTCAAAGTCTTGGGAATCATATCAATAAGAAATATATTTCTTATTAGTTTACAAAACTAGTCCTCAATTGATGATATGACTAAACACCACTACTCATGCATAAACAAAGTAAAACTTATAGCATGGTCATTGCACTAATTCTGTTCTAGAGCATATAGCATTGCACCTCAAATCTAGAAACTAAAAATGTCTTGTTCACGACACTTAAGACTCAAGAGTTCACATGATGATATGTCCAAGAATGAATCTTGATGATTGAACTAAGCTTTTCTCATGGAAATAAAAAGTTTCATGAAAGGTCTAAACCCAAACGCTTAAAGATTGACAGTCTTTTCACTGAGGCATTTTATCTTTGAGATTTAATTGGGAACCACTAATACAAAAAAGTTTCAGGATCCTGAAATTTTTTGCAATAAGATCTCGGTTATAAAATAATTTTACAATCTGGTTGCAAAGATTTTGCAATAAAGTTAAGGAAATGATCTCCCAATTGGGTAGTAGGACCATAATACTAGGTGTGTGAAGTATATAATAGAAACGCATAAAGATTAATGCATATCTATATATGAGAACATCTCAGATCAACTATGGAAGGTACTTAAACTTTACCAAGAATGAGTAAAATAAGACTACAACCTGAGAAATATTAAACAAGCCGAACAATGGTGGCAAAATTCAAACAAGTTAACCAATGGATTGGGATAAAAACTAATCTGAATATTAAATAAATTTATAGTTCAAAAACCTAAAATAGCAAATAAAGACTATTTTCAATCACCAAAGGCTGAAAAAAGAGAAAGAAAAACCCAAATGAGTATTTTTCTAATAAATAAAATGAATCCAGCTTTAAAGACTGAAGAAAGACCTTTCCAACCATCTTCAGCTCTTTGCCTAAACCTTGAAGCCTCTTGAGTCACTAAAGACTACAGAAAGACCTTTCCAACCATCTTTAGCTCTTTGCCTAAACCTTGCAGCCTCTTGAGTCTGGTTTTGCAGAAGTTCTTCAATCTTGGGAAGCTCACTAAGCTCTTGACTAATGCTGTTTTTTTGAGAAAGCAATCTGTGGAGATGAGTTTGTTGTGATATCATTCCAACCTTTAAAGCTCAAAGATCCTGTTTCATTTGTTGATACTTCAACACCATCTCACTCATTCTAGCTGAGCATGTGTTAAGTTCACTCTTGTACTGATCCCGAGTATCGATTAACTTCTTTGTTTCTCCATAAGGCTGAAAGTTTCTTTGTCTTTTTGAACTGAAATATGCAGACTTTGCACAAGATCATCAAGTTGGCTAAGGTAATGCCTTAACAGATAACATTTACCTTCTCCAAGGAAACCAGGCTTGTGCACAAGTAGCTCAAAAGTCTGTTTGAATCTAAGCAATGTAGCTTCATCTAAAAGTGCTGCATCTACAGACAATGAGAAATAGGCCTCCAGCTCTGACAGGGCTCCTTGTAATTGCTCCATGGAAGGTTCTGGTGTGGAACTAGATGCAGAAGAGGCAGATTCGGTAGGAATGTCCAGATTATTTATTGTTTTTTACGCTTCTTCCAAAAACTTATGAAGGGAATCTTTTGAAATAGAAAGAGGAAAGCCCACAAGGAATGAAGTATTCTACAAAAGAAAGTTATTATTATGGACCAATATGTTAAATTACCGATTATTCCAAAAGTTTAAGCTATTAGAATATGGTAAAATATTTAATAATTTAACCACTCAATTCTAACACAATAGAGGAGTAAGATCAGTATAAAAAAAAACAAAAGAATTCCATCATTACCAGTGATATCTCATCTTGTTGTAAAGAAGGTGGTGTAGTTTCAAGTTGATGAATCTCATGCAGTGTTCCATTATCAATATCAACTACAACCTCAGGATGACATGCAATTGGCAATGATAATGTTATATGTTGCTCATCTGCATTTACGACCTGTTGTTTTTGTACTTCCTCCTCTTGCACCTGCTTTGTCTCCTCTTCCCTTCGCTTAGCCTCTTTCAACTGTCGATCTCTAGCTTCTTCTTCTTGCTTTTTGGCCTTTGCCATTTCTTCTTGTTTTTTAAGCTCTTCAGCTTGTATCTTCTCAGATTCTTTATTTTTTCTCACAATTTCAGCCAAGCGATGTAGTTCAATTCTCCTTTCTACTTCTTTATGGAGTTTCTAGATAGATGGACCCAAATTTAAAAAAAAAAAAAAAAAAAAAAAAAAAAAGGGTGGAGCACTAGGTCCCTCATTAAAAAACAAGATCACCATTAACCCTTCATTTCTCTTGTATTATCAATAAATTAGCATATTAGAGGTTCAAGTGATAACCAATGATAATAGTATGCTTTGTACTACCTCAAATATGTAATTGAAGTTTAAATCCCACCTCCCACCTCCCCTTTCTCACTATCTTCCTTTTCTTTTCTTTTTCTTTTTTTTTTTTTTTTTTTTTTTTTTTTTTTTTTTTTTTTTTTTAAGTTAGGAAAGTAGAAAGACTAAAAAAAAGAAGCATATTTTCTGATTTTTATTAATTTGATGTTGTCTTTTTTTTTTTTTTTTTAATGAACTGAAAAAATAGTAGAAGATGGCGATCAGTGGCTTCCTTATTTGGACGTTATCATAGAAATATCCTATAGACCATCACAATACATATAGAATATCAAAATGGTCCATGGTCCAATGCCACACTATTTTCAGTTTGGTATTTTTCTTTTTACTTGAATATTTTCGGTTTAGTTAAAATATTTGATAATTATTATGTTTTACCTAACTAAAAAGGTAATGCAATTTATAATGGACAATTATTGGTTTAAATTGCACTATTTATGTGAGATTTATATTATAAATTAAACAGATATACACATTTACATAATGTGTATAATACTGCTCACATTTGCATAAAAGTGTATGATATTATACACATTTATTTAGTCTATAATGTAAATCTTATATGAATAGTATAATGTGAACTAATAATTTTTCTTTATAATAATTATAAAAATGAGAATGTAAAATAAAGGGAAAAAAAAAATAGCGCCCATATATGTTGGGCATATATGTGGGGCAAAGTGGTACTTTCCCCTAAAATGAGGGCATATTCATGGGCTTGCTAGTTCGGGCCCTAGAGGGGTGGGATTTAGGTATTAGGTTTTCTAAAACGAATCCAAAAAATAAAGAAAAGAAAAATGAAAATAGTTGTGGAAAGGGATTATTAATTAACCTCTGAAGAGCAATAGGGACATCGAGTAGATACCCACACGGCCACACCACTTATGGGCCTTCTCCGCTATTACTTCTGCCATCCAAGAGTTTTGTTTCTTAAAGAAAGATATGGGCCATATGGCTGAGTATTTATAGAGATATTGTCAAATTGACACCAACGGATACGCTTGTATCATGAAAGGAATTGGAATTGACTTGCAATTTTGAGCACTTGTTATTTTAGGCTCCATAAATCATGTTCATAATTCAAACTGAAAATTAATTAGATGAGAATTTGACTAAATTAAATATGTCACGAATGAAGATACTGACTTAAAAGGGAAGTTAACTTTTCAAATGACAAATTTGCAATAGGAAAATTTCAATTTCGGTATGAAAAAAGAAAAGAAAAAAAGAATTAGCATAGACAATTACATCTATGTTGACAAGTTTAAATTCTTAAAATATATTTAGATTGCTTGATTTTCTCACATTAACTAAAGAATTTATGTATTTACAAAAAAAAAAAAAAAAACTAAAGTATTTATGTTTGACTTACATGTTGGCATCTAGTTTAGCAAAATTCCTAATATATCGACCAAGTTCAAAATGGAATTCAAATTTGGAGTTCATTAAGGTTTAATGGAGGAAACATGCCTCAAAAGGAAATTTTAATTTTCAAAATGTTTCTTTCATATTTTTAATTCTTTAAAAGTTTTGTATACACATTAGGCAAAAGGCATATCTGTATATATTAATGTATTATACCAAAAAGAAAAGAACAAAAAAATAAAAGAAACATTGTTTATGTTGGGTAACCCATTTAGCATTGGGTGGCCCAAATAGTCTATAGAGCACCTACAGTAAACTAGAGCATTAGATGATAGAGTCTTCCGGTCATCAATTACAGCAAACTATTGCATCCTACACTCTGCTGTGGAGTGATTTTTTTTTTTTTTTTGGTATGGTATTTTAGTTTCAAGAAATCAAGTATTGGGTTTTTTTTTTTTTTTTTCACTCTTTTTTTCTTTTGTAAATTTTATATTATTAAGTGGATTATAAATATTTAAGATAGTAATTAATATTTAGAGTGTGGAGTGCGAAGTGATTTATCTTTTTTTTTTTTTTTGTATAGTACTTTATTTTCAAGAAATCAAGTATTGAGTAATTTTTTTTCATTTTTTTTTCTTTTGTAAATTTTATATTATTAAGTAGATTATATATATTTAAGATAGAAATAAGTATTTAGATTATGGACTATAAAGTGATTTATCTTTTTTTTTTTTTGGTATGGTACTTTATTTTCAAGAAATCAAGTACTTGGTAATTTTTTTTTCACTTTTTTTTTTCTTTTGTAAATTTTATATTATTAAGTGGATTATAAATATTTAAGATAGTAATTAATATTTAGAGTGTGGACTGTAAATTGATTTTTTTTTTCTTTTTGTATGGTACTTTACTTTAAAGAAACCAAGTATTGGGTAAATTTTTTTTTTTCATTTTTTTTTCATTTGTAAATTTTATATTATTAAATGAATTATAAATATTTAAGATAGTAATTAGTATTTAGAATGTACACTGTGGAATGATTTATCTTTATCTTTTTTTTTTTTTTGTATGGTACTTTACTTTCAAGAAATCAAGTATTGAGTAAATTTTTTTTTTCACTTTTTTTTTTCTTTTGTAAATTTTATATTATTAAGTAGATTATAAATATTTAAGTCATTTTTTAGGTCCTAAGGGTTTTTCAGTCACTTTTTAGGTTACAAGGTTATTTTAGTCATTTTTTTTATTT
Organism: Quercus gilva; assembly: GCA_023621385.1. Taxonomy (NCBI): domain Eukaryota; kingdom Viridiplantae; phylum Streptophyta; class Magnoliopsida; order Fagales; family Fagaceae; genus Quercus; species Quercus gilva. Next base: position 5,917,634 of record CM042473.1, read on the forward strand.
CAAGATTATTTTGGTCCATTTCTAAGTTTCAAGGTCATGTGGTCATTTTTTTTGTCCTAGGGGCATTTTGGTCAAGTTAAACGATGTCAAGGAGAAATTACATATGTTTATACATTAGAAACACAAAGAGGCAAAGAATTTGTATTAAGCAAGAGGTAACTATGGTATGAGATGGACCGATTTCAAAGTTATTAACTTAAAATGATTATCGATGTGTTAAGGATTTTACAAACGAGGTAGATAGTAGATGACTGGATTTTTCAGATCAGAAGGGGTTATTATAGCGTTGTTGTGAATAATGTCAAAAATCTTTATGGAGTTTCCGGATAGATGGACCCAAATTAAAAAAAGGAGCACTAGGTCCCTCATTAAAAAGCAAGATCGCCATTATCCCTTCATTTCTCTTGTATTATCAATAAGTTAGCATATTAGAGGTTGAAGTGATAACCAATGATAATAGTATGCTTTGTACTACCTCAAATATGTAATTCAAGTTTAAATCCCACCTCTCACCTCCCCTTTCTCACTATCTTCCTATTTTTATTTTATTTTATTTTTTTTAAGCTAGGAAAGTAGAAAGACTAAAAAAAAGAAGCATATTTTTTTATTTTCAATAATTTGATGTTGTCCTTTTTTTTTTTTTTTTTTTTTTTAACGAACTGAAAAAATAGTAGAAGGTGGCGACCAAAGTGACTTTCCTATTTGGATGTTATCATAGAAATATTCTACCCTTTGATGTAGACCATTTACTATCCTTTAATTGCACAATACGTATAGAATATCAAAATGGTCCATGGTCCAATGCCACACTATTTTGAGTTTAGTTTTTTTCTTTTTTACTTGAATATTTTTGGTTTAGTAAAAATATTTGGTAATTATTATGTTTTACCTAACTAAAAAAAATGCAATTTATAATGGACAATTATTGGTTTACATTGTAGTATTCATGTAAGATTTACGTTATAAATTAAACAAATGTACACATTTACATAAAGTGTATAATATTGTTCACATTTGCATAAAAGTGTACGATATTATACACATTTGTTTAGTCTATAATGTAAATCTTATATGAATAGTACAATGTAAGTTAATAATTTTTCTTTATAATAATGATAAAAATGAGAATGTAAAATAAAGGAAAAGAAATTAGTGCCCATATATGTTGGACATATATGTTGGGCAAAGTGGTACCTCCCCTTTTCAATGAGAATTTGACTAAATTAGATATGTCATGAATGAAGATACTGACTTAAAAGGGAAGTTAACTTTTCAAATGACAAATTTGCATTAGGAAAATTTCAATTTCAGTATGAAAAAAAAAAAAAAAAAAAAAAAAAGAGTAATTAGCATAGACAATTACATTTATGTTGATAACTTTAAATTATTAAATTATATTTAGATTGCTTGATTTTCTCATATTAACTAAAGAATTTATGTTTGACTTACATGTTGGCATCTAGTTTAGCAAAATTCCTAATTTATCTTGTCATGGATGACAAAGTTCAAAATGGAATTCAATTTTGGAGTTAAGGTTTAATGGAGGAAACATGCCTCAGAAGGAAATTTTAATTTTCAAAATGTTTGTATTAGAAATAATTCTTTTGTAAACATTATATTAGGAATATAAGAATTAATATAGTATCATACTTTTAGGCATGCCTCTTCCCAAGCTTTCAAAACTCATTCCTATACGGCGGCTATACCCAGATACCGTAATGAAACAATATGTCAACAAGAAGACCCTATTTTTTCTTTAGTTTTGTTTTCTCTTTTTAAAAAATAAAATAAAAAGCTGTATATTATAAATTCAATTTTCAAAAGTAATTCTTTCTTTCGTATTTTTAATTCTTTAAAAGTTTTGTGTACACAACAGGCAAAAGGCATATCTGTAGATATTAATGTATTATACCAAAAAGAAAAGAACAAAAAAGAGGAAACATTGGTTAGGATGGGTAACCCATTTAGCATTGGGTGGCCCAAATAGTCTATATACACTACAAGAAATTTGGTCTTTAGCGACGGCATATAGTCGTCGCTAATGCTTTAAATATCGTCGCTAATTATATTGGTGACGAAAAATGTCGTTGCTAACTTTCGTTAAACGAAAATGGTAACAAAAAAGTTTTTTTGTGACGATATTAATGTTGTTGCAAATACAATACTATTAACGACAGTAAAGTCATCGCTAATAGTGACAATTGTCGTCATAAATAACTCGAAAACTCGAGACAAAATGTCGTCACTATTGGCTCATTAGTAGTGACGAATTTTTTTGTCGTTGCTAGTAGATTATTATTAACGATGACATTTTTGTTGTCGCTAATATGTCATTACTAGTGATGACGCTTGCTGTCATCACAGATAATGATATATTAGTGACCACAAACATGTCATCACTAAAAATTGCATATTAGTGATGATATTGTTTGTCGTCACTAATAATATGATAAAATATTAGCGATGATAATGTCATCGCTAATAACATTTTACATTTTTTTTGGACTTTTCTATAAAATTTACATTTTGAATTTTACATGGGTACCTGATGGAAAATAATAAACCACAATCCCACACATCACAAGGTTTCAATCACAAATACACATATAAGCATAATAACTGCTCAATCAATAACTAGTAATGAGGAAAAACAATACCCAAGTTCAATATCATATAACATAATTTAAGTTCCAATCTATTCTCTCAAATACTAATCAAATAATAACATATTCCTCATGAAGATATGTTGCCAAGCTAAAACTTGTTGCAATAAAATATATCTCCCCTCGACATCATCCATAAAATGTAACCCAAGGCATGCGACATTTTAACCTGAAACAAAGAGTATAAACCAATGTAGAGGTCAACTAAAATAGACGACAAAAATACTTACTAAATAGTTTTAACATTCAAGTAAAATTTTAACATTTATATTTTTCAAAAATACCATAGATGTGGATATAAGTTAGTAAACTTCTTGCTTTATAGATCATTATAAGTTAATAAGTAGTGTATTATGTATTAATTATTATAAAAAAGTAGCTAGTGTAGCATGAAATGAAAATAGTGGGACAAAATAACAAAACTTCTATCATCACTCATTTATAACAAGACTAACACAAAATCTAAACATTTACTTATTTTATTATCTCTATACATATAACTCAAGCATAATTATACAACCATTAACATTTTCATCACTTGCACTTCACTAATTAAGTTGGAAGGCTCACACAAATATTTTGGAGTTATAAATTCATGGATAGCTGAATCAAGACGAATTGATGAACACAGAAAGAGAATTGAAAATCTAAACGAAACATAAATAAGTTTTTCTATGAAAAAAATGGTAAAATTGTCTTTTCCAAAAATTTTTTTTTGATAAATTGTCTTTTCCAAAATTTTTTTTTTGATAAATTGTCTTTTCCAAACCTACATTATAAACATGCTTGGTGAATTCAATGAATTATATAATCAGCATGACATGTTTTTGTTCAATTTCAATTATCTATGTTGAATTCATTCACAATAAGAACTTAATTAAGTGTTTTTTTTTTTTTTTTAAGACAAAGGTAGAAATAAGCTGTAGAGTACAAAATTCCTTAGAAGATAGAAGACAAAGAAATGAGGCGTTTGTGTTTCCATGGTTACCCTGACAAAACAACTTTGCAACTACATAAAGAAACTATATAGTTGAGGACTAGAAAATACAATCCAACTCCAAAAGTTAGGACTAACCATCACTGCAAATCAGATATTTTTCAAATAATAATTTGATAAGTCAATCATTCAAAACAATATTATAATATCATCCATTTGTAGTCCAGCCCCATGAGCCCTATTTCAACTTCTTAAGTTTGGATGAGACATGATGTGGATACTTATTTTCTGAAGTGCACAAAGTATCATGTTTACTACATGGTAAGACATACATGAAAGACAATTGTAAAATTTTAAGAATTCATACAAAGAGGGAAAATAATCATGAAGTTAAAAATTAAAAAATTAAAAAAAAAAAAAAAAAGGAGAAGAGAGAATGTAAATTAATTCACCCCGTTATTATTTTTGTCTTATGTTTTAATATTTTTCTCCATATGTGACATTTATTACTCAATACTCAAATTAGTAATAACAACACATAAGAAGAAAACATGTAGCTGTGATGATCTAAATTCTAGAATGTAGCCTAGCTAGCCAAGGTATTGATAAAAAAAATAAAATCTTTGTGTTGTTCATCTAAAAATAAAACAAACATATTTGTAGGAGCATAAAATAGTTTTTATTTTATAACTTAGTTATTTCTTCTCAATCTAATTTTTTCTTCTACTCCCCCCTAAAATAGAAAGACAATAACCTATCTAGGAGAAACTTTCGTTTTACTAGTAACAAAAAGAAAATAGTAATATTAAAAAGTCCCAGGATCCAAAAAAATCAATCTAACAAAAAAAAAAAGGTATGTGACCACATTCTAAGTATATAAAAATTAAAATTAAAAAAAAAAGAAAAAAAGAAAAAAAAAAGAGCATCCATATAGAATCTAGTGCTACTGATATACAAACAAAAGTACTTTCTTAGAGGGTTTGATAACAATATCCTTACAAACTAAGATTAAATATATTAATTAGACAAGTAAGGCCACCATCGCCAAATCTTAATGCCAATGGCAGAGCCAGGAATTTATTTTTGAAAGAGCCAAACAAAAAATAATTTTTTTGTTTATATATATCAATTATATTCCTATTATGTATAATAGTTTCAAATGGTAATGTAAATGTAATTCAATATATAAGTTAAATATTTTATAATTCAATGTGTGCTAAAAATATGTATTTATTAAATTAAACAATCAAGAGAAGACAAATTGAGAAAAAGAATGAGTCAATAGTTTTTAATTTGCCTATAGACCTAAATTTTCAAAATAAATTAGACAAACAGTCACTCAAATTTCAATAAGAATCTAATAAGAAACAACCAATTTGCAGTACAAAAAGGAAAATGCTAGAATTACATAAAATGGCACAATTTTGTATTATAATTTGCCACATAATAAATTGTAATTGGTAAAAACGTGTCCCCACATGGCCCACAAATACTGTTTCACCAGTCACAACATACCACATAACCAGTTGTGGCATAAATTATACAATATTTGATGATCCTATCACAACTCATACAAAAATCTAAATATAGTACTAGTAATGGTATATTTTAATAACAAATAAATATATGAGAAGAAAAGTCAAATCAATAAAAAGATGAGAAGAAATGGTACCTGCTGGAAACTATACACCAGTACACTTGCTTTGCTTTTAACCATACACGTGTGGAGCATTGGAGCCATGGAGATAATAATATATCTATTTGGATTGTTGGATCAAAACTTTAAGTGTTACACAGCTAACAACTTCGTAAATAACGCAAGAAGTAAAGAAGTAAAGGAAAGAAAAACATAGGAACTGATGGTGTTTGCAACTGCTTAATGCAATGGGTTCTTGTTATTGTTCTTGGAACTTGAGAAGGAAACAAAAAATGTGCTTCTCAAACGAAAAATTGTGGGATCAAAGGTGTCAGGTACAACTCCAGCCTATTTTAGATGATTTTTGTTTTTATTTTCTCATTTTAACTTTATGAAAGAACAAACAAAATATGAATCAGAGAGCAATTGAGAAGAAAAAAAAAAAAAAAAAACCTGGCCAGTGGTAGAGGAGAGACGATCAGTGGCAAACTTGCAGTGGGCTAGCAATGGGTCCGAACTCTGTATAGTGTATAGGTTCAACCGTTTAGCAAGAGATAGAGCGTGTTAGTGATAGGTACTAGATTGAGAAAAAAAAAGGGATTATGGGATTTCAATTCAATTTGTAGACCACCACAATTGCAATATTGGAGCGGGAAACTCTCCCTCCAATGCTGAAAAAGAGACTCTTTTTCAAAAAAATGAAAAGGGATTTTTTTTTATTTTTTTATTTTAATGACCAATTTTTATATAAAAAATCTATATATAAAAAAAAAAAAGTGTTACGTGCACAATATTTTTATAACAAATCATAGGTGGTTAGTTGTTATTGGTTCAAATTTGAACCTAACACTAAGATTATTTTTTTTGCCCTAACAATAACAACCAGTAATAACCTACCACTTAGAATTTGTTGTAAAAATATTTTGAACATATCATTTCTCTAAAAAATATGTTAGTTTTCTTTTATCACTTAAAGAATGCAACCTAACTTAATCCATCGCAGGGGTCCAACCCAACCAACTTGGATCAAGTTGGACAGTTTTTATTTTATTTTATTTTATTTTCAGCATTAACCACTAGAATGATCAAAATATCCCTAAACCTAAAAATTTATTAAAATAATTCCAAAATCTCTAAAATGACCAAAATATCCCCAAAACCTCTAAAATGAGTAAAAATACCATAAAACCTCTAAAATAACAAAAAAAAAAAAACCCTGAACCTCTAAATGACCAAAATACACCCGAAACCATTTGAATGACCATAATACCCTAAAAACTTATAAAATAACCAAAATACCCAGAAACCTCTAAAATGACCAAAAATACCTCTTAACTTGTAGAATAACCAATATACTCCCTAAGCTTCTAAACTGACCAAAATACATATAGAATGAGCAAAAATACCATGAAAACTACTTAAATGACCAAAAACCTCTAAAATGATTATTAATATACTCCCAAAATCACAAAAATGACAAAAATGCCCTCAAATCTTCTAGAATGAGAAAAAAGATACACTAGAGCTTCTAAAATGACAAAAATACTTTGAAATCGGTAAAATGACCAAAATAACCCTAAATCCTCTACAATGAAATTTTTGGCCATTTTAGAGGTTAAAGAGTATCTTGGTCATTTTAGAAATTTCAGATATTTTGGTCATTTTAGATATTTTAAGGGTGACTAGGTCATTTTAGAGTTTTCAGAGGGTATTTTGGTCATTCTGGTTGTTTTGGGAGTATTTTCGTCATTTTAGAATATACTTGCCTAGTCTTGGGGGCATATGTCCCATGATATCTTACATGCATCAAGAATAATACATGTGTTTAGATATTGGTGATTTTGATTTTAGAGGAAACAAATTAGCTTTAGTTTGAAATCCATTTGAAAAACCCATGATTAGCAAGAGTTAATGTAAAGATAAATTGAAAATCTCATATTTCACACCCATGTGTGATCCAAGGGAAAACATACCATTAAAGGAAGTACTTTGGGGAACATAATTTTAATCGAATAGAAGGATTATTAGAATGGAGCTAACGAAATCTTCATGGGGCCACATGCATGCGCCAATTCATATTCAAATTTTGGTCATTGGATTGAAATTTGAGACCAATTAGATGGTCAAATTGAGAAAACATAGCCATACAGGTACACAACACATGTTCATCATGCGCTATTTTTAGATTTGAAATCTAACCGTTGGATTTGAAAAGTGTAATGAATGGTTAATTTTGGTAAATGATGGTCACAATCAAATGGTTAGATTTAGAGAAAGGCGCGATCAAAGTTTAGTTAAAGTTGGTCAAACTTAATAAATGGTCTCGAGACCATTGGACTTGGTGAAATTCATATTCAAACCTTGATCATTGGTATTGAAGAGTACGGTGACATATTAGTGTTGGTAAAATTTGAGACCAATTGGATGGTTAAATTAAGAGAACATAACCATTCAAGTACACAACACATGTCCATCATGCGCCATACTTAGATTTGAAATATAACCGTTAGATTTGAAGAGTGTAATGAATGGTTAATTTTGGTAAATTATGGTCACAATCAGACGATTGGATTTAGAGAAAGGCAAGGTCAAAGTTTAGTTAAAGTTGGTCAAACCTGGTCAAACTTAATAGATAGTCCCAAGACCACTGGACTTGGTGAAATACATATTCAAACCTTGATCATTGGCATTGAAGAGTACGGTGAAATATTAGTGTTGGTGAAATTTTAGACCAATTGGATGGTCAAATTGAGAGAACATAGCCATATAAGTACACAACACATGTCTATCACGCGTCATACTTAGATTTCAAATCTAACCATTAGATTTGAAGAGTGTAATGAATGGTTAATTTTGGTAAATTATGGTCACAATCAGACAGTTGAATTTAGAGAAAGGCACAGTCAAAATTTAGTTAAAGTTGGTCAAACCTGATCAAACTTAATAGATAGTCCCGAGAACACTGGACTTGGTGAAATACATATTCAAACCTTGATCATTGGTATTGAAGAGTATGGTGATGTATTGGTGTTGGTGAAATTTGAGAACAATTGGATGGTTAGATTGAGAAAACATAGCCATACAAGTACACAACACATGCCCATCATGCGCCATACGTAGATTTGAAATCTAACCGTTAGTTTTAAAGAATGTAATGAATGGTTAATTTTGGTAAATTATGGTCACAATCAGACGGTTGGATTTAGATAAAGGCACGGTTAAAGTTTAGTTAAACTTGGTTAAACTTGGTCAAACTTAATAGATAGTCCTGAGACCACTGGACTTGGTGAAATACATATTGAAACATTGATCATTGATATTGAAGAATATGGTGACATATTGGTGTTGGTGAAATTTGAGACTAATTAGATGGTCAGATTGAGTAAATATAGTCATACAAGTACACAACACATGTCCATCACACGCCATACATAGATTTGAAATCTAACTCTTGGATTTGAAGAGTGTAATGAAAGGTTTATTTTGGTAAATTATAGCCATAATCAGACGGTTGGATTTAAAGAAAGACGCGGTCAAAGTTTATTTAAAATTGGTCAAACCCGATCAAACTTAATATATGGTCTTGAGACCACTGGATCTGGTGAAATTCATATTCAAACCTTAATCATTGGTATTGAAGAGTATGGTGACGTATTGGTGTTGGTGAAATTTGAGGCGAATTGGATGGTCAGATTGAGATAACATAGCCATACAGGTACACAACTCATGTCTATCATGCGCCATACTTAGATTTGAAATCTAACCGTTAGATTTGAAATCTAACCGTTAGATTTGAAGAGCGCAATGAATGGTTAATTTTGGTAAATTATGGTCACAATTAGACGGTTGGATTTAGAGAAAGGCGCGGTCAAAGTTAACATAAAGTTGGTCAAACCTAGTCAAACTTAATAGATAGTTCCAAGACCACTGAACTTGGTGAAAATCATATTCAAACCTTCATAACTAGTATTGAAGAGTATGGTGATGTATTAGTATTGGTGAAATTTGAGACCAATTGGATGGTCAAATTGAGATAACATAGCCATACAGGCACACAACATATGTCCATTATGCGCTACTCTTAGATTTGAAATCTAACCGTTGGATTTGAAGAGTGTAATGAAAAGTTTATTGTGGTAAATTATGGTCACAATCAGACGGTTGAATTTAGAGAAAGATGCGGTCAAAGTTTAGTTAAATTTGGTCAAACCCGGTCAAACTTAATAGATGGTTCCAAGACCACTAGACTTGGTGAAACTAGGTTTAGTGGGAAGGTTTTCAATGGATTATTGGGTATTGGAATAGTTGTTAGAAAATATCAATGAAGAAATAATTTTGAAAGATGATGAATATCATGTTAACATTGACTTAGGTAAAGTTGATTCGGCAAAATGATAAAAAAATTTATTATTTTGGCTCATATATCATGCAATATCATTTTTTATTTTAATAAATTTGAATATGTATGTTGTAAATATATTTTCATTCGATTTATTTGGTTACTTTTGGTAAATATTAAATTGATGATTGAATTGGTTATTAGTTGAATATATTATGAATTTATAATGAATATACATTTCATATATTGTCTTATTACATATGATATAGAAAAATCCAAAATTAATTCACGATACGATTCACATTTTGATATCAAAAATGTGATTCGTATATTTTAAAGGAATTTATGTCATTTTAAATATTTTAAGAGGCATTTGGAGGATTTGATAAAAAAAATCATATTATATCAAAATTATTTTGGCCACGTATTAGTGACGACAATCTTTGTCTTCATTAAAAGATCCCTTATTACGACGACCTAATTCGTTACTAATATATAATCTGCTTCCCTCCAATAATTCCCACCACCTTTTGAGAGTGAAATTTTTTCCCTCCATTATATTTTGGTAGATATATTTGCGACGACATGTTATGTCGTTGCTAAAAGGTGACTATTAGAGACGACAAACTATATCGCCGCTAATAGCCTTCTAATAGCGACGACCAATGTGTCGTTGCTGATAAATAAAGCGTATATATAATATATTTACTATATATTTTTGGCCACATATCTGCGATGAAACACAAGGTCGACACTAAAGATGATTATTAGCGACGATAGATGTCGTCATTAAAATAAACCTTATTTTAGTGACATAAATGTCGTCTCTACAAAATTTATTATCGTTGCTAAAAGTTTCCCTCTGTTTTCCAAAAGTAAATAAAATTCCCTCCATGGCATTAGCGACGAATTATTAGCGATGATCTTAGTGTTGTTGCTACTATGCACTTATTAGCGATGACCATATATTATTGTCGCTAATGTGTGCCTAATAGTGACGACTTTTTGGTCGTCACTAAAACATTGGTCGCAAAAGACCAAAAATTCTTGTAGTGATAGAACACCTACAGTAAACTAGAGCATTAGATGAGAGTCTTCTGGTCATCAATTACAGCAAACTATTGCATTCTACAGTCTACTGTGAGGGCCATTCTCCTTCTCTTTTGCAAACTTCCAAATAGTATCTTCAGCCAATGTAAGTAGAAATGTTGAAACAATATAGGCTATGCTTCACAGGGTGATGACTATGTCAATGGGTAATCATTAGAACTATAAAACTTTAGTTAGCTAGCATGTATCACGCTAAATATTCAAAGACCCACTTGATTCAGTTGTAGAAAAGTTTGAATGTCATAAAGAAGGCATATAGGAACTGAGCTCGTCACCTCTGTATAGAAGTCTCAGAATTGCCAACAATTGCACTTGATTCTGAAGAATGCATTGAAGGATTCCTAGAGTAAAATGGTTCAAACGCCTTAGGAGTTTCATGATTGCCAGCTATTGGTTGAAAATGATTATGGAAGTTACTAGCTCCATGATTGAAAGCCATTGCTCGAGGCTGATTAGGGAGCCTATTAGCCATATGAGCAGGTGGAGGAGTTCCATGATTGCCAGTCATCACTCGAGATTGATTAGGAAACATATTAGCCATAGGAGCATGAGGAGCAGTTCCATGATTGATAGCCATTACTTGAGACTGATTTGAGAATTGCTTGAGATTGATTAGGTAAAATACTAGCCATATGAGCAGGAGGAGTTCCATAATTGCCAGCCATTGCTCGAGACTGATTAAAAGAGAATAACCTACTAGCCGCCATATGAGCAGGATGAAATGTTCCATAATTGCTAGACATGGCTTGATTTTGACTAGAGAACGTACAAGCATTAGCAAGAGCATGAGCATGTGCATTTTGGTGGAAGGACTGATTTATATGACGCTGAAATTTCATTGGTGTTGGATCAACATATGTCATTGGCTCATCCCTATCATTAGCACGTGAAGTTTTGGTACATGCCTTTCGAGTATTATTAGCCTTTTTTGATTTGCTCTCATTTTTCTCATAAATTTTACACAAAACCCATTTATCCAACTGGAAGACACAAAATTCAATAATAGTTAGATTTACAATAGATAACAACAATGATGAATAGGGAAAAAAAAAAAAAAATCAGAAATTCAAATAACATTTAAATAATAAAATCTACTTACCCTCATGTCATTTTCACCACTTCTAGTTAGAGGAGGATGATTAATTTTATATTCGTACATGAGCCAACTGGTCTTGTCACGATTTGGAGCTTCTTCTTTTTTCTTTTTCTTTTTCTTTTTGTATGGTATTTTATTTTTAAGAAATCAAGTACTTTGTATTTTTTTCACTTTTTTTTTCTTTTGTAAATTTTATATTATTAAGTGAATTATAAATATTTAAGATAGTAACTAATATTTAGATTGTGAATTATGGACTGATTTATCTTTTTTTTTTTTTTTGTATAGTACTTTACTTTTCAAAAATCAAGTACTGGGTAAAAAAAAAAATTCACTTTTTTTTTCTTTTGTAAATTTTATATTATTAAGTGAATTATAAATATTTATGATAGTAAGTAGTATTTAAAATGTGGAATGTAGAGTGATTTCTCTTTATCCCTTTTTTTTTCTTTTTCTTTTTGCATGGTACTTTACTTTTCAGAAATCAAGTGCTATGTAAATTTTTTTTTTCACTTTTTTTTTGTAAATTTTATATTATTAAGTGGATTATAAATATTTAAAATAGTAATTAGTATTTATATTGTGGAGTGTGGAGTGATTTTGCTTTTTTTTTTTTTTTTTTTGTATGGTACTTTACTTTCAAGAAATCAAATACTGAGTAAATTTTTTTTCACTTTTTTTTTTCTTTTGTAAATTTTATATTATTAAGTGTATTATAAATATTTAAGATAGTAATAAGTATTTAGATTGTAGATTGTGGAGTGATTTTTTTTTTTTTTGTATGGTACTTTACTTACAAGAAATCAAGTACCAGGTAAATTTTTTTTTCACTTTTTTTTTCTTTTGTAAATTTTATATTATTAAGTGCATACTAAATATTTAAGATAGTAATTAGTATTTAAATTGTGGACTGTGGAGTGATTTTTTTTTTTTTTTTTCTATATAGTACTTTACTTTTAAGAAATCAAGTACTGTGTAAATTTTTTTTTCGCTTTTTTTTTCTTTTGTAAATTTTATATTATTAAATGGATTATAAATATTTAAGATAGTAATTAGTATTTAGATTGTGGACTGTATAATGATTTTTTTTTTCCTTTTTCTTTTTGTATAGTACTTTGCTTTCAAGAAATCAAATACTGGATAAATTTTTTTTCACTTTTTTTTTTCTTTTGTAAATTTTATATTATTAAGTGGATTGTAAATATTTAAGATAGTAATTAGTATTTAGATTGTGGACTATGGACTATGGAGTGATTTATCCTTTTTTTTTTTCTTTTTGTAGGGTACTTTATTTTCAAGAAATCAAGTACTTGATAAAAAAAAATTTCACTTTTTTATCTTTTGTAAATTTTATATTATTAAGTGGATTATAGATATTTAAGATAATAATTAGTATTTAGAGTGTGGACTGTGGGGTGATTTATCTTTATTTTCTTTTTCTTTTTCTTTTTGTATGGTACTTTACTTTCATGAAATCAAGTATTGGGTAAAAAAAAATTTCATTTTTTTTTCTTTTGTAAATTTTATATTATTAAATGAATTATAAACATTTAAGATAATAATTAGTATTTAAAGTGTAGACTGTGAAGTGATTTATCTTTTTTCACTTTTTTTTTTCTTTTGTAAACTTTTTTTTCTTATTAACTTCTCAACTTATTGTTATACTTTCTCCAACTTTTCCCCTTACTTTTACCTTTTCATCTCCCCACTACTATATATTTACCTTGATATTATTTTTCCTCTATCCTTTATCTTCCTTTATTTTTTGGCTTTTATTATTCCTATAAATTTACAATTCTCTTTCTCATTCTGTACATAGTTTTCCCACACATAAAAGATTATTTTTCTCTTTCTCCTCCCAAAATTTTGTTTTTCATTTTTTGGTGGATTTTTAAAATATTTTTCTTACATCTCTACTCTAGGTTGATGAATTTTTGTATTATTTGGAACTTTACTTTGGGTTGATGTGATTAATTAAGTTGTGTTTTTATTACTACATTTTTGTTGTTTATTACTATATTTTCTTCTCATATTATTTTCTATAAATTTTTTTTTATTCTCTCTTGAAAAAGTGATCTCTCTCTCTCTCTCTCTCTCTCTCTCTCTCTCTCTCTCTCTCTTTTATTTTTTCTTGCAACTCTACTTTTATATTGATAAATAATTGTGATTTTTTAAAACTCTATTTTAGATTAATATGTTTTGGTGTTGTATTTTTTAGTTCCCCATTACTAGCACTCTCTCTCAGTTATGGTTTGATTTTTGTTTGAGTTAATACTTGATCATTTTGGAAGTAAGAATTTGAGTTTATATCAAAACACAATCTTGGCTATGCTAATTACAAATTGACATTCGATCCATTCCGTACTTTTTGGTCCACTTTGTTCTACTTCGGTCCACTTCTGTTCAATTAGGTCTATTCGGTCTACCTTGGTCATATCAGTCCAATTCAGTCTATTTAGTCCACTTCCATCCATTTGATTGACTTCGGTCCATTCAGTCTAATTTGGTAAATTCGGTCCTATTCTGTTCACTTTGGTCTATTCCATCCCATTCACCCGATTAGGCCTATTTAGTCCACTTCGGTCCATTTAGTCTATTTCAGATCACTTCGATCCATTTCAGTGACAACTCTAGCTAATTTTGACAACTCTAGCTAATTCTGACAACTCTATCATGCCTAAATCAAGACCGTTGTAACTTTAATTGATGTTCCATTTTTTTTTTTTTTTCCTTTCTTTTTAATAAATAGATCAAGTAGGTTGGGTTGGACTCGAGACACGAGATTGGCCCTAGTATTTGGCCTAGACTCGACCTGAGCATCTATCCAACCTATTGAAAAACATGCAGTGCAATTATAATGGTTTAAGGAGAAAGTAAAAGAACCTTTCAAAAAAAAAAAAAAAAAGGAGAATGTAAAAGAAAAGAAAATAAAAATAGTATTAGTAAATTGTAAATTACACCCATAAGGTTTGGGTGTATATGAATTTTACACCTTAAAACTTCAGAATTTGGATCTTACCTTCTAAAGTTTGGGGTATTTAAATTTTACACTCTAGCGTTTTAAAATTTGGATTTTACCCTTTAAAGTTTGGAGTATTTGGATTTAACACCCACAAATTCTAAAATTCAGGGTGTAAAATCTAAATACTCCCAAACTTTAAGGAATAAAATCCAAACACGCCTAAAATTTAGGGAGTAAATTCCAAATTCTGAAACATCAAGATATAAAATCCAAATACTCTCAAACTTCAAGAGATAAAATCTAAATTCTGAAACTTTAAGATATAAAATATAAAACTTCATTTTTCAATAGCAACTACAGAGATCATGGTCAAATTATATTTAATCATAAGTTGTGTACAATTAATAATGGATTCTTCGTATCAAAAATAATAATAATAATAATAATAATGGATTCTTTGTAAATTGACAATGCATGAATACCTGCATGTACATGGATTAGTGGAGAGGTCAAGCATAGATTACTTGACCTTTTTTTTTTTCTCAAAATTGGAGCTGTAACAAAAGTTCAGGACCTATTGATTTATTATGCCAAGTAAAGGCTTTAAAAAGGATAATACTACTGAAGCAGCTGCAGCAGGTTGCTGGAGTATAGAACAAGACAATTAAAACTAAGATTTTTGTAATAAGAAATTTGTTTTGAAAAGTAATTTTACAAACTGGTACTAATTAAGACCCTTAAGAAAATAAATATCACAATTGTTAATTGGTAAGGAGCTTAGTAGGTAAGTGAAGTATATGATAAAAGCGTATATAGATTAATGCAAATCGATGGATGTGAACAACTCAGATCTACTATGGAAGGTACTTGAAACTTTACAAAGTATGAGTGAAATAAGACTACAACAAGAGAAATATTAAACAAGACGGAAAATGGTGGCAAAATTGTAACAAGCTAACCAATGGCTTGGTATAAAAACTAATCTGAATATTAAATAAATTGACAGTTCAAAAATCTAAAATAGCAAATGAAGATTAAGTATTTAGTATTACAATCACCGAATGCTTAAAAAAAAAAAAAAAAAAAAAAAAAAAAAAAAAAAAAAAAAAAAAAAAAAAAAGGAAAAAACCCCAAATGTGTAGTTTTCAAAATAAAATGAATCCATCATGAAAGACTGAAGAAAGACCTTTCCAACCATCTTCAGCTCTTGTCTAAACCTTGCAGCCTCTTGAGTTTGGTTTTGCAGAAGTTCTTCAATCTTGGGAAGCTCACTAAGCTCTTGACTGATGCTGTTTTTTTGAGAAAACAATCTGTGGAGATGAGCCTGGTGCGATATCATTCCAACCTCTGAATCTCGAAGATCCTGTTTCATTTGTTGATACTTCCAACACCATCTCACTCATTCTAGCTGAGCATGTGTTAAGTCACTCTTGTACTGATCCCGTGTATCGATTAACTTCTTTTGTTTCTCCATAAGGCTGAAAGTTTTTTGATTTTTTTGAACTGAAATATGCAGACTTTGCACAAGATCGTCAAGTTGGCTAAGGTAATGCCTTAACAGATAACATTTAACTTCTCCAAGGAAACCAGGTTTGTGCACAAGTAGCTCAGAAGCCTGTTTGAAACTAAGCAATGTAGCTTCATCTAAAAGTGCTGCATCTACAGACAGAAAGAAATAGGCTTCAAGCTCTGTCAGGGCTCCTTGCAATTGCTCCATGGATGGTTCTGGTGTGGCACTAGATGCAGAAGAAGCAGATTTGGTATGAATGTCCAGATTACTTATTGCTTTTGACACATCTTCCAAAAGCTTATGAAGAGAATCTATTGAAATAGAATGAGGAAAGCCCAAGAGGCATGGAATATCTTCTTGTCTCTGCTTTCTGACCTCTTCTCTTTGCTTACCCTCTTTCAACTGTCGATCTCTAGCTTCTTCTCCCTTTTTAGTCTGTTACATTTCTTCTTGTTTTTTAAGCTCTTCAGCTTTCATCTTCTCAGATTCTTTCTTTTTTCTAACAATTTCAGCCAATTTAACTTTTTCCATTGCCTCGGTCTCTTTTGCAGATGCTGTCTTATTCTTTCTTTCTTTCTTCAGCCATCTTTCTCATATCAGCAGCTCTCTTCTTCCATTCTTCTTTCAGCTTTATTTCTCTCTGCTGCTTCCTTCCTACTTTTTCCTTTGAATTTCTTTATTCTTCTCACTTCTCTCATACTCTTTAACAAGGTTATTGAAAAAAAAAAGTCAGACCTTTGAAGGAAAAATAGAGAATTAAATTATTTCTTTGAAGAATTTAAATATCACAAAAAATAAATAAATTTTAGAATGAAGTTTTGACATAAGAAATCTCTATTTAATTTATCCATTCATACCACAAAATATTATTTTCATGTATCAAATTTTTGAAATTGGGTAATCAATCGTTTAGATAGTTTATGATATGAAGTACAATCAGGGCAATAGTTTAGGATGAAGTAATTTCCTCTTAAATAATTGGAATACATTCTAAAGTAGTTCAACAATTTTAAGAATAGGTTGGACAAGCTCAAGTGGTAACAAAAATAATTTTTGTTTTAAACAAAATTTTTGTTTAATAATTTTTGTTTTAAACAAAAATAATAATTTTAGTGGTAACAAAAATCATTTTTGTTTTAAACAAAATTAGATTAATAGAACAAAAATTATAAATTTATAACGATAAAAAGGACTATATAAAAGAAAAGAAAATATGTAGTAGCGGAGAGGTCAGGCATATATGGATTATTTCACCTTTAAAGAGAAACTGGCCATTGAGGCGGCGGAGCTACTCATACAACTTATGTCACTTCCACTGCCATCACTTAACCTTTTTCTCAAAAATGGGGTTGTAATTACCTAGGCAAATAAATAAAATAAAATAAAACTAACATGTAATCCGTGTAATGCAGGGGATTTGTTAAATGTTATTAATATTTATTTTCTAATTAGTTTTTAGAGTGTTATCAATAGTGATATTGTCTCATTCTCAAAAAAAAAAAAAAAAAAAAAAAATAGTGATATTGTCTCAACTGGTAATATTTATTAAATGTTATTAATATTTATTTCGAATTTCTGTTACAGGAGATCTCTTATTACCGTGACCATATATATATATATTTTTGTTATCAATATAGTCACATATAGTACGTACAGACAGAGTCATTTTAATCATTTCTGTTCTTAAGTTGAATTTTTTTAATCTTCTTTGCAAATTTTTTACACATTATTCAACTTAATAGATTTGATTTAAATTAAATGTCATGATACTCATATCATTTAATTCTTCTTTATATGATTGGCCAACTACTAAGGGCTAGTGTAGAAGACAATGATTCTCACTAGAAACCACATGGTATTTTTTTTTTTTTTTTTTTACATTTTAATTTGGAGAGGGTGGGCTTCACCATTCATATGCCATCTATCTCATTCTAGTGCAGTGACAAAGAAATTATGGTATGCATTGATTTGCTTGTGTACTTAACTTTACATACCTAGAGGTTTTTCTTTTATCTTTTTATCTTATATACTTACGTGCAGCTTATTAAAACTTCAATTTTTTTTCAAGTATATTTACACTATAACCAATTTCCAATAAAGACTAAATTGCAATTACAATCTTAAAGTTTGGGATCATTTTAATTTTGTATTCTAAAGTTCAAAATTTTGAATGGTGACCTCTAATATTATTTAGTGTTTGGAAACAAGCCTTTCCATTAGTTATGTCATCATAATTCTTCCATACACTTGTGTGTGTGTATATACACGTATTAATATATTGTTTTCTTCTTAAAATAAAATTATTGTTTATATAATTAAATTTACTTAATCGTGATTGATTTTGATGATTGATGAGAGTTGAGCATGATCAATTTTGGCAGAAATCAATCAGTTGGATCATGGTCAAATCATTTTTGTCAAAATCAATGCCTTCAACTTTTTCACCATCGTCAATCTCTCGTTACACTAGTTGTATGGGTTAATTTGGGGCAAAGTTTTGGCTGAAATTTCTAATTTTTTGGAGAGAATTGTTTATAATTGTTTTATAGGTTTAGAACTAAACAGATGAAAAAACTTCAATTTTTTTTTTTTTTAATGTTTTCTAACTCAAGAATTTTTTTTTTTTTTTAATCAAAACTAAATGGCTTTAGGAGTTATTTATTGCACAATTTTTTTTGAGGGACACTAGCAAGAGGATTGAATTGAATAAAGTTAATCAAGAATTTTTTTTTTTTTTTTTTTTTGGTGAGAGAAAAAAGTCTTGTCAATATCGCATCCTTTGACAACTTTCCAATAATTGTTTTTTTTTTTTTGTGAAAATTACATACATTGTTTTTTAAAAGAAATCATGTCGAACGCTCTAGGGATTTAAAACTCAAAAAACTTATTAAATAGGTCAGACTAGCGCCTAGGGACAACCTTGCCACCTTTATCCTCTCTTTATTTCCCTTATGTCATGGGTCACTGGGTCAAGCTTTGGTGGACTAGAAGGGAAGAAGTAGTTGAAATGTTAAATAGGTCATTGGAATTGGAACCAGCCTCCAAGAAGAAGAAGAAAGCCTTTTCGATCAAAAATTTATGGGTTATGCTAACGAGTATCCTTAGGACACTAATTAATAATCTATTTAAATAAAGTTTTTATGAAAAAAAAAATAATATTTTGACAACTTTTTTTATTTCTCATAAAAATGGTATTAAAACTTTCTTAAAATAGATTATTAACTAATGCCCTAAAACACTCGTTAGCATTTCCCAAATTTTATCAATCAAGTTTTGCTCCACCAATGTTAGGAATTGTTATAGCTGGTCTTGCATTGGGATGACCCCCTATTGCAATACGCATGCATGTAACATGCCAGTGCTTAACTTTAGGTAAATTAAATGTGGCTAATTAAGAGCTCCCATCGCCTAAATAAATAGAGTGTAAAATTTAGATATAGTAAATTATGTACAGGACATTAAGTATTCCAAATGAATTCAACCATTTAATTACCACATGGGTGATCGATCTAGTGGTCATGGGCTTACTCTCAAGGGTTTGAGAGGTGGGAGTCTCAGGTTTGAATCCTATAATGGGAAGCATCTGAGAAATAACTTCATACTCTCGGCTCATACTCACTAACGTCCTTGATGGAATTAGATACACAGTCATGACTCATCCTAATTTTCTACTTATGCAAGTTCGAGCTCAGCGGATAGAGTGCTACTATGGTCACGACACCCAGGTAGGTCAGGAGACAAAACACCTTAGCCCTACTAATTTTTTATCATCTTTCTCTCTCTAATCAAACACTCATTAAATAAGAGCATTCTTCTAGCCAAATAATAGCCATTTATTTTCTTTTGCGACACTAGCAAGAGCTAAAGTAGCATAATTACATCTTAAAGGAACATAAACAAAGAATATGTTAACAAATTATTCATAAATAAGCTTAATATGCTCCAAAATCCAAGCAACTTCCAAAGTACAGATTCTGTCAGAACAGAAGAGCCATCCACGATGAAGTGCTGATGTGCAACTTCCAAGCACTTCAGCAAAATTGCACTCCACGGTGACGTTTAAAAAACTGGTGTTGAGGCAGAAAAGAAGAGCCATCCTTAAAGCTGAAAAAGCAGTCCACAAAGCATGAAGTTCCTTCCTTATAAGTTCAGAAGAAGCCACCATCACTTTCCCCTTCGAATTACGGATAATCAAACCTAGACCAGCAGAAGATGAAGTCTAGTTTGTCCTATTTCTTTAATTGGATGAGTATAGATTTACTTAAAATTAACGTGTCATGAATGAGTTAAAATTTGTGCCATCCCTAAATTATAGGAACTATTTTGACATAATATTAAAAAATTATATAATAAATTGATATTTTTAAAATATTAGAGATTACTTTAACACATAAAACAAACGTGAAGATGAAAATAGCAACTAATCCTGCTTTTATTTTTATTTTGAGAACGCGCTCCTCAAGGATTGCAACTTCTTTTTCATTTTTTCATTTTTTTTTTTTCCTTTTTTTTTTTCTTTTTTTTTTTTTACAATTCTCGATGATTGAAGTTGAACACGATACACGGTTTTCACACACAATCAGTCAAATTTCACTTTTTTAAAGTTTATCGCAATTCACACACAATCTTGGAGTTAAGGGGACTGGCCTCTGACTTTTCTCCTTAGTAATAGTAACTAAGGATTTTTTTTTTTTTTTTTTTTGGGTCTTTGTCGCATGCATGTTTGATAAGGAAAAAATTGTTTTGTTTAAAATTTTTTGAAAGGTCACGTTATTTATTTTAGGTGAAATTAGTTTGTTGGGTTTCACTCATTTAAATTTATTATTAGTAATTTTTATTATTATGCTAATTTTATTGAGTTTATATTTTTTATTTAAATTTATTAATTTTTTATGCCATTTAAAATATAAAAAATGTGTGAACTAGTAAAATAATTTGTAAAAATATCATTAAAAAAATTTGTGCTTGCAATATTACTTTTAAAACAATCCATTGTTATTGTTTAGACGTATAAACTGTAATTTTATAAAATAGAAAACAGTTCTTCAATTCGGTCATTTTGTGTGCAACTGAGAAGTGAAAAAGGAAAACAGCCGAATACCAAGTCAACGAAAGCCCGCCACTGTTGACAGTCAACCCTACTCCAAAAGGCATAAGTCGTAACAAAGCAAGGCAAGCCACCAGCATTACCCAGAGTCCAGAAACCATCTCTCACTCTTCCACTTTACCTCAATGTACCCATTAATCTTCTTCCTCTTCCTCTTCCTCTCCGCCGCCTCCAATGCAGTCGACGAATGTTATCAGGCCCCCTTCGACTGCGGGTCCTTCAAGAACCTCTCTCAACCCTTCACCTCCCAAACCCGGCCCGCCAACTGCGCCCAGCCCCAACCCGAGTTCCTGCTCACCAAATGCGACCCCACCGACACCGAGTCACCCGAGTTGACCATCCCCCCACTGAGTTACCGAGTCCTCCGACTCAACCAGACCGATAAAACCTTGACCCTTGCTAGGTCAGACCTCGGGGAAAATACGTGCCTAACGGAATTCACTAATACCTCTCTGGGTTCCACGACTCTGAATTACACATCCGACGATGAGGACCTCACTATCTACTACGGTTGCTACGCTAACTTTTCGTTGAAGCCTACTAATCAGTTTAATTGTAGCATTAATGGGAAAGTGAGCTTTTCTTTTTATCTGTCCGGTCCGCCTCCGACCGATCCGGTTCTGAATCTTACTACATGCCAAGTCGGGGTCAGACTCAAAATCCTTCAAACGGCGGCGATATTCTTCATTGCTTGAATGCCCTCACCTCACGCCAGGTATTCGAGCTTTCTACCCTGTGAAAATTGCATTTTGAGTCTTTTGACGTGTTCTGCATTTTGCTTAGGAATGGTCATTGGGATGGAAATGAAGTTTCAAAATCAGTAATTTTGATAGCCTTTAAAGTAGAAGATTGTTTAAATATATATATATATATATATAATTGAAAATTAAACCTTGATAAAATCTAGAACCCATAACTGTTGTTTATATGGTTCTGTTGGCGATGGAAAAATTTTGGTAGAGAATAGAATTTGGTAACATTTGATCTCAAAAAAAAAAAAAAAAATGTTACATTTAGGCGCAAGTTTAGATTAATGCAGGTCAACGCACTAGTTATCATGACTGTGCTTGTTCAAGAAATTGAATTTATTAAACACCAAGAGGCCCAATTATATAGCAATCCTAGCTCTTATAATGCTAGGGTGCTTTGACATACAGCTCTTGTTTTTTTTTTTTTTTTTTTTTTTTGAGAATCATAACACAAACTTAAGAATACTATAAATATGTAGCTATTAAGGTTTTATATCATATATGTAGTCGGTCAAGCTTCCCTTGTTCTCTCTCTCTCTCTCTCTCTCTCTCTCTCTTCTCGCTTTCTTACTCAATATACCATTTCAACAACGTCTAGGGATGGCCAAGAGCCAAGCCTTGTGGCTCAATTGTCATCTCTTAGTTTTTTCAACAAAGTCGTCTAGGTTCAAATCCCCATCTCTCAACTAAAAATCTCAACTAAAAAAAAAAACACAGACTGAGGATGCTCAGTGGTTAAGAGAGTACACTTAATTGAATAGTCTTAGGATCTGTTTGGATACCGTTTATTTTGCTAAAAACTGAAAATAATAATAAAAAATTTATTGTTCACTATTTTTTTTATTGTTCATATGCCTTGGTGCATTATTCATGTCCCATGAACAGTGCACCAGGTGTTGGTCTTTTAAAAAAAAAAATGGAAAGAAATGTAGACACAGAAGTGGGAAGCGCGTCACAGAAGTGGGAAGCGCAAAACGCGCTTCCCAAACACACACTTAATTTCATGAGGTCTATATGGGGTGGTCATGTGAATGGTCAAATTCTGCATTTATAGATATTTTGCTGACTTCCATATATTGAAAAAATAAGCTTCCATTTCTTTTATTTTCTTGATTAGTTGAATAATTAGATCTTGATCCCTTGGCTTTATCCCCAACTTGTTTTTTTTTTTTTTTTTCTCCTATGGGAAGAGTTGCCATTTGAACTAGAGCTCGCTGGTATATATACTTAACTTTGTGCATAAGTAATCCTTTCACTAGTTTTATTGCTTTCTTTAGAATCCTGAAACTGCCTGAAGCTTTGCACTCAATCATCTGGTTTAGATTCTGATCGTATTTGCTGGAACAAGCTTTTTTATTTATTTATTTTGGTATGTCTACAACATCTCTCACTAGGTTTTTTTGGTTTTTCGGTAAGAATATTTTATGATGCCAGTTACACAAGGGATGTCATGTTTGTCATCTTGTCATTAGATATCATATTTTGTATCCTTGTCAGCCAATTATTGGCAGAGTTTACTTCTGATCCTGGTATTGAATTATATAATAATGTGCTACATATCTTCTTCTTTCTACATTTTAATGAGATCTGTTGTTCCGAGGTACATATGGAACTGCTGTTTTGGTCGCTCTTTCCATCATTATCTCTATAGACTATAGACAATATCAGTTTGCATTTATTCTTATTGATTTCTTAACACTGGTTTCTTTCCAGCCAGTGACACCTCACCAGCATCATTTACCCTGTTTCAAATAAAACTGCTTCAGAATGTCCTGTTTCAAATAAAACTGCTTCAAAATGTCCTCCGTAATTTTAGTACATAATGCAGAATTTTTTTATATATAAAACCCTCATATTCAAAATGAAAGATCGTTACTTATCTCTTTGCACATGTCATCCTTTAGTGTGCTTTTTTCCTAGCCAGTCCCAAGCCTGTAATAGTAAAGTGGCATTGAAGGACTCATGTAGTTTACCCTGCAAGGCTTGGTTGAGTAGAGTTGTATAGTGAAGCACTCATGTAACGTACCCTGCAGAGCTTAGTTGAGTAGAGTCGTAAAAAATTTGGAATGAAAATATAGAGCAGTATAATCAAAATATTAATATGTGGCTGGGGAAGAATTATCTGTTTTGCAAGTTGATGACTAATGTGAAACCAAGCAAAAAGCTTTTATGGTCCAAGAACGAAGTGTTCTGCTAGTGAATTTGGTCTCTCTATATATATATATAATTAGTTTTTTGAGAGTAAAGGGTATTTTGGTAGGCCCTAGTTGTGGGCCTTGGGTTTTTTTTTTTTTTTTTTTGAGAAACAAACACACACACAAGAGAGAGGGTAAAGGGTTTTAACACAAAGGTACACCACATTTCCACTCAAAAGCCATGGTAACTTTTAAGAGAGGGTGGGGCAAGTTATACTACACACAACACACTCTCTTAAGCAATGTGAGACAATTACCTCTTTTTTTTTTTTTTTTTGAGAAACAAACATGCACACAAGGGAGAGGGAAAGAGGTTTTAATATAAAGGCATACCACAACTCCACTCAAAAGCAACGAGTTTATTAATGGGCGACTCTTATTGGGTTTATGGATATCTTGCAGAGTTTGGCTGTGCAGTGGTTATACATGTCTTATTGTAACCAAACAGTTAGAGATTTGTTAATGAGAATTGATTATTTTGGTTTATAGAAAGCATGTGTATTGTTTACCTTAGTGTGACTGTGATCTTTCTCTCTTTGAGCCTTCCCTTTACTTTTTCTTTTTTTCTCCTGGTTACCTTTCCCCTTATTATTCACAAAACTGTTCACAGCTTTAAAGATTCTTCTTTCTAGCAACCCTTTGATCTTAAATACTCAACCTTTTTGCGTGATAATTTGAACTCTTTAATCTTGGAATTTCCATAGTGCAACCCACCAAATAAACCCTTCAAACAACCTTAGAAATATCAAAGCTTTTTGTTGCCAGAAAAATCCATGCAAGCTGTTTGCTTCAATAAATAGGGTTCTTCACCCTTTTGTCCCCATCTTTTTCAAACCTAATTTCTTTATGTAAATCTTGAAAGACAGCGTTCTGTACTCCCAAGGCCGCCCACACCAAAATTAGTACACAGATTTCTCTGTATTTCCACAAAATAAACTTCTATTTCCTTTTTAGATTTGAATATGTACTTGGTGTTGACATGAAAAATTTTTGGAGGTAAATGGAATGTAAGAACAGTCATATCAGCTCTTCTAAAATTTTTTGTCTATTTTACAAAAAGAACCTACTTTTTCTATTTTACGCAAGCACTTTTACAAAATATCCACGTCACATTATTTATTATACACACTATTTTATTTAAATAATCATTTTCTTTTCTTTTTTAATTATTTTCATTTAGGTAGCGTTTGGATCCGACGTTTCCTTCAACGTTTGCGTTTTGCGTTTTCCTCTTTTTTTTTTTAATTGTTTTTTGGCTGCATGCATTTTAGACTTTCTCCTTACAGAGTGCACTGTTGAGTACTGTTCATGCATTATTGACGGGACCCACAATCACTTTATTCAGGAAAAAAATATATTAAAAATGGATTTTACAACACTATTCACACATTTAAAAATTATTTTGCTACAATATTTTCAGTTTTCTACAAAATAAGCTGTATCCAAACGGACTCGTGTTTCTCTCTCCTTTCTGCTGCTTCTTCTTCCCTTCTGGTTCTGCTTCTTTTTCTTCTTCACTTTTGGTTTTGCTTCTTCTTCTACTTCTTCTTTTTTGCTGCTTCTTCTTCCCCTTCATTTCTGCTTCTTCTTTGTCACTCTTCTTCTGCATTCTGCATCTTGTTGGCGACGTCAAGAGTGAAATTGGCGGTTGAATCACCGGCTCCCCAAGTGATGTCACAAAATGCAAGGTTGTGAGCCACCATACGCTCCATCCTCTCGAAAAGGTTGTCCACTGCATCTTCAGTTTTGGGAGGGAAGAACTCGAACGAGAACACCACTTTTCCTTCCCTTGCCTCCTGGATCTTCCTTCTTCTTCCCTTCTTCTTCATCACTTCATCTTTTTCTTCTTCTTTTTCTTTTTCTGCTTCTTCTTCATCTTCTTCACTTCTTCTTCTTCTTTGCAATATGGGTTTTCATGATTCTTTATAGATTTGTATATGGGTAATTTGATGAGTTTGACAAAAGAATAGAGTCAGGGAAGAGAGAGAATCGGTTGGGAGAGATGAAGAGAGAGAATCTGATGAGAGAGGTGAAGAGAGAGAAATATTTAAAAAAAATGAAATAGAAAGCTACATGGGTAGTTTTTTAGCAAAATTGTGTAAAACTTGCCACTTTTTTCTATTTTGCATCTACTAATGCAACTTCTCTAACGTGCGATATAGTAATTTTGTAGCAATAGAGAGGAGCCAAAAGTACCAGAGGATTTTTTTTTTTTTTTTTTCCTGTTTTCATTAGACCTTTAAATATATAACCTTTTTTTTTTATAAGGACTTTAAAAAAATGAATACGTGGGGTGAGTTTTGTAGATTTAAAGAGTTTTAAAACTAACAAAATAGTGGTCCTATTTTGTAAAGAGTTAGTGAGTAGAAGTAAGAATTTAAATCAACGTAAAAGTAGGTGTTTATTATTATTATTATTATTATTATTATTATTTTGAGAAACAAGTAGATGTTTATTAGAAGTGGGAAGACATTTCAACGTAAATGAAGGAATTTATTATTTTTGTCAATTTATTATTTTAACCCCATTTTTAAGTTTTAGGTAGGGGTATTTTTGACAGTAAAAAAAGCAATAACTAACTTTCTTTTGCCAATTTACTATTTTAACTTCATTTTTAAGTTGTTGATTAATTAATTTAAGAGTATTTTTAACAGGAAAATTAGTAATAACTAACTTTCTTAATCATCTTAATATATACAGATAACCTAAATGAGTAAACAGCTTCAATAAAGGCAAGCTGAATTATATCTCTCAACTTTGTTTTCCTTCCATATGGGCAAATTACACTTAATTCTAACTTTGATATTTTCTTCCTAAAAAAAAAAAACTTTGATATTTTTTATTTGCCCTTTGCTTTCTTTGTCATGTCTTGTGGCTTAAATCATCAATAAGTTTATGTTCTGAGATTCGATTCCTAACAATAACTAATGCTAAGATTTTGTTGGTTTTTCAAGCTATTCTAAGTGGTGGAATCAATCGTTTAAAGGTATGGTAACAATGAGAGAACCCTTCATATCTTTTTATATCTTTTATTGGAGTATATTTTGCAAGAGTAAAATTTAGGTACATTTCCTTAAGTACATTACTCCAATTAAATTTAAACACAATTGAATTGAATTTAAATTTTGTTGGACAAGATAACACAATTTGTGCTATATTAGCCAATGTAACCATGTGTTTGAATTTAATTGAGGAAGCTAATGTATTGCACAGTTTTAGTTAAGTTTTGTTTATAATTGAAAACTCTTAATTACACTCTTTAAACGCAGGTGTTGTGGCTGGTATTGTTGGGACCATAGCAGTTATCTTTGTTTTGATCATTTGCTACCTCAAAAGAGAACAATTATCAAATATGGGAGTGATTAGAAGGAAGAAAATCAATATGCCAAGGCTTTTATAATGAATCAAGGCTCACTTGCTCCCAAGAAATATAGTCATTCAAATATTAAGAAAATGACTCATTCATTCAAAAACAAACTAGGTCAAGGTGGATATGGAAGTGTATACAAAGGAAAGCTATTGAACAGTTGTCTAGTAGCAGTTAAAGTCATCAATGAGTTGAAAGGCAATGGAGAAGAATTTATTAACGAAGTTGCTAGCATTAGCCGAACTTCCCATGTTAACATCGTCAGTCTTTTGGGCTACTGTTATGAAAGAACTAAAAGAGTTCTAGTCTATGAATTCATGCCCAATGGATCTTTGGATAAGTTCATATGCAACCCAGAATCTTCAAGCACAAATTGTCAATTAGAACAGAGAACACTTTTTGAAATTGCAATTGGCGTTGCTCGAGGATTAGAGTACTTGCATCGTGGTTGTAGCACAAGGATTTTGCATTTTGACATAAAACCTCAAAATATTCTACCTGATGATGATTTTTGTCCAAAAATATCTAATTTTGTCCTTGCAAGACTTGCCAAAAGAAGGAGAGTATTGTATCTATGTTGGGTGCTAGAGGAACCATAGGATACATTGCACCGGAGGTTTTAAGTTAAAACTTTGGAGGAGTCTCTCACAAGTCTGATGTTTATAGTTATGGAATGTTAATTCTTGAAATGGTTGGAGTAAGAGAGAATTTTGATGCAGAAGTGTCACATACTAGTGAGAGATATTTTCCATACTGGATTTATCATAATCTAAATTTGGATGAGAATGTTGAAATCACCTCAGTCTCAACAGAGGAGGATGAACAAATGAAAAGAAAAATGATTTTAGTGGGTTTGTGGTGCATTCAGACCATTCCAACAAATAGGCCATCCATGACTAAGGTGGTGGAGATGTTGGAAGGTAATGTTCATTCCATAGAAATTCCTCCAAAACCCTTTTTGTTTTCTCCTAGAAGGTCAGTGCAATATTCTTCAACAACATCATTACCAAAAAATTAAATTGGTGCGGGGGCAAAAAATCTACATGATCCCATAAGCAACAATACCATTTGCTGAAAGATTTCATTTAGCAAATGGAATCGTTGCTCACTATGCTAAATAATAGTTTGGATGGAAGGCATGGGGACAAATGTATCTTGAGACAAAGGGGGCCATGGTCCCCCTAGCCCTAAGACTTTTATTTTATTATTTTTTATGTAATAGCTATATATAGCTAAATTGTCTCATGTAATATGTATATATATATTTGAGAGAGAGAGTTTTAACTTATGGCATCTGCTCTTGATGATAGCTTTTTACTATCAGATTAAGACATCAATTGAGTTTTGATGTAGGCAGAGATTGATCCTCTCTTAAGAATTAAGTTGTCCAAATCAACCTCCAAAAAAAAATCTTATAAAAAAAAAAGAAGATAATTAGCAGTTGACCATGACCACCCCTCCTAAAATAGGAGAAAAAAAAAGTTTATCTATACCTAAATTCAAGCGGTGCCATTGTATAAAAGTGTTGATCGCTTCGAGAAATATTATAGTCTCATCCCGCAATTAATAATGAAAATTACATTAGATGAAGGGGATCATCCCCAAATTTTATTTTTTAAAAATAGTATGCATGCATTTAAAATTTGAACACAACTACTCGGGTCTCTAAAATATTTAAATTGGCCCTAGAAACCCAAAAAACATAAAAAGGTCATCCTGGCTTGTGATTGTGCAATGAGACCTTGTGTGCCTATTTTATGTGTTATTTTTTATTTTTCATGATTATCAAAGCATGTTTAATTGTTTGTTTTTTACTATGTTGTTTGGTGGATTAGTTTTTGTTAGGGTTATATTTTTTATGTATTAGCTTATCTTTTGACAAAACACACTTTACTCGTAATTAGACAGATCTAAGTTGAGTTTAATGTATCAAGAAGTGTGTTGCACAAACATCGCAAGTAGTATTATTAAAGATATGAAAATTGAATTAAGCAACAAGTGAAGAAAAGCCGTTTTATTAAAGCTAGATACTAGCATCTATCGAGGTTTAATGAAGAAGCTCGACACAAGCTCAATCTATTGAGACTTACGATTTTAGAAGTCTTAGATCTGAAATTTAGCCCATGACAACTTGGATTGTTAGGGTTTCTCTCTCTACAACCCTAGACCATATAAAAGACTTATTTTAAAGTCATTAAAGATACAGAGACTCAATTAGAAAACTCATACACTTTGCAAGAAGTTATTACGTATTATGTGTCTTAGGGTTTTGTATTCAAGTACTTCCTGATCTTCAATGTGCTTTAAAGTGTAGAACTTTGCAGCTAATAACAATCAATCAGTTGTTTAGAGTTTGTCACATACTAGGATTCGTGTATACAAAGAAGTATTATACAAGATTAAGTTCAATTGGTGATTACAATAAAGGTTAAACTGTGGATTGATATTTTGTGATAGTCCAGAGTAGTGATAAGATTCTTTATACTTGTATTTACTTGATTATTGATTAGTGAATTCTTGAGAGTGGTAATATGAAATTCACCTACTGGGGTTTTTGCCTTATGAGAGGTTTTCTCTATTCGTCAACAAATCACTGTATCATTTATTTTCCGCTGCATATCAGTTATTTGGTGATTTGTTTGTGACTCCACAATTTACTTGTAATTTGACCTAATTAATTAATTTGGTAATTGAATGAATTAACTAAGGTCAATCTATGGGTTTGGTTTACTTCCAGTACTTTTTTTAATTGGACTCTCTTGTTGTTTTAATAAAAGACTGTCACTTCACCCACTAACTAAATAAATTGTGGAGATTTTTTTTTTTAGAACAAGGTGGAGATTAACACACTACCACTTGACATTTAAAACAAAAGGACATATCCAATTAAAAAAGTACTAGAGATAAGCCAAACCCTCCATCTATAACCCACTAGTTTTGGTTGTTTACTAATTTAGACGCAAAGTTAAGAACTTGGGATTTTATGATTTAGGTGCTGCCATATGGCTTGCTAATGTGATGTTGTATGGGCACATTTAAGGTCTATTTGAATACCGCTTATTTTGCTGAAAACTAAAAATTTATTACTGAAAACACTGTAGCAAAATAATTTTTAAATTATGAATAGTGCCGTGGGACTAAGATTTACTACTTATAAGCGTTTTTGGGTAGTTTGATTGGATCATGAATAGTGCCAAGAGACCTAGTCAAAAAGGCAAAATGCAACATAATTCCTAGGCAAACGCATGCTAAGGGCCCGTTTGGTCATAGAGTTTAAAAATTGTTGTTTAAAAAAATGTAAAAATTATTGTTTAAAAAGTGTTGTTGAAAAACGTGTTTTTAGTGTTTATAAAATAAAAAAATGTGTTTGGCATTATAGTTTAAACAATATGTTTTAGTGTTTAAAAAACATAAAAATGTGTTTGGTATGTGATATTAATTTTATAAAAAAAGCTAAGCAAAAGTTCTTTGGTACCAGTTGCTTGGTTCGGCGTGAAGAGAGATGAGAGGAAGAGAGGAGACAGCAATTGATAAAAGGCTGATCAGGTGGGCCATACTAGTTTTCAATTTTATTACCAAAGTGCCACTGAACATATTGTTTTTTTGTTTTAAAACAGCCCGGAGTATGTTTTGAAAAGCCCATATTTTTGAACAACATTTTCCAAACTTCAGCTCAGCTGGGATGGGCCACCAAATGTATTTCTTCGATTTTGGACACATCAGTTATATGTTTTAAACACTAAAAACATGTTTTCAGTTGCATGACCAAACGGGCCGTAAATGACTTGTTTTTTTGTTTGTTTTTTTCTTGACTGGCAACGCTATTTAGTTTTTCGGTTTGAAAACTATAGGATATAGAATTAGATCATTAAAATAACTTTTATTTGATTTTTTTTATTATGAAAAAGCCAACTATAATATTTTATTTTTATAAAATAAAAAATACAAGTAGTTCAAAAATAAGTATATTCTGTATTTTCTTAGCTGCTATTTTGTTAATACCAAATAAATACTAACTAGGATTCTCATAAAAAAAAATTTGTTGGTTCATGATTTGGTCACCCTCAAATTGAAATTCTAGTTCATCCCTGCTTAAGCACAAAAGTATTTCGGGGGGAAGTGACTTGACCTCGTAATTTATAATGATCTGATTGTAAATATCCCTATGATTATAAAAAGGAAAATGCTTAAAATCGCATTATAAAACTTTCCATGGGAATTCTTAAATATTATCAAGTGATAACATCATAACTTCCATCTCTAAATAATAAATATTATAATTTAAGTGCAAGTCTAATCTATTGATGGTTGGATTACTGGATACCACAAACAAACCCAATAAAATAATACAATTTAACAATTAGTTTATAAAATAAGCAAAAAAAAATGAACTACTTCACTCCATCAAAGAATCAAAACGTGTAAGTGTCAAACGTCAAGTGTCAAAATAGTGGTACTTTACTCTTTCCTAAAAATAAAATGAAGAACTCTATGAATTGAAAGTCTAAGGCCCGTTTGGTAGAGGAGTACGAGTAATGTTGTTTGTAATTTTTTGAAATACGTGTGGGTAAAAAAGTGTGTTGAAATGTGTGTAATATTGTTTAAAAATTGAAAATAAATTGTTTAACAACTCTATCAAACGGGCCTAAAACATTAAAACTAAAGAAAAGCTACTGAACATAGAGAGGGAGAGATTGAGAGAGATGGCACTGTGAAGATAGATCGGTTGGTCAGTTATTCAACAGTGTGGATGAGATCACTGATCAGAATTGGGTTGCAATTATGGCAGCGTAGCTGCGTAAGGGCAATTTTTTTTTTTAATCCAGCTTTTATATTGTGGGAGCAAACACCTGTGTGAAGTTTAGAGTTGTTTATATATTAACTGTGCGATTTTTTTGGAGTTTAATTTTGATTTAATTAGGAGTCTTGATTTAGAAAAAAATTGGGCTTCATCTATTGCGATATTACAAATTTGTTAAAATTATTATTTTTGGGTTTATATTTTAGAGGAGCTATGGGCCGAAGAAATGGGCTCAATTCTATTCCCTTTTTTTTTTTTTTTTTTTTTTTTTTGAACGAGCTTAAGATTTGAGGACTGAAACATGCCTATATTTTTTGCCAAAATTCTATGGGGCCAGTAAGTAAGTTGTTCTTAACTTTTATGGTTTTTTTTTTTTGTTAATTACTACTGCTCTCTAGCTCCGCCTATGTGATTTAAAATAAGTTCATGTGATTGTACAAGAATTCGAGGATAGTGATAAAAATTGCATTGGGATACAGAAACAGGCTAAAATGTAAAAGTTACTACCATTCAGGTTCTTTAACTTTGTTTTAATTTATTTTAGTTCTCTAAGTTTCATGTTTATTCAATTAAAACATTTTCATCAACTTTTGTTAAATATTGCAATTAATTGTCACAAATTTTAAATTTTTCTTCAAATTTTTAAATTAAAAAAAATCCAATCAACGATTGAATTTTCTATATATTTGTTAAAGAAATTTTTAACAAAAGTTGATGGAAAAATTTTAATTCAATAGACTTGAACTTAGATTACTAAAATGAATGAAAACAAAGTTAGATGATTGAAATAAATTCCAGTGACATTAAAGGGTGTATTTTACATTTTAACCTAAGTTAGCCGCAAACTCGTGTGTCGTGCGTGATAATTTTTTTAGAGTAGTCTCATTAAATATATTTTTTTTATTACTATTATTTTTTTAGTTATTAACAATTGATTTTTCATTATCTTTTAAGCTAATAAAAACCTTACATATACCTTAAAAAAAATAATTAAAAAAAAAAACCTTTACATATACCTTAACAAAATTCTATATAGTCCACTTCTTTAGATGTGTAAAACTATATATTACTACTCTATAATAATATTAGCTAATCAGCTTTATCATTTTTTTTTCATGATCTCATTATGGACGACTAAATTTCTCGATTCGAAATAAGTCAAACAAGTAAAATAGTTTCACAAGTGCGAATTTGTATTGATGATTGTGTGGTACAATTCTCTGTGATTACAAAAGAGTGATTCTCTGATTCGATCTCCTTGAAAGATTTGTTGATTAGATTTGTGGTAATGTGATTGTGATTTGAACACAAAATATCCTTCAATTTGTTTGAGGGATGGATCGAAGATTGTTGAAACAGAATTACAATGAATCTCTGTCTATGAGCTTGTTAGAAATCCTTTGTTCTTCACGTTCTTCGTGTTCTTCGTGTGTTCTTCGTCTTCGAAGGTTTTGTGATGGAAGTTCTTTGATGCTTTAGAGGCTTGAATCCGTAGACCTTCGTTGATTTGTGATTTGTTGAGATTTCTGGAGGCTTTTGAGCTTGATTCTAGTGAACTTTGAAATTTAGGAATATGATTTGGATGATTCTTCTTCGAATGTTCTTTGTATTTGAAGGTTTGTGGTGGAAGTTCTTCGGTGCTTTAGAGGCTTGAATCCGTAGAGCTTCGTTGATTTATGGTTTGTTGATGTTTTCGGACACCTTAGGCTTGATTCCCGCAAACTTTTGGATCTAGGCGAATGGTTTTGATGATTTCTCTTCGAATGTTCTTCTTATTCGAAGGTTGAAGTTCTTGAAGTTCTTGGAGGCTTTAGAGCTTGGTTCCAACAGAGCTTCTAGACTTATGAATCTTCTCTGATGCTGCTTATGCTTCAGATGGCTTGGTGCCCTTCTTCCGCCCTCCAGATCTCGATCCCCCTGAAATGCCTTAGGAAGGCTTCTATTTATAGGAGTTTGGAGGTGGGTGAGCGACACGTGGCGGAGTTTGATTGGTGACACATGTCATAGTCTGATTGGTCCGTTTATGTCATTGCTTACATGTGCGAGGCTGATTGTGTCATCGCTTACACGTGCGAGGCTGATTATGTCATCGTTTACATGTGCGAGGCTGATTGGTCTTTACATGACACTTGGCAAATTTCTGTTGGTTTATGAGTAGTGATAGAAAAACCTAGCAGCAGTATATGACACTTTGTAATTGGCTGTATTTTGTGGACTTGGTAATGTGACGTGTCAGCTTGTGATAGGTCGGGAATTTTCCCTCTCTACACTCATTTGTAATATTTCTTACTATTATCGTATATTTACTGGCTAATAATTTGCATAACAGAGACATTAAATGAGAGGTAGCATCATTCATTATATTTTTAAAAACAATGGTGTATAAAGATTATATAACCGTTTATATATAAAAATAAAATGTCAAAAAAGGGATTTTAAAATTTACTATCATTATTTCTTATGTAATTTCTATTATTACTGGAAAACATCTCTATTTAGTTATAATTGGAAATATGGTTTCCAATTAATCGTTACTAATTAAAGTTTGATTTTTTTTTCTTTATCTACTCTTTATTACTTTGTATTGTTTTTTTTTCTTTACCATAACTCTCTCTCTCTCTCTCTCTCTCTCTCTCTCTCTCTCTCTCTCTCTCTCTCCATTAGCAACCTATTATTTTCCAAAATTTGATAATGATTCTATTGCATTAAATATGCATTGCAATGCTATTATTATTATTATTATTATTATTATTATTATTATTTAATTTTGCTACCCTTAAATTAGTATATCCATACATATTAGTTTCTTTATGTTATATTTGGTGTGCGTTTGGCATTGATGAAAATTGCCTACTTATTTTACTATTTATCTTATTTTTGCTACTATTTATGGGCCACACTGCACTTTTTGATACTATTCATAGGTCTCATTGTACTTTTACCTTTATTTACAGTACTTTCAATAAAGAATTTTCAATTTTAGCAAAATAATCAGGTCTCAAATAGACCCTTGGTGTGATCGCGCAATCAAAAAACCTAACAAGTAATCCATGCAATGCAGGCGATTTGTTAAATGTTATTAATATTTATTTTCTAATTAGTTTTTAGAGTGTTATCAATAGTGATATTGTATCAACTGATAATATTTATTAAATGTTATTAATATTTATTTGGATTTCCTGTTTCGGGAGATCTCTTACTACCGTTACCTTCTTCTTCTTTTCTTTTTTTTCTTTTTTTTTTTGGTTTGAGAAACAAGACCATAGTCACATATAGTACGCACATACAGAGTCAGTTTTTAAATAATTTCTGTTCTTAAGTTGAATTTTTTTAATATTCTTTGCAAATTTTTTACACGTTATTCAACTTAACAGTTTATTTAAATTGAATGTCATGATACTCATATCATTTAATTCTTCTTTATATGATTGATCAACTACTAAGGGCTAGTGTAGACGACAATGATTCTCACTAGGAACCACATGGTATTTTTTTTTTTACATCTAATTTGAAAGGGGTGAGCTTCACCATTCATATACCATCTATCTCATTCTAGTCCAGTGACAAAGAAATTATTTTATGCATTGATTTGCTTGTGTACATTTACATACCTAGAGGTTTTTCTTTTTTCTTTTTATCTCATATGCTTACGTGCAGCTTATTAAAACTTCCATTTTTTTTTCAAGTATATTTACACTATAACCAATTTCCAATAAAGACTAAATTGCAATTACAACCTTAAAGTTTGGATCATTTTAATTTTGTATTTTAAAGTTCAAAATTTTGGATGGTGACCTTTAATATTACCTAGTGTTTGGAAACAAGCCTTTCCATTAGTCATGTTATTATAATTCTTCCATACACTTGTATGGGTGAGTATATATATATATATATATATGTATAAATATATTAAAATATTGTTTTCTTCTGAAAAAAAATTGTTTATATAATTAAATTTGTTTAATCGTGATTGATTTTGATGATCTCAACTCTCATGAGAGTTAAGCAGCATGATTAATTTTGACAGAAATCGATCAGTTGAATCACGATCAAATCATTTTTGTCAAAATCAATCCTTTCAACTTTTTGTCAATCTCTTGTTGCACTAGTTGTGCAGGTTAATTTAGGGCAAAGTTTTGGCTGAAATTTCTGATTTTTTGGAGAGAATTGTTTATAATTGATTTGTAGGTTTAAAACTAAACAGATGAAAAAGTAAGGGTTTTTTTTCTTTAATAAAAAAAACTTCAAAATTTTTTTATTTTTTATGTTTTTTTAACTCAAAGAAATATTTTTTTTAAAAAAAATCAAAACTACATGGCTTTAGGAGTTATTAATTGCACAATTTTTTTGAGGGACACTAACAAAAGGATTGAATTGAATAAAGTTAATCAAGAAATTTTTTTTTTTAGGTGAGAGAAAAAAGTCTTGTCAATATTGTATCCTTTGATAACTTTCCATTAATTGTGTTTTTGTGAAAATTCCATTTGGAATACATTGTTTTCTAAAAGAAATCATGTCGAACGCTCTAGAGATTTAAATAAACCCAAAAAACTTATTAAGAATCGGGAAGACTGGCGCCTAGGGGATAACCTTGCCACCTTTATCCTCTCTTTCTTTCCCTTATGTCATGGGTCACGCTTTGGTGGATTAGAAGGGATGAAGTAGTTGAAATATTGAAGAGGTCATTGGAATTGAAACCAACCTCCAAGAAGAAGAGGAATAAAGACTTTTGGACCAAAATTTAAATAATCGAGTTTTGCTCCACCAATGTTTGGAATTGTTGTAGCTGGTCTTGCATTGGGATGACCCCCTACTGCAATACGCATGCATGTAAGATGTCCGTGCTTAGCTTTAGGTAAATTAAATGTGGCTAATTAAGAGCTCCCATCGCCCAAATAAATATAGGATAAAATTTAGATATAGTAAATTATGTATGGCATTAAGTATTCCAAATGAATTCAACCATTTAATTACCACAAGGGTGATTGTTCTAGTGATCATGGGCTTACTCCTAAGGGTTTGAGAGGTGGAGGTCTCAGGTTTGAATTCTGCAATGGGAAGCGCTTGAGAAATAACTTCATGCTCTCAGTTTATACTTACTAGCGTCCTCGATGGGGTTATGTGCACAGTTATGGCTCATCCAGATTCTCTACTTCTGCAAGCTCAGGCCCAGTGGGTAGAGTGTTACTATAGTCACGACGCCTAAGTGGGTTAGGAGACAAAACACCTTAGCCCTACCAAATTTTTATCATCTCCCTCTCTCTAACCAAACACTCATTAAATCAATTTTTTCTACACTTTTCTCTTCTCCATTTTTTCTCTTCCATGTTTCACCCCAACAAATGGGTTGGGGTTCAAGTCTCTATGAGAGAGACTCACACTTATATACACTAAAATTAAACTAGACCACCAGAGTAAAATTCTATTTAGAGCCAAAAAAAAAAAAAAAATCTGTGTTTCTGTATGCTCTCAATTTATAATCTCACACACCCCAACATCAACTTCAAGTCTGTCTCTCACAAGACCCTGAAGTGGCCCAAAAGTCTTCAACTCCTTGCTCTCGTAAACAAGGGAAGCCCACTGACAAATATAAGAATAAGATCACAAGCCCACTTTTAAACTTCGTTATTTTGTTCTTTTTTCTCCTTCTTTTCTTTGTGTGACACTTCAAGGCCCAGGAAGTTTTCGTGTAAGTGAGTAAGTCATTCTCTTGGACTATGCTTTTATATTCGTCTCTTTTATATTTTGTTTGCTTCACTTCACGCCTTGTTGGACTGGATCTCTTCAGGGTTTGTCACCTCGGATTGACAGTCGGCCCATTTTGTATCTTTTAATTTCCTTGGGAATTGGGCATAAAACAAAGACAATTTATAATCAATCACAATATAGCATAAAAGTAAGATTATATATGTAAATATGAGAGTAATTTATTGTATACATTTCATATATATTACATGATCGCCAGTATGGATTAGAGGAGAGGTCACACATATATTACTTAACCATTTCTTTGTTTGAATGGAACTGCAGTGCATGGTAAATTTTAACAATACATAATTTGAGATAAAAATATGGTATAATTTATCCTGGCTCGGTGCTGTTGTGCAAATCCAAATGAAGTCCATAGATCATCATTTTCTTTATTGTGGGTGGTCATAGACTTACGGATGCTTTTGTTTTTTCTCCACCTTGTGTTACTATATGAATTGTTGTTTTGCTAGAAGGAAAAAACTGCAACAGCAAAATTTTAGTCCCAAAATTTTGGGGTTAAAAAATAAAGTTTGGCAAAAGAAACGCAATATAAAAGTCCTTAAAAATTAAAAATTAAAAGTTTTGAATTTGGGATTTTTATTTTATTATATTCGCGTGTATTTATGTGAAAGAGAATAGAGAAAATAAAAGTAACATAAAAGTCCATTTAATTAAACGTTTAGTTTCGTGACTTTAGAAGTGCATTTTTAAAACCCAAAACTTTATTTCACAATTGTAGCTTTTTTATTTATTTTTTATTTTTTTACAAATACTACTTTTAAACTTTAAATATTGTTTTGCAACAACTTCAACTTAAACAAATACACCTTACTTGCTAATTTGTTGCGTAAGATTAAATTATCTTTGACTGAGTTGGGCTGGCTTCCAGAACTCGACTTCAAAAGTTGAACTTGTAATAAAGCATGATGATATGAATTGACTTACGATCCAAATCAATAGCAATAATAAAATAACCTTAAAAAAACGTACTCAGACTAAAAAATTAAAATGAATTTTGAACTGATCTTATTGGGTCGCACCCATCTTCCTTTTCATCTTTTTTTGATATTGGGACACAAGTTCGGCTCAGTCCTTAGGTAGGTTAAGGGCATTTAACAAAAGAAAAAAAAAAAAAAAAAAAAAAAACTTTCTTTGATGAAGAACATTTCAATAGTTTAATACAGCCTACAAATTAAAAAGTTACTTAATCAGCCCCTTATTAGGTATCTTCATTCTATATGTAACAAAATCGTAATTGCCTAAGACTATCAATGTACTAAATTTGTAGTGATTTGTGATATCTGGTACAAGCAAACCAGCATTCGAAGGCTTAACTCATGCCCGATCACATAATATCAAAAATCCTATTCATGCAATTCAACTATCAGTTTGTTTAAAACAAAATAGAGCCATTATTAAGATATATTGGAATTGAGTTACAGTTAACTCAACTGATAAAGTTTATGATGATTGAATAAGAGATCTGGGGTTCAATCTCCACCTATACTAAAAACTGATTGGTGTGTCTTAGTTTGATGATAAAGAGATATCATTAAGAGCAGACATCATAGGTTTGAAACTCTCTAACATATATATATTAGAATGAGAACAATGTAAAACATAAACAAAAATAAAGTAGGATTAATTTAAAGCTTTAATTTTATTCCATCATATTAATAAGAGAAGCTTCCCAAATTTGCACTCGATAACAACATCAAATGGCAGCATCTATTCTATTTATTTCCCTTTTCACTAGAACGAAGGCCAGAGAAATAACCCTGGGGATTACTTTCAAAAGTGCCCCTTGAAATGTGTGACCCTCCTCCACTACCCGGAGCAACCATCATGCCACTACTACTGCCGCCCTTTGAAGAGATACCCCCAGCACTTTTGCCACCTCCACCTCCACCCCCACCTTTGCCACCACCACCACTTCCTCCTTTGCCAACCTCCACCGCCGCCACCTTTGCCACCCATTCTGAATATGTGTACCTGCTTAGTAATTAGAAGTTAGAACTATTAACTGCTATAGATGTCCAAGAAAATTGTTGCTTATAAAATGATGATATGGCTAAGTATTTATAGAGAGAGATGGTCAAATTATTTTTAATGATCACTTCTATACAATTAATAATGGATTCTCAGAAAATTGGCAATGCATAGATGCTTGCATGGATTAGTGGAGAGGTCACGCATAGATTAATTCACCATTTCTCAAAATTGGAGCTGTAAATTACTTGGCCAAATACTACGAATTAAAACAAAATTCGTATTAATGTTATTGGGGCGCTACAATATTCCTTTTTGTCTTCTAAGTTAAGGTGACTATTCTATCTATCTAGAATAGATTTTGGGCAAGACCGTGATTTAAAAAAAAATAAAAAAAAAGGTAAGAGACTATTAACCTGATAGGTGCCATCGAGATTAATATTAAGTTGTGAATACTTTTTATGCTCTATAAAAAGTAGTAATTAAAAAGATGTGTGCAAATACGTACGTAGCATTTATCTTTTGACAATATTTAAGTTTTGATCTTTGAAAACTGTGGAAAAGAACTTTTGAAATATGAAATCTGAACCATGTGCATGTACCTTCCGTCTATTGATAAGTTAAAGGATTAACCGAGTTTTTTAACTCCTATGCTTTTTATTTGAATGGACTTCCATGTTAGAGCAACCACGTCAGATTGTGGAAAATTTTGCAAAATGGAAAAAGATATAACTTTTACACAATTTGGCCAAAAAACACTCGCATAAGTGGATATAAAATCGTGCATTTATGCGTATGAACTGTTATTGTAGCACTTACATAAATATTTTATTAATTTTTTTTCCTCTC
Source organism: Quercus gilva (assembly GCA_023621385.1). Lineage (NCBI taxonomy): Eukaryota > Viridiplantae > Streptophyta > Magnoliopsida > Fagales > Fagaceae > Quercus > Quercus gilva. The sequence goes on from CM042473.1 coordinate 5,958,695, forward strand.
TTGTCTCTGTTGCCAACCGTTTTTCTCTCTCTTGTCTCTTGTCTCTGCTTCTTTTTCCTTCTCTCTTCTCTAACTCAAGCTTCAGGCCGGAGGCATCGATCAGTGCTCGGGCCGGCGTCGTTCGATCTTGCTCAGGCTGTCGCTCGATCTCGTTGTTGCTCAAGTCGGCGTCGCTCGATGTCATTGTTGTTCAAGCCGGCGTCGCTCGATCTCGTTGTTGCTCAGGCCGTCGCTCGTTGTTGCTCAGGCCATCGACGTCCCTCACTCTCTCTGACCTTTCCGCCGTCCCTCACTCTTTCTGATAAATGGGTTTTTGGATTTGGGTAGGTTGATGATGGTGATGATGGTGGCTCGGTTGAATGGGTATGTGAATTTCATTGATGCTAGCTTGGTTGAATGGGATGGTGGCTGGGTTGTTGTGTGGCTTGATGACGGTGGTTGGGTGGCTGATTGTGGTGGCTGTGGTGGTTGTCTTGGGTCTGTGAAAAAGATGAGAGGGTTAAAGAAATGAATATTTTATTTGAATAAATGTGTATAATAGGTAAATTGACGTGGGTGTTTTGTAAAAATATGAGTGTAAAATAAAAAAAATAAATTTTAAACGTGTAAAATGGAAAATATTTTGCACAAAGTGATAGGGATGCTCTTATAATTGGCTTTTTAAAAAAATTATATAAATATTATATGGTTTTTTAGATACTTGGTGGTAGAGTTAATAAGTTTGAAGAATAAGCTATGAATCCAAAGATCTTAAATTTCATCTACCACATTATTAATCTATGGAATTCTTTAGATTTTTCATGGGCATTGAGTCTAATCAAAAGTTGAAACATCACTTTCTTATAAAAAGAATAATATAAATAAATAAATAAATATGATAAGAAATAAGAATTTAATCAATAGCATCCATTTTATGATAATTTTTTTTTTCCCACCCAGTTAATACATCAATGTGTTTCTTTTTGGTGTAAGTGGAATTCAATAACAAGAAATTTATAAATTGTGCTAATTATAACTAAAGTATCCGTATAGTTGTTATTGTGTTGATTGGAAGTTTTCGGATTTACAGTCAGATGTGGCGGTCTCAATGAGTTGGGTTGGAGTTTAGCCTCTAAATACAAAAGTGAAAGAAGAGAGTATTGGTGGTCAATGATGCTAGATCTATGGTAGTCGGTACCAAATATGTGGTCATTGGTGATAGGTATGTGGTCGCTAGTAGTAAGACAGGCGAAATAGGCATGATACTGATACAAGAGTAGGTCAATTTCGACGGGTAACAAGCTCCCCACCTCATCAATAGACTGATAATGATCGAGTTTAAAGGTCTTAAACCTATTGTTATCTGTCGATCTCATCAAAACCATCCATAAACAGCCGTAGCATTGGGTTAATTGTTTATATAATGGGTTTTCATCACTAAAATATGTTTAATTTTTTTTTTCTTAACGTGCTCTGTTAACTTCTTTCAAATGCTTCCTCGAGTTAGAAGTCAGAATATATATAATGATCACGTTATTATACCAAGTGCAATTTTGAATGGACTGGCTGTAAGCTTTCTAGAGGGAGAGAGCTAGAGTCATCACAATTAAATATGAACACGCATAAATTATGTTAGAATGGATGAGCGTGTAATACCAAACAACTGACTTTCTGGTAAGTTAAAGTTGGCCGCTGGCTATATTATAGTAATGTTAATTTTGAAGAGTCAAAATCTCCTACGTGGTACTCGGTAAATTTCCCAGAAACAGCAAGTTCGAAAATTCTTAGCTTTGATGATTATGAAGTATACGTGTACAAATTATTTACAATTATTGAAGTTAGCTAGGCCGGGACCAGAAGAATCTGAACCCCACAGCACGCACATATTCCATTTTTCCCAATGTTTGGAAACAAAAAACATCCAACCCCGTATTCCATATATCTATCAATAGCAAAAAAGCTTAAAGAAAATTCAATTAGATTTCAATTGGATTTTATTTTGTGCCACGTGTTTCATCTAATTTTAAATTTGTGTTTCAAGTGAATTATTTAGTGTAAAAATTGAATCGTTCAAATTTAATTAAATTCTAAATTGAATTTTAATTAAAGTCTAATTTTGCGACACGTATCTATCAAATTTTTTAATTGTTAGCAAGTGAATTATTAAGTGCAAAAACTGAAGAATCTAAATTTAATTAAATTCTAAATTATATATATATATATATATATAAAATGAAAAATCATTATATATTTTAGAAAGGGCAAAACTTAGATATAGTATCTTAGGTACTGTTCCTTAAATTTTCCTCTTAAGATTCAGCTATGTAGCTATTTGACTATAAAATACATTTTCATCCATGAGAAAAAATTTACATGACAGAATCTTAAAAATGGAACTTAAGAAACAGTACCTAAGTACTATACCTAAGTCATGCTCTTTTAGAAATATATTGTTTAACAAGATGTAAGCGAATATCACGTGTAATTTGAACATTTTCTAAAAAAAAATGTATAATTTGAACCGTGTAAGTGTTATTGTTTTTAATTTTACCTATGCATAAGCACAAAGTTACACATTAGTTCTTATAAAATTACACATTAGTCAAATAGCTATGTGGCTAGTTGACTAAAAAATACATTTTCATCAATGAGAAAAAATTCACATGACAGAATTTTAAAAATAGAACTTAAGGAACAGTACCTAAGTACTATACCTAAGTCATGCTCTTTTAGAAATGTATTGTTTAACAAGATGTAAGCGAATATCACGTGTAATTTGAACATCTTCTAAAAAAAAGTATAATTTGAACCATGTAAGTGTTATTGTTTTTAATTTTACCTATGCATAAGCACAAAGTTACACATTATTTCTTATAAAATTACAATCCTAATTTTTTTTTTCTCATCTGACTTGATCATTTCAAAAGGAACAAATATAAAAATTCACATGAAAAAATTTATATATTAACTCTCATTTCAACCACCATGTATATTCCATCTTTCGCTATATGATATTTTTACAAGTGCAAAATTGGTGATCTAGATTCGTACTCAATTACCACCAACTCGATAATGAAATTCTTCTTAACCAAGAGACGTATAACACAAATCAATAACCTGTCCCCATACCAAAAATTTGAGAGCAAATATATCAATTACAAGAAGAATTAGAGATTTCCCTACCGCATAATTAATAAAAATTAACCTACACTTATAAACACATAAATCTTATCTTGACCAAATTGGCTCTTCTTTTATAGTCTCTAACATAGGCTTCCTTGACCTGCACACAGATAACCTGTATTGAAACTCTGGTGATGAAAACCCCTCAATACCCTCCAAACTCAATCTTGGCCCCCCAGCCTCACCTTCATCAGCTTCCACCGCCACATGTTGGGTGTCGCCGCCGCCGCCGGACTCGGGCAAAACCCGGATTTTACTAATCCCGCCGGAGGAAGATATCCGCTTAGCCGCGGAGTTGGCCACGAGGAAAAGCATTGCCATATCAGCTGCAACAACCATAGAATTCACTCTCTTCATCGGAAACATGATGTACACATTGCCAAATTCTATTTCCTCGTCGGCGCTGAGGGCGGAGAACCTCCGGCCAATGTGAAGGGATTGAGAGTTCACTAAGAAGAAGTTTGGGCACTCGAACATGAGCTCAGCCGCTTTGATGGGTTCACGGAATTGCCTCACTTCACCATCAGGAAAGACCACTCTTGCTGCCTTGTTGCTCTTGATCAAAGGTGTGGTAAGGGTGCACGAAACATAGTTCCCCATTTGTAAACCAAAAAAAAAAGCTAAAAGTGTTTAGAGAGGTTTGCTTAGAAAATTGGTTTTGGGATTTGTTGGGAATGGTTATAGTATATATATAGGAAGAATGTGTGAGTCAATGGCAGCCGTAATATTTGATATAGAAAACTGAAAGAGCGTAAAAATAAAAAATGTGAGTGAGAGAGAGAGAGGTTAAAGTAGTATACGTGTGGTGGGCTAGTGTGGTGGGTTTTGGCTTTTGTTTGTGTTTGATTTTTTAAGGGCTGTGATTGTTTGTGATTTGTGAATACGCGTTTGGGGCTTGAAGGACGGGGAAAAGTAGGCGAAATTTCATGTGTTATCAGTGTCTCGTTGTCAAGCGAAATTTCGCTGTGGAATTGCGTGTGGGGCCTTTGGTTCTGAAGCCTCTTAGCTGGGTGAGGTGAGTGGGTTACTACTAGAAAGGAAAAGGGGTTGAACTTTGAATAATCTTCTATGTCGTTTGTTTACCAGTCGTTAAAATTGGAAAGAAAGTAAAAAACGTCAAATGATGTAAAGAGAGAAAGATGCAGCAAAGGATACGTGTGGTTCGGTTGGACGGTCTACGTCGATGATAATGAAGTGCCTTAACCGTTACATTTTGGCTATCTGGAATTGTGTGTTACAACTTACAAATAAGTCAATACAAGTTATATGTTAGGCTTAGCGGACTAAAATTTAATTAGTATTACAAAACCATGGTGGCGCATGGTATTCTTACTACTCTATAAAACGAGAAGGTATTTGGTATCATAGAATATGAGTCCAAATCTTCTGTCCCATTTTTTCTGCACCACTTTATACTCCACCAATAAATGCTTGCCATGTGTTTACCTAATTAATAATTGTAGTATTAATAAGTCAATAATGATAGTATTTAATTAATTAGGTAAACACATGGCAAGCATTTATTGGTGGAGTATAAAGTGGTGCAGGAAAAATGGGACAGAAGATTTAGACTCATAGAATATCATGTCAGCGGTATCAAAATTAAATAAGTGTGAAACATATCAGCAAAAAATAACTACTTCCCTAACAAATGAAAGACACGTATTAGTAAGTAGTTATTTCTACACACATGTCTCTTATTTATTTGGTTTTGATATGGATAACATGGTATCATTTTGATACAAAATATTTTTTCCTATAAATCATGTTATATAAGATAATATATTATCCTATGAGTAATGTTAAAAATATTACATATTTTATTACATAAAGTTTACAAATTGACATGACAGCAATAAAAAAAAAAAAAAAATCAAACATTATAATATTATATTAGGTTGTTAAAGTTATACTAACTAGTATATAACCAAGTATATATGCACATGTACAATTAAAAACAGTTACAATTACGCACATATATGAGTTTAAATTATACAAGGTGTAAGAGTTACAGCACACACCTTTTTTAAGCTCTATGTTTCTAAAATATGTAATAGTTTCTTTCATATATATATATATATATATATATATATAATTTAGAATTTAATTAGATTTGGGTTCTTTGGTTTTTGCACCCAATAATTTATTTGTCACAAAAATTAAAAAAAATCAGATAGGACATAACACAAAATTAGACTTCAATTGAAATCATATTTAGAATCTAATTGAATTTGGACTTTTTCTCTCAGTTTTGGGCCTTTTGGCTTTAAATATATATTACATTCATTGTTAAGTTAGTTTCTCAAAAAGTTAGTTTGTAAAATTGAAAGTAGTTTAGCATTTGCCTTTGTTTTCATGCAGTATTTTTCTTTGCTTTTGTTGCTTTCTATACATGTGGGGGGTGTGGCGTGCTGTCCTCTTCATTAACTCGGACAAGAAACCAGCTTATCATGGGGCTGTCTTGGACACTTTACAAGTTGAAGGAAAAGGACTTGGGTGGAAAAAATGAGGAAAGGAAAGAGAGGGTGGGGTATGCTCTTTCTATGTTTTGTTCGGTAGAAAGAAGAAAATAAGTGTGAAAATTAAATAACATGGAAGAAAAGTAGAAAACTTAGAAAAGAGTGAAGGATGTGGCAACTTCCATTGAGGCCATATTCAATTCTCCTTAATTAAGAGGAAATGGGAGTGGATTTGAACGATGTTTAAACAGAAGAATTTAAGTGTGAAAATGAAATTAAAGGAAAGAAAAGAGTGAAGGAAGTGCCAACTTCCATTAATGCAACAAGTTAATTCTCCTCAATTGCGAGGAACTGGGAGTAATTTTGAAGGATGTGTAGTGTAAACAGAAGAAGATAAGAGAGGAAATGAGAGGGAAGAGAAGAGAGTGAATGACGTGGAAACTTCCACTAATACCATATTTTAATTCACCTTAATTGGTAGGAAATGGGATATGAGAGTGATTTTGAAGGGTGTGATGTGATAAATAAAGGATTTCACTCTCTCTACTAGATATAGGATAATGAGATTTATTTTTCATTTATTCACTTTTTATTTTATGTACTGAGGACATATAAGGAAAATTAGCAACTCTTATTTTCCTTCTTTTATATATATATATATATATGTGTGTGTGTGTGTGTGTGTGTGTGAGAGAGAGAGAGAGAGAGAGAGAGAGAGAGAGAATGATATTCTAGTATGCTACATCAATGGAGTTTTTAAGAGAGAGAAATATAGTACTGATTAAGATTTGTAACCACATTTGAGGAGAAAATTCTAATTAGCTTGAAGTTGAAGAGCTCACGATCCATCGACTAAATCTCGTCAAGAGTCAACCTTGACCAAACATGATTGCGGGATGATCAAGCTAACTAGCACAAGGTCTCCCTTGGTGTATGCAACTCTTATTTTCCTTCTTTTATATTTATATTTATATATATATGTGTGTGTGTGAGAGAGAGAGAGAGAGAGAGAGAGAGAGAAAGAATGATATTCTAGTATGCTACATCAATGGAGTATTTAAGAGAGAGAAATATAGTACTGATTAAGATTTGTAACCACATTGGAGGAGAAAATTCTAATTGGCTTGAAGTTGAAGAGCCCATGATCCATCGACTAAATCTCGTCAAGAGTCAACCTTGACCAAATATGATTGTGGGATGATCAAGCCAACTAGCACAAGGTCTCCCTTGGTGTATTTGGAGTAAAGAATTAGTCGATCATTCCATTTAATATAAAGAAGTGTTTCAAAACTATCTCACTTTTTGTAGAGTCTGAGATATGTAATTGGTAGGCAATCTTTTATCTCTTTTTTATTATTTTTAAGGAATGATTCAAGGACTTGAAACCATGATTTTGATGCTTTTAGTGAAAGACACTACTTGCCTTCTTACTAAGGCCCAACCTGTAACAAAAACCTATAATTTCCCTCTCCTAAATTACTATGAGGCACGCTTTTTCTGAACCACTATTGTTATTCTGTAATTTTTCTTCAAGATCTTCTCTCGGATTCGATATTAATTTAATTTTTGGAAGTCTTATGAATTATGACCAATCCCACTGGTTAATTTTTTCTCAACTAATAAAGATGATTTCTTATTTCCCTCGGGTACTTATTACATCACTAGAGGTTGTTCTTTTCCCACCCTTATTTTGTTGTAACCTTTGATTTGATTCAATTTTTTTATTAAATCCCCCACCTACACAAAATTTAAACTAGGATTGATAAGATAATGTAAATTTTCAATTTTCAATTTTTAATTTTCAAGTAATGCAATTCCGAATATTAATTTTTGTCGGTGGGTTTCACACTTGCGATTATCACAAGTTGGACGGTGGACAGGCATGTGTAATCTGTGTACACCAAAAAAAAAAAAAAACACTATGTACGGAAACAAGGGATGGGTTCACTATGCACTGTGCTCTTAGATGAGGTGCTTCAATCTGAATTCCTAACTTTTTTCTAATCATCATCTGGTGTCCTATTTCTCATCTATCAACAAACGTTCGAGCCCACCAATTAGGTACCCTCTTTTTTTTTTTTTTTTTTTTTAGTGAAAATTCAACTGAAATTCACGACTTTTTAAGGTTTAACAACATTTTCACTCTAATAATAAGTGTTATTAATCAATGAAAAGCCATCAATTATCTATAAAGCAAAAAGAGGTGGGGAAATAATGTTTATCAGATAGCCAGGTCCTACCCCAATTTATGCTTTGCTTTGGTGGTCAGGCATGGTGGATTGGATATGACAGCTATAAGATTTCTTTTTTCATGGTACATTAAAATTATTGAATGGTGGGGGAGTGGTGGTACTTGATTAAAATAGTGAGGAAAAAATAAAAATTAAACATTTTTTTTAACCTAGCATTTGTGATCAGATTGAGTTTGTCTTTAAACTAATTTTGAAGAATTTGGAGAAAAATTCATTCAATCCATTACGTGATAATTCAAATAACCATTTACATGTACTTTTAATTATACTATATAATCTTAGTTAATCTTCAATTCCATTAAAAAAGTTATTATATTAAGATAATAATAAGAATTTATTAATGAAAATCAATTAAAAATTGCTCTTCTTCCATTATCCTTTATTTTATCCCATTGAAGGTTTGTGTTCTTGACTTATCAACCATAGGTCATATAGTTAGTAACTCAAGATATTTCATGCCAGGATATCATTGGGGTACACATGATTCATTAGATATCTTCTCTTATTGCCCCTTTCAGTGATTTGGTTGAAGAATAATGAGGTCTTTACTTATCCTTATTAATCTTATGATCAGAGGCCTGTGCATACATGTTGAATAGATGAATAATACGTTGACATCTCATATTTGTGGCTTCACAAAATAGGATGTTATCATCTTCCAACAACATATGTGAGAACTTTTCTTTTCCACATGATCTCTCAATCACCCTATGCTGCCCTTCATTGTCCCATTGCCACTATATCAGTCGAAATCCTCACCCACCAGTTCACCACCCAAGCCCAAAGTCAATTTTATTGTGGTTTATTATTATTTTAATATCTTGAAAAATTACAGCATTATGAATATGAAAGAATCAATGAAAATTTTGAAGAGAATACATAATAGACAGTATGGTCTACATTTGATCCTAAACTCAAGTATAGAGACTTGAGGGTTGGAGAGGGAAATGATAAAAATAAGAAAAGAAAGAAAAAAAGAAAAATAACAATGAAGTCGTTTTAGCCTTTTAGGTTCTTCGTGATAGTTAGTCAATGAAACCATCACTTATATGTTTTTTATAAATTCAAATTCGAGTTCTCCTATAGTGTGTTTGAAAACCGTATACTTATAGTAGTTTATTTACGTAATATTTATCAACAAATATAGCTTTTTGTAATTTTTGTGTGTTAAATATGTGACAAAAAACTAAAAAGTTTGATTATTTGTTTCAAAAAACTGAAACAAAGAGTAAAGAGCAAAAAGCAAAATTGTTTTTTTTTTTTTTTTTTTTTTTTCCAAACACTCCTAAGTCCTAATGAAAGAGAACACGCTAGGTTACCTGGTGGATGGAACTACCACATTGAATGAAATGAGAAATAATGAAAGAAGTTGAAAAAAAAAATTACAAAATTATACAAACGAAAATGAAAATGTACTAAACTCAAAAGGTGGGATTTGTAATTGAGCCTTAAAAAAAGAAAAAGAAAAAAAGGACTTGCACTTGCAGGATGTGGTCTTGCAAGCATGTCTTGTATTGGGTCTAACACATGAACTGAAACTTTTTGAATTGGGGCCTTGATGAACTCAATAAGTGTGACCTGTAATTGCTCATAACAAAACCATTGGTTCAAATAAGCACTTGAAGTTGAAAAACTAATTCCAACGTAATTACTAATTATCTAAAATAATTTATTTAATTATTTATTACTTTGACAATCAGTCTAAACCGGAATGAAGGGTAATATTGGCTAGAGTTTTCAAATTAAATGGCCTGATTCGAGATTTTCTTCCACCCCATAAATCCTTCGAGATGAGCTTGTAAGCATGTTCTGATGGATGGAAAAAATCCCAGAACAAGAACACATTTGGGTTTGAACAAATCTTGTAGCCTTTCTTGCCACATTGCAGCATTCCTCCAAGAGTTCCATCACCACAACATGCATTATCTACGTCAGAGAAACCTAGACAACAATAACAAATAAACCATTGAATTAGTAACGTGGCGTTTCGATAATTAATTTTGTAAAGACTAAGAGAAACTATGGGAAATGGATTAAGATCCTCTAGCTTCTTAAGATAGATTAGAATATTATCCATCTAATTTTTGAATGAATGAATTCTGAATTTATTACAGCATCAACACATTTGATGATGTGGTAAAATCTAATCCACTCAATTCAAAATAGATGAATAGAATTTTATGAACTCCATAATGGAGTTACACTAAGAACTATAGAGGATCTTAATCCGATGGATATTACATTCCCATTACACTAAGAATGTAAGAAACAAATTTACGAGTAAAAAATATGAAAGCTTAGAGGTTTACGATAGTGGGCAGGAATTGCTCGAAATTTCTGAACAATGTTGTAAATTGCCCCATAAACCCCAATTGCATGGGGGTACTTAATGTGCATATGTTTGACCAAACTTTCCAATCCACGGTTGTATTCTTTGACCATCACATTAATCTTTCCATAACATCTATCATTCGGTGCACCGAGCAAGAGGGCCCTAGCTGGAACACAGCCAACAGGACCTAATGAAAACAAAGCAATCTTACGAGCACCAAGCTTGTAAATCTGATCAACAAAAGTTTCTACTTCAACAAGCATAGCTTGAACATAGGCATGTGGATCAGGCTTTGGTGTGTTAGAAGGGACGAAGTAGTTGAATATGTCATTGGAACCAGCCTCGAAGAAGAAGAAAGACTTTTGGACCAAACTTTTATCAATCAAGTTTTGCTCCACCAATGTTCGGAATTGTTGTAGCTGGTCTTGCATTGGGATGACCCTCTATGCAATCCGCATGCATGTAAAGATGACAGTGCTTAGCTTTAGGTAAATTACATGTGGCTAAGTAAAATAAAAGATCGCAGTAAAACATGTGGGGGGGGGGGGGGGGGGGGGGTGAGGGTCATGGTCAAGAAGATAAATACAATCCAATTAAAAGTTTCCGGTGCGAAAATAAATATTGGTAAAATTTAAATACAATACTTTAAGTGCAGTGTATTAAGTTTTTCAATTGAATTCAACCACTTGATCAATTAATTATTTTTGAAAGACTAACATTATTCTTATCTTATTGATCAACACAACAAAATGTTTGTTTTATTGAGAACCTAATGTACTCATTGTACTGTACTTTAGTTCTAAAAGGAATATGCAGTTGTTAGAACATTTTGTCTTCCATAGTTATTCCAAATGAAAAAGATTTTGTTACCTCTTCCATGTTTGTTCCCCGCAAAACACCACTTCCAGCGCTAGCAAAGTTTATTCCATTGTGTGGATAACTCTTTCTACTTCCCTTCATAACTGCAATCTTCGCCTCGAGGTATGGTATCTGGAAACCAATACCCATAAACTGGGCTGTCACATTCACACACCAAGAAAGGAACTAATAAATTAGTCAAACAAGAATAATCAAAATAAGTTTGGTAATTGAGAATTTCTAGAGTTCTTAGCTTAGGTTCAATATTCTTGTACACTGAATCCGTTGAGATGTGAACATGTAACAAGTGTTTGACACGTCTTGCAACTCAACTAGTCCCATGCACAAAAACATTAGACCCAAACTAGTTCCTCTTAGGAAAACTCTATGTCCAAGATAGAGCTACTAATATCTTATTCATTCATTCATTCAGGAATAAGTAGATTAAATTGGCTCATATCATCAATATTTAAATTAAGGTTGATTGTTACCAAATTGCTATCTATTTAAATGATAGACGATGTAAATTCCAATCCGCCCATCTCGAAATAGATGGATTTTTGTAATTTCAGTGTAGAGTAATTATAAGAACCTCAGAGGATCTTAATCCAAGTTTGGTGAAACTAAATTAAGAAGCTAGCTACTTACAAATGAAGTCAACAACTGTTCTGCCATTAGTGAACCTCCCAGTGGGGTGGTGGAAGAAACTTGAGCTGTAAGGAGGGAAATCCGCCTGGGCGGTGCAATTTTTGATGAAGTGGTTGTTCCCGGCATCAAAGACGGAATCTCCAAAGCTGAAGATTGCCGGAATATTGTATGGAGAAACTGAAACGCATAATGTACTAGTAAGGAAGAGAAGTGTGAGGACAAGATTTTCCATGTGAAATAAAGTCAGCCTGATCAAAGTGATCGACATAGAGAACAAGAGAAATTTAAGGGGTTTTATATACGAACAAATTCAAGAAAAGTTGACACGTTCAGTAAAAGAAAAAAGACCAGGACAAAATAAAACAGAATGCACGAGCATAAAGCATGGAGTAGCCTTTCACATTGCTCACTTTTTACAAATATATGTGCCAAAAACAGTTCAGCTCTCTTCATTATTGCAATGGAAAGATATTTTTTTTGGATAAGAAATACGTCAACTTTATTAAGCAATGGAAAGATCTTTAATTTGCATATTTTGGTTGGGTCAGAGCATCCCAGCAGAGCAAAAACATAGAGCGGCACGTCCAAAAGTTACTTTATTCTATTTTACATCTTCACACTCTACAGCAATTGAGCTACATTTTTATAGCAATTTGATTAAAATAGTACAAATAACTCATTAAAATAATAATAAAACATCCACAGAAAAAAAATAATAATAAATTGAAGTACAGTACAAACATCCACCACACCACACTCACTGCCACCAGACACTACCGCCCACACCCACTGCCACTGCCATCACCATCACCATCACCATCACCATCACCACCCACAATCTCAACCCAAATCAAAACCCAGTTAAAAACCCAAAACCAAATCACAACCTAAACCCACCATATCAACCAAAACCCAGCAAAAATCGAAAATCATCAGATCACTGAAGCTTGGATTCAATCTAGAGAGAGGGCTAGAGAGAGAGAGAGAGAGAGAGAGAGAGAGAGAGGGTTAACCCACCATGGCTAACCCCCCGCCGGCGCGCTGTCACAACCAAACCCACCAGATCAACTAAAACCGAAAATCATTAGATCATTTGAGCTTGGATTCGATCTAGAGAGAGAAAACGACGGAGAGAAAGATCGGCGATGGGGCTTGGGATGGGTCGGCGGAACAGATCGGCGATGAGGGAACTGGCCGGCGAGCTAGAGAGAAAAAAAAAATTGAGGAAGAAAGAAGAAAGAAGAGAAGCCAGAGAGAGAGAGAGAGAGAGAGAGAATAAGAAATGTTTGATTAACGAGAGAAGAAAGAGAAGTGTAATAATTTTTTTTTTCTTTTTTAGTTTCAAGCTACATTATGCAACCAAAAATAGCTGCATGTTGTAGCGCTGAAGCTAAAATATTTTTAGCTATACCTCCCTAGCTGCATGTTGTAGCGCTGAAGCTTGCTGTAGAGTTATTTTTGTATTTTTGTGAAGCTAAGAGCATCTCCAATGACATTTTTAAAGCCAATTTTAGAGAGGAAATATCTCAAAAATTCACTCTAATAGTTTCTCTATCTTCATTTTTTAGTTTAGAATTGCTACAGTACTTCTCTATAAGTAGAGAACATTGTAGTATTTACTATTCACACTTCAAAGATTTTTAGCTATTATAATAATCAACTATTAAATAAAAAAATGTTAAAAAATGTGTAGTTGTTAAAAAAAGAATAAAGAATAAATGAAAAAATTAATATTTAAATGAGATAGAAAAAATGATAGAAAATTTGTTGGAAAGTATATTTAAAAAAATAAGTAGATAAAAGCTAAATATTACTGTTTACTATCCAAACTGTACAAAAATTTAGATAAATTGCTGAAAATGCTCTAAAATAACTACATAACTATTTAGCTTCATTGCTATAGGAATAGTTAGGAAAAACCTACAAAGTTCGTCAGATTGAAATTTAACATCAAGTTCCATTTAGTTTGCATTAAAATACAAGTAAATTAATGCCATGAAAGTAGTAATTTAACTCCTCATGTGATAAAGGAAAATGAAAGAGAAATGGCTTTTCTCTTTTCTGTAGTTCATGACACGTATTGTTTGGATAAGGGGGAAGAGAATTAGTTTGGTAAATTTCAGTTTTTGGCTACACTACTTGATAGATTATGGATTGGAAGGAGAGATGCTCATTATAGGTCATAGGTGGTTCATTATATCTCAATTTGAGTTAGCTTGGTAAAATTTTTTATTGAAGTAAGATTTTACCTCTGCAATTACATCTAGGTTTTCTTCTTAAAAATAATCTAGGTTTGAGTTTGAATTTAGATGATCTGTGGTTTAACATTATATCCTATATATTATAATATGAGTTTTATTGAATGCATATTTACTTTATTCAGTCCAACACTGTTTAAGATGCAATTATACATTTGATGAATTAAGATCTTCTAAAATTTATAGGTAACTCCATCATAAGATTCCTAAAATCTTATATCTAAGTCTTGAAATGAGTGTATCACATTATTAATAATTTAAATCAATACTAAATTAGTAATGATTAATAATTTTAAAAAATACTAAAAATATTAGTATAAATTATTTATAAACTAACGTGATAATGAATATAATTAAAAAAAATATATATATATATATATATATACATATTTAACATACTCATTTTTTAATGGAAAGGTAAAATCTATTTTGATCATAATCACAAATTAAAAAAAGAACAAAAAAAGAAAAAAGAAGTTGAAATCACATTTGACAATACGTTACCGTTTCATAAACCTTAAAGACAGCAATTCCTCAGACAAAAACAAACGCGGCGTTTCATGCTCATCCCTCTCTCAGTCAGTCAGTCGGTCTTTCATAGTCGCATTGTTTTCTTTGTGCTTATAGTTCGCATTTTCAGAGAGAGAGAAAGAGAGAAAGATGAGCAACAACCAAGCAAAAGAAGCAGAAGATCCAATGGGCAAAGCCACAATCGCAGTAGAAGATCTTTACCACATTCAAGACACGTATTTTCCCACAAACCCAGATGAAAAAATCTCCAAACTGCAAAAAGAATCCGATCTCGCTCTCAATCTCCTCGATTCCGTTCCTCAAGGTGCAATTTTTCTCTTTTTTCCAGCACACCCATTTCGATTCCTTGCTTATTTTCTATGTTACAACATGTTTCCTGTATTGTAACCTGTTTGGTAGCTGAGAAAATTGAGGATAAATGGGGTGGAAGGAATGTTGTAACTGTGCAAATGCTGCTGTTTTGTTTTGAGAATTGGAAAACATAGACAACTAGTGGTATAAAACACTTATTGGGTGGCAAGAATGCTTTTGTTTTTTTTTCTTTTTTCTTTTTGGGGTTCTGTGTTCACAGACTAAGCAAAGATATACGAGGAATAATTTAAACTGAAGGTAGACAACTAGTTGTATAAAACACTAATGAGGTTGCAAGGTTGCTTTGAATTTAGTTTCCTTCATTCATAGACCAAACTAGGCTATTTGTTAGCTATTTAAGTTATTATCTTGGGGTATATGTTATTGAGTTTGGTGTGGAATGCTAGGCTTGATTGATGGTGAAACTGGAACTGGGTTAAGTAGAGATTGATGGTGAAAAATTGAGATAAATCCATCTTCTCCAGATTTGGGAAAAATAAAATGAATGATAGAATCGCTAAAACATAGGAGTATATGTTTTTCCTTTGACTTGCTTGTTTGCACATTGTGTACTGTTGATGATTTTATTTCATTCTTGTTAACTTGTTATTAAATGAAGATATTCGCATGTATACATTCTACAACTAATTTGATCCTTGCTTTCTTTGGGAAGTTTGAGTTTGGCCAAGAGCCTTTCAGTGCAATTGGTTAACTGTTAACACTTCCTAGTGTTTCCAATGGAAACATCCAGAGTTCAAATTCCCCCTCCCCCAATTATCGAATTATATTTAGGAAGTTTGAGTATGGCATTGACTATTTGAACCGCCAACGAACTATTTGCAAGCATTCAATGCAGATATATCTCACTATCCATAATAATGAACAAGGGTGGCTAAGAATGCAGTGTTAATTGATAGACTTTCTTAAACTAATTCATAAATGTTAATTACTTTTTACTTACTCAATTATCCTTTTTTGTGGAACATTTTGGGTCAGAATAAGACATAGAAACTCATAAAGGAGTTGAACTAGGTTGAAAATATAGATTTGTTATTTGCCTCCCACTACATAGAAGGAACACTTGAATTTTCCAACGCTTATTTGCACTGTTTACTAGATGCTAAACAATGGTTTCCACTGGTGAAGGATCAATGTGAAAAAAAATTAACTAAATTGACATTGGTTTCCAATGAGTTCTAGCTCAAGAAGCACTTTCTTTTCCCATAAGAATGGATGGAGGGCGAGTGTGCACGGGTAATTTACTTTTTCAAAAATGAAAAAAAAAAAAAAATAAATAAATTGTTCAAAATCTAAAGGTGATGTTGTGGATTTGAAGTCCCATCCAATCCTGTAACTTACCATTAAACAAAGGCAAACAAATTTTGAAACACCTTACGTGGTTATTATAGGACTGTATGCTTTTTTATATGATTGGACTGTATACAAATTTCATTTATTTATGTTGATGAATATGATATCGTAAATTATGCTCAATATACATTTTAAATGCTTCAGTATTAATTGAAATTGCTTTCATATTGATGGAAGCATATGTAATTCTCTTTTTTATTATCTTGATGTGGATTGGCACAATGCTTGATACTCATGTTTTTGTCACCAGTTTATATCATTTTTAATAAATTGATTGAAGCATTTGCTTAAAAACCTAGGGACCCTGATAGATCATATTTAACCTAGGGAAATTGTGAAAGATCTTTTGATGAATTTTTTATCTCTATACGGTTATAGACATAGTGATAATGATATTTTGGCAGCTTCCATTTGAAATTTGTTGGAGAATTTCTAATTTAATGTCTAGTTTATTAAGAGACAAAACTACCGGTACAGTATTCAGTAGTTCTATTAAGATGTATGGTGATCCAATTTTGTATTTTTATTATTTTTAATTTTATTTTTTACCACTATTATTATTTTGTCTAGGGGAAGTCAGGCTCAGCCCTATAGGGATGAGCTGGAGGCACCACTAGGCCATGAGGCCTTTGGAAATTTTTATTATTTGCTAACATCTGTATTTGTCTCATTTAGTTCTATATGAAAAATTATGTGTCCTTGGGCAGAACAAAGAAAATCACCCTTGCAGCGTGCAACATATGAATATCTGAGAGGAAAGATATTGGATGTATTTCCAGATTATCGGAAGGAAGCAGAGGATCATCTCTCGAAAGCTGTAAGTGAAAAGAAATTGTTAGTTTCAACGGTGCCATGTCTTGTAGTGCTCCAGTTGAGTTCTTTTTCAAACTTGGCTGTTCCATGTTCCAGGTTAAGTTGAATCCATCACTTGCAGATGCTTGGCTGTGTTTAGGCAACTGCATTTGGAAGAAGGGAGATCTATCTTCGGCAAAGAACTGCTTCACTCTTGCATTAAGCAAGGTTATTGCTGATATTGGATTTCTGTTGATCTTATCAACAGACCTTCCTTTGTGTTTTCATATCATTTTTTTACTGATAAGTTTTTGTTTTCATATCTGTTACTAAAAGATGGTCATAATTGTCTCATCCAGGGTCCTAACAAAAGAATACTTTGTCAGTTGTCCATGCTTGAAAGAAGAATGGCTCAAGGCAAGGCTGTTTTACCTGTTTCAGAAACCACTTTATGCTGTAGTCAGCTTTTCCTTGGTTCTTTGGTGCTTGTGGAAATAAATAAGAAGCCAAGAATGTTTAGCTTGAACTTTTGGCTTTCTGGGGCTTTATGTCTGGCTAAAGGGGCATGATAACAAAAAACAAAACAAAAAAGGAAAGAAAAAGAGAACTATTAATGGGATAAATTGGATAGAAATTTCTATTTTTTAAGTGTACAAGTCAAAAGAGACCTTATTTTTATAATTACCCCTTTTGTAGGAACTGAGAATGAGGCAGAACTTGTCGAGGAAAGCATTCAACATGCTAAGGAAGCTATTACTTTGGATGTTAAGGATGGGAATTCTTGGTGTAAGAATTTTTTAATGCTACCATTATCACAATATAAAGACTTCATATAAATGTGATATACATGTGACACATTGCAATATGCATGACAATGCGGTATTGACTTAAAACATATAATTTACTTGTGATTTTTGGTCATCTTTGTTCTGGCTAGCTTCATTATAATATAGCTGACAAATTGCTCATCATGCTGCACATGCATATATATTAGTTCTGGGACAGAAGTACACAAATTTGATGTCTCTTTCTACATTAAGCTGCTGTTATTATTTTCTAGTTACTTAGTTTTCTTGAAAATCTGACAGAATGCTTATTCATTCCATCTGCTTCTTTTTCGATATCCTGTAATATGGTTAATTCTATTGATAGACAACCTTGGAAATGCATGCCTTACAAGCTTCTTTGTGACTGGAGCTTGGGATCACAGCAAACTTCGGCAGTCTTCAAAAGCATACCAAAATGCTGTAAGTCTGCAGCATAAGAACTTTCCCTAGGAATTTTCTGGTTCAAGATGATTTTCTTATGATTATGGTTTGCCAAGCATTTTGAATTTTCTGTCATATTCTATTATATAAAGGGTTGGTTGTCATTTCTTATATTATATCAGGAGAAAGATGATAGAATGAAGTCCAATCCAGATCTCTATTTTAACTGTGCTACTGTAAGTTTCAACTCTCTCTCTCCCTCTGTATTCTGAGTCATGTTGGTGAGGACTTCATGTTGGAGAAAAAGACTTCATGTGACTGAGGATCCATATCTGACCCCAAATTTTGGGAATAAGACTTTGTTGTTGTTGTTGTTGTTGTTGTTGTTGTTGTTTGTGAGGACTTCATGTCCTTTTTGTATTCAGAGTAATGCTCTTTTATGCCCCATTACTTTCTCTATCAACATGAAGAGCATAAATATGTTGTTGCTGGCTATTCACTGTTCAATCACTCATATGTTCTGTACATATATGGTGGAACTTCTGTTTTTAGGTAAGCAAATATCTAGAGAACTATGAGAGGGCCCTTAGTGGATTCGAAGCTGCTGCTTTAAAGGATCCTGGTCTCAACGCTACAGAGGAGGTTCAAAAGATGGTTAATCTTCTTGACAAGTTGGAGAATATGTTGAGGGTAATTCATCTCCCTAGTGGGTTTTTAGTCTTTTGTTTTATTTATTAAGTCTGCACCCATGATTTTATCTTTTTTAGTCAAGAAGATTTTGAAGTCTATATTGTTATTTTTAACATTGTTGTCATTCTTAAGTCATTATAGTGTCCGCAAAATAAATTACCTATCCAAAGAAAAGAAAAAGATTGTAAAATATCCATTTATAAAGATGCAGCTGGAGCTTACAAGATTTTTCTTTCAGGGACATGCTAGATCTAAACGACTTGCATCTTTATCATCATCACTGGCTGCTGTTAATTGTAATATACCTCTAACTTCTCCATGTATATGAGTTTGTGGTTGATTGTGGACTTGAGTGAGCCTGATATCTTTTTTATTACTTTGCATGTAATTTTGAAAGTGAATTCCTCATACAAAGGAGCCACTATAGATCTTCTGTTAGATGGTCTGAACAAAGCAGTAGCTGTAGTTGGAAAAGTTTTATTCTTCATTAAGCATGATAACGTTGCTCCCCTGTAAGTCTTCTTTTTGACGACTCTATCCTAGTTTGTTAATTTGGATATTAAAATATTTCATGTAAGGTTCCGCTACTCTTGTCTTAGATTTTCTATTGCTTATAATAAAACTCTAAATTTTGAATTGTCTAGTGGTTGATAAATGATTCTCTCTCCACAAATTTTTATTTTTGCAGATACTTTCTGTTATGTGATTCAAATCAAATATGCTTCATTTTATCAGTATATGGTATTCACAGTGACACGGTAAGATTGACTGTTTAGGTTTCAATTTATATCTTTTTTCCCTTGGAGAAGGGCTTTTTTTTTTTTTGGGGGGGGGGGGGGGGGTGTGGTTGTTGGGGTATGAAGCACCTTTTATATTATGAGTTTATTCCGTATAATCTGGTGGAAAGAACTTCTCTATCTATGAAATAGATCATTGAGGTTGCTTTCAGTCTACTCTTGAGTTATTCTTCCCACTTAGGAAGCATGGACACAGAAAAATCATTGATGTGTCCATGTTGAATACAGACTGAAGTTTTGAATACTGTTTTGGACTGGCCACTGGAACAAAATATATCAGTATTGGTGTTCCGTTTTGGATTACTGCTATATATATAGTTCGTATACTTGTATATATAAAGTAAATACTCATGAAAAAATATAGGAATTACATAGTTCATGCCATGCCATTAAGGAATTAACTAAAATAAAAAGTTGATAACATGAAACAAAATATCTTAAGGTTCATAAAATCTCATACCTAATTGATAAATCCAATGGAAAGACATTCAAGTAAATAGTATGACTTATTATCAGCAGAAAATTAAGGATCAAATTCAGGACCCTTAGTCAAGACATTATCATCATCATGATACTTCCCCAATCCAAGTTTTCTCCATCAAGAAGCTCAGGCTAATGTATCTTGTTGGGAGTGGATGAGCTTGCCAGAGTGAGGGAGAGCTGTGGTTGCCAAGTGCTGAGACTCGATATTGTGACTTGTCACTTGCTGTGATGAGTGCTGAGGGCCCAAGTTGGTGAGTTCATGAGAGATGAGAGTGAGAGTGCCAGAAATGAGAGGCCAAAAGGCCTGATTTGAGGGAGGAAGAAATTATCAAAAACCTAAAGTTAAAAAAAAAAAAAAAAAAAAACTTAGCTCAAATTCTATTGGTAGATGAAACAGAGCAGGAATTGGCTGGAATTCCCCAAACACTTCGGTACGGCCTGGTATTTGGGCCGATACGGAATTGAGGGTTACTATGTATTGGTTTATGTGCCTGTACGGAATGCTAACTATTATTGGTTGCCTGCATGTCCATGACTTGTCGGGTGGAAAATTTTGATTATTTATTGAAGACATGGTGGAGACATGACAGCTACCTCACACACCAATAAGAGATTTTTTTAGTCCTCATTTTTCTTTGTTTTTATTGTAGTCTGTCTTAATTATTTCGATTTTCAAGAATGATTGGAGGTTAAGGTTGTGGGTTCAAAACCATTTGGATGTGTGTAACTTATCAATCGCAAAAACAAGTCTTGGTCCCAAAAATTGACTTGTACTGGCATTAATGGCCAGTTTACTACTTCTAGGACTATGCTGCTGCTACTTATAATGATGATGATGATGATGATGATGATGATTGGAATACTAACTCAATGGGGTGACTTTCACTCCTGGATAAATATTTAGTTCCTTGATTCACTATTTGATAAACCTTCATGTTCCAGCTATATTAGCCAAATCTGGCCATGTAACGGTTAAGACTACTGTGGAATTTTCTCTCAACATTATTCCACATCATGAAATATGTCTTGGTTTTGAGGCTTTTCTACTGGAAAAAGAGATTCCATAATCCTTGGATTCCATGAGCGCATGAGAATGTGTGTGCTTGAAGGCACATTTGCATTCTTGTGTGGTTCAGCGAATAGTTTTCTAATGACTTCATTCTCAAGTTCTGGCTTCCTGTTACCTCCACCTGTAAATACTGAGGTCATGGATAAGGTCAATAAAGGATTAAGTGATCATTCATAAAAACTAAATATATTGATTTGTTCTCAACCTTGCATGTAATTTGCAAACAGTTGTTTTCTTCTTTTGTCTTTCATTTGTTCAAGTAATGTTAGAACTGTCCCTTGTCCTCACAGATCAAAGAAGGAGATCAGCTAACTTTATTGGAACCTTATTACCGTCATTTTGATTTTTCTTGGAAGGAAAAGGTACATTCTTGTGCAATCTTCTCGACATTTCATGCCTTTTGATTCGTAGATATAAAAACTAACTTGCTTTGATACATTTTGTTTCATGAAATATTGTATTATTTAAATTTAGGGGTAACTATATAAATATGCTTATTCCTTTAATTGATGCGTCTAAGTTAAATAAGGAGACCATTCTTATTCCCGAGTCTCTTTTTATTTCTGTGTATATTGGAACAGCACTACCAGTTCAAGTCAATTCGTATAGATTTCTTGGAACAAGTTCTTGTTAATGGGAAAGCTCTTTCTTCTCGCCAAGCTGTCCGTACATCAATCTATGCACAGCATAAACCATGAGAAGTTGAATCATGTAACTTGCGTGTATCATGCTGGTGTTTTTTTTGGTCGGTCCTGATTCATTTTGTGTTGTATCATTTGTAAATAGTATAGGGATAAAATATTTAAAGAAAAATATGAGATAATTTTTTGCCCCAAGTCAAATGGACGACAGAAAACAGTGCATTGCTGCATTATGTTGGGAGTTGCACCTAGATGAATATTGTTCATGGTTACTAGTTGGTGTTCTTTCAAATGCTTGAGTGGTTTCTGTGGAAAGCCTCTGATTTTGTGTTTGCCAAGTATTCATTTAAAAATTTCACGACACTTATCTTTTATTACTCTACCATTGGTTTTCTCTCCTCAATATTACTCTTTACATTGCAACCCGAATGTAACACAATTCATTGGGACTATGTCCAATGAAACGGAGGTTGTTACTTTGAATCTTCTCTTTCTCTTGCAAAATCCAAAATATAGGTGTAAAAGAAATGAGTAAAACTTAGGTGTTGGACCTTAAATTTGCTGGGATCAATTATGCAGTTGAACTACATGATTAATGAATTTTTTTTTTTTTTTTTGATAAGTATTAAAGATACACATTCAAGAACACTACCTTATGCAGAAAATCATAAGGCAGAGAGAAAATTATAGAAAGAAGAAAAAAAAAAGAAAAGAAAAAGATACTAATTACAAAGGAGAGAGCTAATGAACATATGGAGAGAATTACTAGTGGTGAGTTCCCAAGCCTTAAACCAGTCAAATAGAGAGCCATTGAAAGAAGCCAATAGCTGGTTATTCAAACTTTCCATGTCCTTAAATGTCATCTAATTTCGCTCCCTCCAAAAACACCACATTAAGCACAATTGAGCTAAATTTCAAATGCTAGAAAAATGCTTTCTAGGCCAATTCCACCAAACAAAGAAAGTATCCGCAAACGATCTTGGCAAGACCTATGAAATTCCAAAAGATCTAAACACCAAACTTAACAACCGATAAGCCTTACCACAATGATGTAACAAATGATTCACCGTTTCCCCATTACAACGGCACATAATGTACTAGTCAACAAAATTCATCCCTCTACTCCTCAAATTGTCACCTGTAAGGATCTTATCCCATACAGTAGTCCACACAAAGAAAATAATACGCTGAGGAGCCTTAACCTTCCAAACACCTTTCCAAGGGAAAATAATGGGCAAGGGACTTCTTAACTTATTATAAAACGATCGAATATCAAAATCCTCATTCTTTGTCAACTTCCATCGCATACGATCTCCATTCTCAGTAGAAGGTAAATTTGAACCCAAGGTACGGAGAAATTCATCTACACCACCCATTTCCTAATTATTTGGTCTTCGAATAAAACAAATATCCCAGCTTATCCGCTCCTTTATCCCCAACCGCTCAAGAGAAGAGGCCATCGATGCCTCTTTATTAGAAGCAATCCCGTACACACTCGGAAAAGTCAATTGAAGTAGAGAATCCCCACACCATTGATCTGTCCAAAGCTTAACTCTATCTACGACCCCTACCTCAAACCAAATATTTTTGCTAAATTCCTCCCAACCCATTCGAATACTTCTCCACAAGCCATACCCATGTACCCTTTTATCTAGCTTGGAGGTCCATCCCCTCCTTTCTTCCCCAAACTTTAGAGCTACAACCCTTCTCCAAAGCCTTGTCTCCTCCCAGATCGCCATAACTACTTCCCTAGTAAGGTTTTATTAAAAGTAGTTAATTTCCTTACTCCTAACCCACCATTTTCCAAAGGTGCACACACCTTGTCCTATCCCACCAAATGTGTCTTGGAATCCTCTCACAAGAAATCCCTTTGTAACCTCTCAATTTTATTGGACATATGCGTAGGGATGGTAAAAAGAGATAAATAATAAGTAGGAAGACTAGATAATGTGCTTTTAAGCAACATTAGTCTTCCACCTTTTAACAAATACATCTTCTTCCATCAGGCCAACTTACACTCAATTTTCTCCAAGATAAGATTCTAAATAGTAGGAGACTTGTGAGACGCCCCCAATGGCATACCAAGATAGGTCATAGGCAAAGACCTAATCCGGCAGCCCAAAATCTCTGCCAAGACATGGACATTATAAACCTCCCCAATGGGAACCATCTCAGTCTTCAAACATTAACCTTTAAAACTATCACTGCTTGGAAACAAGAAGAAGCATCTGAACATGTAGAATTTGCTCCTCATCTGCATTGCAAAACAGAATCATATCATTCGCAAACAAAAGATGCAAGACACATACCCTTCCACCCTGTCTACCATCAACCCTAAAAGCTCGAAGCAAACCAACCCCTTTAACTCTTTTCATCATCTTACTGAAGACCTCCATCATAACCAGAAACAACATGGGAGACAGCAGGTTCCCTTGTCTTAATCCCCTCGAACTCCCAAAAAAATCAAATGGAGACCCATTAAACAAGACAAAGAATTGGACTATAGATATGCATGTGCAGATCCACCGACACCACCTAACCCCAAATCCCATTCTCCTCAACAAATTTAGAAGAGCCTCCCAATTCACATGATCATAGGCTTTCTCAGAATCTAATTTACAAATAACCCCCGGAATCTTACTCTTCATCGTACTATCAACACCCTCATTAGCAATAAGAACTAAATCAAGTATTTGTCTATCACCCACAAAACTGTTCTAAGACTCAGATATTAGTTGATCCAAAACCTCTTTTAGGAAATTTGCCAAAACCTTAGCTAAAATCTTGTAAACACTCCCCACCAAACTAATAGGTTTAAAATCTTGAATATTGGAGGCACCATTCTTCTTAGGGATTAAGGCTATGAAAGTTGCATTAAGAGATTTTTCAAACTTACTGCGTTGATAAAACTTTTCAAACACAGCTAAGACATCTCTTTCCACAACTCCCCAACAATGGTGATAGAAAGCCATAGAGAAATCATCAGGACTTGGAGCTTTATTTCCTTCCAACTCTTTAACAACTTGAAGAACCTCCTTTTTTTCAAACCTCCGTTCAAGCTAGTCCCTCTCCAACCTTTCTATTCGATCAAACTCCAAACCTTCCACAAAAGGCCTCCACTCCTTTGTCTCCCTGTACAAGTTTTTAGAAAACTGTACAACCTGGTCTGCCATCTCGGATTCATCCTCATAAATAACCCCATTCACCTCCAACATACTAATATGATTATACATTCTCCAAGAATTGGCCACCTTGTGGAAGAATTTGGTATTGTTATCTCCTGCCTTAATGCAAAGCATTCTTGATTTCTGTCTCCACAAACCTTCTTCCAAAGAGAGAAGTTTCTATATTTGAGATCCCAACACAGCCCTCTCACCTATCTCCACTTCAGAAAGGCCATACTCCCATTCCTTCACATCTAATAATTTCAAAGCCTCCAACAATTCTTTTTTCTAACGATCTACATTTCCAAACTTACTATGATTCCACTGAATAAAATCTTCTTTCAATGCCTTCAGCTTCTTGGCAAGTACAAAATTGAGAGTACTTGAGAAGGAATATTGATTCCACCAAGAATGAACCCTATCTTTGAAGCCATCCGTCTTTAGCTACATATTCTTGAACCTAAAAGGACTTTTCCCCCTTAATATCCCTCTTGCCTCCATTAATATGGGGAAATGGTTTGAAATAGGACGAGGTAAAACCCGCTGGATCACATCCGGATAGTGATCCTCCCAATTATGAGAAACTAGAGCCCTATCTATCCTATACATCGAATGCTAATCTGAACCATTAGACCATGTATAACTCCCTCCTTCCAACGACAAATCTATCAAACTAAGTTCCTTAATGAACTCATAAAAATTCTCCATAGTCAGGGTAAGGCGTGATCCCCCCAACCGTTCACTTGGAAAGCGAACAATGTTGAAATCCCCTATGTAACACCATGGAACTTCCCAAAGTTGCTGAATTCCAATCAGCTCATCCCACATTTGCCCCCTCAAGTTATTATCATTCAAGCCATAAACCCTAGAACATGCCAAAATAAAACCATCCCCTATACCCTGCCATCGAACTGATACAGAAAATTGACCCACTATTACCTCCAACTTTTCTAAAGCCCTCCTATCCCACATTATTAAAACCCCACCAGCTATCTGATCCATATCCAAAGCTATCCAATCTACATAGGGACAACTCTATAAGCTGCAAATCAACTGTTTATCCATGCCCGCAAGCTTAGTTTCTTGAAGGCAAACTACATCACAATTCCACTCTCGTAATAAATTTCTAACTACCAAACGTTTCTGCGAATCATTCAATCCTCGAACATTCCATGACACCATTTTCAACTTCATAGAAACTGTAAACCCCTTACTACAACCTCAGTATTGCAGACAAAGAAAACTATCTCCCATCATAATTTATCGAAGAAATCAAATTCCTCAACTTCCTCTGGCTTTTATCCTTAGAGACAGCTTTTTGGTGGGCATCATCTTTCCTATGCATCAGATTGGCAGCCTCAATCTTCGTCTCAAGCCTTCGTAATAGCATAATACACATCTTCTCATGTCGACCCAAAGAAAGCCCTATCATCTTACTGAAACTGGGGAGTCTATGTTTCACCCAATTAGAAACATTCAATGTGTTATCAAACCCCATCACCTCATTATTACTATTCAATTCAGCCGACACAACCAACCCTAGAGGATTAATAGTCATCAAGGGGGAAAAACTATCCACATCACCCAAGCCCTCATCTGCACTAGCTGTTTCTACCTCAGTCAATGCCAACATCGACTGGTTAGCCTGATGGAAGGTGTCTATCCCTTGAATATCACTTGCACAATCAATTCGACCACCTTCATCTCTACCCTGAACACCCGACTTCTCAGTCCTAACTCTCGATGGACTTAAAACATGATTGGATAACACAAGACCTATTAATGCCCTATCACCTTCTATTTCTGCCTTACCTAGTGTGATCGGAAGCTCATCGACGTGAGACCCATTAGAAATAAGACACTCAGCCTCCACCAAAGTCTTTGCAAGGCAACTTATATTCTCGATTAGAGGAACAACAATGTATCCGTCCTCGTGGTGTGAATTAAAGCTATATTAGCCCTATCCAGTGTCGCTGGTGAGTCATCGGCATGAAACCTATCGAAAAAAGGACACTGGGTCACCACCAATGCCTACACGTGTGACCTATCATCTCGATTTGACCAGCCGAGCTCATCGCTGTTTTCGAGGATTGGTTTCGCACTGTGTTGGCCTTCTCCAGTGGCGTAGGTGACTCCTCGGCGTGAGATCCACCAGCACCTGTGGTGTTAACCTCCCTCATAAACTCATCATGGTGACTCGACATCACAACCTGAGCAACTGAAGCTTCATGAGATGCGTTGGACATTGCCGATGCTTGGGCTTCGTCATTTGATGGTCTCGGGTCACCCAAGGATGGGCTCTCACCCACTTCAGTCCTAATTGGGCTGGTGGACTCTAGATTAGGGATAACTGGAAAGCCTACTTGAGTGTTACAATCTTGGTCTGAGCCCACCACAGGATTTTTTTGAACCTATAACCCACTAGAAGGACCCACCACGTGCTCCCTCTGACTCCTTGTGACCCAATTAGAAATCCTCAATCCACCTTTATTAGAATTCCATGCAACACACCTAAATTGGTCTGAGCCCACCACGGGATTTTTTTGAACCTGTGACCCACTAGAAGGACCCACCATGTGCTCCCTCTGACTCTTTTTGACCCATTTAGAACTCCTTAATCCACCTTTATTAGAATTCCATGCAACACGTCTTTTTCCTTCCCCATTCACCTCAACGGTCAAGCCTTCTCTTGTCCAGTAAGAATTCCTCAGTTCACGTTCTTTTCCATAAACAGATTCATTCCAGTTTGAATTGAATTTCAACAAAAATCTTCTTTTATTTCCTACTAGATTTGTCTCTCCCAAATTAAATTCCACATTAATGCGCCGAGAACCCACATCTCTTCTTTTTAGAGTCGTTGAACTTGGTATGCTCACCGGCATTTTGCTTAACATCCTCTGTTCAATTACTGGGTTCTGCTTCTCCCCGTTAATATCCCCTAATTGCAATTTCCTTTTATCATGAGTGCTTAACAGATTTGGCTGATTTTTGCCCCTGACC
Organism: Quercus gilva; assembly: GCA_023621385.1. Taxonomy (NCBI): domain Eukaryota; kingdom Viridiplantae; phylum Streptophyta; class Magnoliopsida; order Fagales; family Fagaceae; genus Quercus; species Quercus gilva. The sequence continues at coordinate 5,986,761 of CM042473.1, forward strand.
TACACCTGATGCCCATGCACCGTATCGGCAAAAGTTTTAAATGGTTGAACCACTGAGTTATCCTTATGAAGCTGAGCTACAAATTTCGAATGACTAGAACCACCATTCACATAGTTTTCGGGTTCCAACATCTTCCTTAATTCTAACCCAAAAACCCTCCATCCATTCTTTGCTCTACCTTTTGGAATAATAATGGACCTCCTAGACCCACCAACTTTAAATTCAGTCAATAGTAGGAAAAAACCAAAAGAGTTGGAGCTCCATTGGAGGGTGTAGGCTAAATCACCTTCCCTGAATGTATAAAAATACTTCGGACTGATCCTAATGACAATCTGTTCTATACTCTTCATCATCCATTATGTCGCATTCTTACCCAAGAAGACTGACTTATGAAGTACCTTCTCCGCTCAAAAATCCTTAAAGAAAAATACCGTCCCCCTTCCTCTACCACCAGTTGAATAAATTTGGATTCAATAAAAAAACTACGAGAACCACCCATAATAGAAAGATCGAAAGAAGAAAGCCGCAAATTATCTGGCTAATTTGAGGTAGCTAGGCCTTTCAAATGAGTTACACAAAGATTAATCATACAAAGATACATGATTAAATTTTATTGTCATTAAAGGAAGATAACATTTTGCCTATCATCCTACAAAGTACAAAGATGTGGACTGGGCCTAGATACCCATCATGTCAGTAGCTCCAAGATGATGGTTTGACTATCTTCAAATAAGGAAATTTTTAGGAAATCTTGCTGACCTTGTAGTTCTGGCCAATAAAAATAAGCCACAACATTGAAATGAGATTACATCATTGTACCAGTCATGTTAGCACAATAAATATGTCTCTTTTTATAACATCTATTACTTATTATGCATTTAATGATAATTATTGATTGATATTATTAAAGGAAATTAATGCCTATATTATAATGACACTAAATTGTTTTTGGTTTTTTTTTTTTTTAATTATTATTTTTTTAGTTCAATCTTCTTTTGAAAGTTTTTTTTTTTTATAAAAAAATTATTAGTCAACTAATGCATTTTCAACAAAATTATTGAATAGGCATTGGATGCGGAAGGTTAGGAAAACTAATAAGATGCAAATAATAATCATTTTGGTGAGTTAGGAATATTTTAATCAACAAAATTTGTTCCACGTTAGTATAAATAGGGTACGTTTGGTACACTCAATGGGGATTACGACAGGAATTGTAATCTTTATTACTAGTAATAAAGTGTGTTGTAATGTAATAACTAAACATATTCATTAGTTTGGTTGTGAATTATAATATTAGAATGAAACTTAACATTTATTTTAGGAAATATCTTACTTACTAAGGAATAACTAATGCAATCTTTTAAAGAGGAATAGTTATTCCTCATTTTGAAGAATAGCTATTCATAAGGAATGACTATTCCTTGTAATAAAAACATAACCAAACTAAAGAATAACTAAACCATAGAAGTAATTATTACATTACAACGCTTATTACAGTCTACCAAACATGCCCTAGGATTCAAACCTTGGTCTCTTATTTGTATAGAAACCACTATTCAACCAGATTTCACAAGTGAAACTTAGGGTGTTGAAGCTAGACATGCAATGAGATAAATAAGCTCACTATCTAATGAACTTTTTATATTTTGCAAGGGCTAACTAGCAAGAAAAAATTGAACAATTTTAACTTGCCCATATGTCTTCCATCCATGAAGGAATTAAGGGCAGTAATAATATATGCAATTAAGCTCAGCTCTATATTGTACTAAGACCTAAACTTAGTGAAAAAACTATTTAAGTTTTGAAGAGATTTTTTTTTTTAATTTTTTATTTATTTATATTCACATGGACACCATGTTTGTATGTACAAGCCAGTGTTTATAAACATGGTATAGCTTTATTCTATTCCCTTCTAATCATTCCTTTGAGAAAAACCTTTCTAATTATTCCTTTGAGAAAAACCCTCATTATTTTAATGATAATCATTCATTCAAGAAAAAGATTCATTATTTTAAGGACAAAACTTAGGTACAATACCTTAGATGCTGTTCCTTAGGTTCTTCTCTTAAGATTCAGCCATGTGACTACTTAATTAAAAATTACACTTCCTTCCCATGAAAAAAAATCTATATAGTAGAATCTTAAAATAGGAACCTAAGAAACAGCACCTAAATACTGTATCTAAGCCTTGTTCTTATTTTAATGATAATCATTCATCCAAGAAAAACTCTCATTATTTTAATGAAGCAAAGGTGGGGACTATCAATTTTATCCATATTTTAAAAAATTTAAATTGAAGGTTGGTATGCATATTTCATTTTATTCTATTCTGCCATGGCCTTGGGGGCATGCCCAAGTTAGGTTGCTATGGCCTAGGCATCGTGCATGTATGCATGCCACGACCTTTGGCTGCATCCCCACGTTGGTTTGTCATGGCCTACGTAGCATGCACATGTGTATGCCATGGCTTTTGGCTACGTGCCCACGTTGGATTGCCATGGCCTAAGCAGTGTACACGTAAGCATGCCTGTGGGCATGTTGGCATGTCCAAATAACCTCCTTTAGGCGTGCTACACATTTATGATTTATCTGTTCCATTCTTTCATAAACTCCATTTTGTTCCATTTGTTTTTTTATAAATTGAATTTTCATTGATCAATTGCTAATAAAGACTTAAAAATCAATAGTGGGTGAATTGGTTTATTAGTGAAGTATGAAACTAACTCTTCTAATTTCTATTGTAACTATGTAATGAATATGAATATTGTCAACAATAGGTGTTCAAAATTCACCGACCATATATACTACCACATCAGTTTATAAGTAGTATGTAATAAAATTTGCAATAACTTTAGTATTTTTCTTATAATAAAGTCTTATTGAGTTGAAATGTATTAGAATTTTTTATTTTATTTTATTTTGTTAATACTGAATAGACATTAGTTTTATTATAAACATACTAATTTAATTTGAATTTTAGTTTATTCTTTATTTTGAAATGACCCAACAAAATTTTATTTATGCTTGGATCCCCAAAGAGTCAAAGATCAAATCATGATTTTCGTCCCTACTGTGATGAAAGGCAAAGAACACTTAGTGTGCGCTTGGCTCCAAATTAAAAACCAGCTTATTTTTGCTACTATTCATAGGCTCTACTGCACAGACCTCCTTCTGGAAAAGACTCAACTTGTTAGCAGTTTGCGATATCCAAAATTTGAAGGGATGGGAGGCACATATCCATCTTTTCAGGAAGTGACTTGAGATGAAGGCAATCTTGGACTTTTAACAGTGAAAGGTTGGGGGCTAGCAATCCCCCACTGGGAGAATTTGCAAAATTAAGGCACTCCTTGATTTCCAAAGCTAGGATAACAAGTTCATGTCCCTCCCAAACAGAGAGAGACTTGATGTTGCCACACATGTTGATTTTGAGACTACAAAACTTTGGAAAGATATCCAAACCAAATGATGACAGAGAATTATATCTATTAGATATGACAAAAGACTGAAGGGAAGAATGACATGGGCATGTAGGAAATTTTAATTCCCTACATTTAAAGATACCTTTAAAGATTTTATAGTGTAGTCAGTGAGCCTTAACCTGAGCAATATTGAGCCAACAGCTGGTTTGTAGGGAATTAACCCAAAATTCTCAACCTGTGAGAAACAAAAATAGAGAAAACAAATGCCAAAGAAAAACAATCACACGCACAAGACAATATTTACGTGGTTCGGCAATTTGCCTACGTCCACGGAGTTGCAGGAATTTCACTATTATCAGGAAAAAATACAAAGTGCAGCAGTACAATTTTTATTTCTCACTCTCAAAAACGACAACAACAAACCCCAATCATCAAAACTGCGTTTTCTACATCTTGCGCACAAGATTCACAAGGGGTTACAAAATGGGCCAAAATCTCCCATTAAAAACCACGCAACATTATTCGGGTCAGGTCAGGTCGTCAACCGAATTAAACATAACTGGGTTCCACAAAGCCCAACATGGTTTTCCCGCTTTCTGCGCCTTTGGGCCCTTGTTGTAGCATAGTTAAATTTTATGTTCTTGATGGTAAGAAGGGAGTTGGGCAGATCCTACTGGTGTGGATGAAAAGGACAGAAGGAGCAACGACATGCTGAGTCTTTTGAGCTATCTGGAGTTAGGAAGACAATCTGCACCCACAGAAAGGTAATAACCCAAAGTAGACATATCCTCTGGAGAGGCTTCATTTCAATTCCATAATGTAAAAGAGAGGTAGTCTTAGCCAGCCAATCTACAACCATAGGTAGTTTGTGGCATCAGATGATGTAACTTGAATTAAACAAGGGAACATAAGATATACAAAATATCCTACTCTATGTGGTAATATATATCCTTATGTTTTGATAAATAGAATGCATTATCAGAAAAATGAAAACTAGAGATATATATCCTTTATGTAGGACAAAGCATTAAATTATAAAAGATTGAGCTACCATTCTAACTCCACCTTAAAAATTAAAAAGCTCTCTTTCACTTTCTTAAATGCTTCAACTTTTCCTTGCGGTAAATTTACTCTAAATGATGAAAATCTACTTTCAAACATTTAACGTTTTCAATTCCAATTTCTTACATATATGGAAAATTTTGTTTAATTTCCCATTTAAAACAATAATGAATAAAAGGGTAGCAATTATAATCACAATGAAATACTAACCTGCATTGCTCAATCAAAACATTGCCTCCCAAAAATTGTCATTGGCGCTTTCCATTTTATTTTATTTTATTTTTATCAATTCTGCCCTACTTTCCGACAGTCATGGAGTATCCAAGAAACTAAGGTCATCTGCATATTTCACAGGACAAATGTGAGAATTACTCTCTATACTATAAATTTGATTAAATGAATCTTTTTAAACTCCTTAGTCATATGTGTATCCAACTAAGATCTCGAGTTTTCATTACTTGAATCTTGAAAAGCAAAAGCAAATCTTGAAATATATGTTTTCAACTCCAATTTCTTTCATATATGGTAAATTCTGTTTAATTTCTCATCACATTTAAAACAATAATGAATAAAAGGATGGCAATTAGAATCACATTGAAACACTGACCTACATTGTTCAATCAAAACATTGCCACCCAGAAATAGTCACTGGCGCTTTCCATTCTAAATTTTCTTTTATCTATTCAGCCTTACTTTCCAACAACCACGGAGTTTTCAAGAAATTAAGGTCGTCTACATGTTTGACAGGGCAAATGTGAGAATTACTCTCAATACTATAAATTTGATTAAATGAATTTGTTTAGACTCTTTAGTCACATGTGTATTCAATACTGATCTCATCTAAGAGATTTCATTAATTGAATCTTGAAAAGCAGAAAAAATCTTGAAAATGTTTAACGTTTTCAATTCCAATTTCTTCATATATGGTAAATTCTGTTTGATTTCTCATTTAACACAATAATGAATAAAAGGATGGTAATCAGAATCACAGTGAAACACTAACTTGCATTTTTCAATCTAAACATTGCCACCCACAAATAGTCACTGGCACTTTCCATTCTCAATTTTTTTTTATCAATTCTGCACTACTTCCAATAGCCAGAGTTTTCAAGAAACTAAGGTCGTCTGCATATTTCACCAGGCAAATGTGAGAACTACTCTCTATACAATAAATTTGATTAGATGAATCTGTTTGGACTCCTTAGTCACAAGTATTCAACACTAATTTCATCTAAGAGATTTCATTACTTGAATCTTGAAAAGCAAAAACATTCTGAAAACGTTTAACATGTTCAATTCCAATTTCTTTCATATATGGTAATTCTATTTAATTTCCCATTTAAAACAATAATGAATAAAAGGATGGCAACCAGAATCACAATGAAACACGTACCTGCATTGCTCAATCTAAATATTCCTCTCACAAATTGTTCTTGGCGCTTTCCTTTCTCAAAATTTTTTTATCAATTCTGCCCTACTTTCCAACAGCCACAGAGTTTTCATGAAATTAAGGTCGTCTGCATATTTCACAGGGCAAATGTAAGAATTATGCCTTATACTATAAATTTAATTAAATAAATCTATTTGTCATCAAGAGCCCCCTTTGGCCTTGTGATTTTTTTCAAGAAAAAGGAAAATAATAAAAAAAAAATATTGACCTTTGGCTTTTTTTTTAAAAAAAAAAAAAAGAAAAGAAAAAGAAAATTGCATTTTAAAACTAGGGAATATCTGCATCCTCAAATTGTGAGCCATGGGGAGTGGGTGTTTTTTAAAATTGCCACTTTTAAAGAAAATTGTTTTTTCGTACTACAGATTTTCACAGCAACAACACTTATCACAGATTTTACCAAACCCTCAATTAAGATTTTAAAAATCATGCTTTCAAAACCAAATGGACACCAATCATGAAGCATTTGGGTAAAAGAAAAATCTTACCGAGTGGTGAAATTAACCTTGCATACACTGGATCTACATCAGTCAAATAAACATCATTTAACAAATGTTCAAGCGATTTTTTCTTATTTTCTTATTAAGCAAATCATTAAATCATATGGGCACTTAACTGGTTCACTAGAACAGGTAGCAGTGCATGAATTTTGAGTTGCGTACTTTTCCATTTTCACTTTAAAAGCATTTGTTTAACAAAGAACAGGTAACTGAGCATGAATCCTGCCATACTTTTGGCAGCTTCTTCACAGAAATCAAGATAGAAATATTCTTCTCTTTTCACCATAGATGGACAACTTCATGAGCCCAACATTGTAAAAAAGCGAATCAGACAAAGAATTAACAAGAGTCAAAGAAATCGTTTATTATTAGTAGTATTTTTTCATTCATATATAATTAATAAACAATTTATAGAAAAAAAAAAAAAAAAAAAAAAGCCAATAAATAAATTAAAAAGAATGCAAGTAAAATCAAGAGCGGGGCAAGTAAAACAAATACCTGATTTGCTTTATTTGATCTGTTGCGCTCAATGATTTCTACGAAGGGGGTGTGAGCAATGTTGCGCCACTCTTTTCCCTTCTTCCTTCGCAATCGTTTCGTCAACGAAGCACATGTAATGATCTTTATGTTCGAGATTGTGGCAGGCAGCCCCTCTTCTGGCATGTGCTTGAGCTTCGGGCAGTTTTCCATGGACAAATATTGAAGAGAGGTAAGGTGTTGAAACCCCCTGTTGTCCAACTTTCTCAAATTTCCAAATCCAGTGATGTAAAGATGGGTAACAGTTGTGGGCAGTAAATACTCCTCCGGAAAGGACTCCACATCCCAGCAATAACGATCTTCATTTATGAATCCTAATCTTTTAAGAGACTGCAGTCTTTGCAAGCCCCACTCCATTCTATTGCAAATTAGTTTTTTGCAGTCGCCGATTCCTAAAGAAATTAGATTGGATGGCAGACCACCTTTCGGAAAAGACTCAATTTGTGGACAATTAATGATTTCCAAAAATTGAAGAGACGGGAGAAACGTGTGCATGTTTTCTGGGAGTGAATTGAGAAGAGAACAATTACTGACTTCTAATTCTGAGAGATTGGGGGCCGACAATCCTCCACTGGGAAAAGCTAAAAAATTACGGCAATTTTTGATTTTCAACTGTAGGAGATCAGTTAGGTGATGTCCCTCCGAAACTGAAAGGGACTCCATGTTGCTACACCTTTCGATTATGAGATAACGAAGCTTCGGGAAGTTGCCCAACGGAAATGACTTCAGAGAATTACAGCTATATTCTATAATCAGTCCCACAAGGGAAGAATAGCAGGGGTACATCGGGAATTCCAATTCCTTACAATCATGGATAGAAAGATATTTTAGTATAGTGGGACTGGATAGACCACCACGAGGAAGAGACTTGAGCACAGGAGAATTACTGATAAATAACGTATCAACACAGTGGTTGTGGTCCATCACTCCGTCTGGCAGAGACTCCAAGTTTTTGAATCCGATTACTGCGAGGATGTGCAATGCGGGTGGCAATTCTTTCAACAGCACATCATTACAATTCCTTAATTGTAATTCACGAATTGAAGGAGCAGTTGGGAGAGAAGTCTCAAGCTGTTTACATTCATTAATCTCAAGTTTGGTTAAAGAAGGAAGGTGCTTGGGCAAGCTTCCACTTAGTTTTGGACATTCTTCAAGATAAAGCTCTTGGAGACTCGGAAAAGCTCCTTCATCTTTGCCTTCTCTGTGATAAGGAGACCATTCCTCCCACTTCGACAATTCCTTAAATCTCAATATTTTCAGTGATTGAAATGGCGTAACAGTATAAGAACCGCTACCATAAAAGTCAGCACCCACGGTAACAACTTCATCAAACCCAAAAACGAAGAGGTCAAGAAGAGAGGGGAGTTGTCCAAGTGATGGCAAACTAGAGCAATTTCTACATGAGTTTAGATGAACAACTGTTATCTTTGAAAATGAACTATCTCCAACCCAATTTGGAAAGCTTGTGTCATTGTAATTCTTGATAACAAGCTTTGTTAAGCTTGTATGAGGCTGCAGATTGTTGAGTACTTCTCTTTCACTTCGAGAAATAATGTCATTGGCAGCGTCCCACTCCAATGTTAGCTCCTCAAGGTGCTCCTTATCCTTCAACTTTGCTTCCAAAGCATTAGCTGAATTTATCACATTCTGGAGATTTGATATCACAATGACTCCCCGAAGATTTGAAAGTTTTCCTAACTCTTCAATTCGGAATCCAATGTCCTTGCCGACAACAAATTTGGACAAAGTCTGAAGACATTGTAATTGACCCATATGTATTGGCATATTTTTAATGCTAGTTCCACTAATATGAAGATGGCGCAAATTAATGAGATTTCTCATATTTTTTGGCAACTTAACTAGAAATTTGCATCCTGATAAATTCAACGTTTGTAAGTTGAGCAACATACAGGTAGACTTAGGCAATCTCTCTATCCCAGTAAAAGAAACATTTAAATAGCGTAGATGTTTGAAGTCTCCAATTGACTTTGGCAACTCTATATTACAATAACGTGAAAGAGAAAGCACACGTAAGAATCTTAGTTTCAATAATAGATCATGTGGTACCCTCTTTGTTAAGTAGAACTCCATATTCTCATTGTCTTCTTTCATTTCTAACGAAATGAAGGTGCGTAAATTTTTAGCTTTGCACAAAGCCGTAAACTTCTCTGGGATGTCATATTTGGTTCTTAAGTAGGAAAAATGACGAGTTTTATCTATAATTTTGTTTGTGTTATCCCCTTCCAATCTGAAACAAAATTTTCCAGATACAGACTTAGCTAAGTCATGTACTAGGTCATGCATTAGAAAGCACAATTTGCTTCCATTTGATCGTTGTAAAAGTGACCTCGATACTAAATCAAGAAAGTACCCAGAACCTATAACTTCCATTTCTTCATTCTGGTTGTGTTGTTGCAGGAAACCCTCTCCCATCCACAATTGAACAAGTTCTTCCTTTTTGAATAGATAATTCTTTGGGAAGATTGAAAAATATGTAAAACATTGCTTTAAATGTGAGGGTAGGTAATTGTAACTTATTCTTAAAGCTGGAAGAATATTACCCCCATCATTAGGCAGATTCCAAATTTCACTTTTCAAAATTTTATTCCAATCCTCTACATCTAATTTAGAGTGCAATAGACAACCGAGTGTTTTTGCTGCTAATGGTAGACCGTCACACTTCTTAATGATTTCTTCACCAATTTTTTTTAATTCTGGATGTGCATCAAATTTTCCATTTTCAAAAGCATGATTTGCAAATAATAGCCAACAATCTTCTTTTGATAATTTATTAAGCTGAAAATTTTGAATAGGGCGCATGATTGATGCAACACTTTCGTTGCGTGTTGTCACAATAATTCTACTTCCTGATGTTCCATATTTAAAGGGAATACTCAAGAGCTCCCAATCATCACCTTTTTCATTCCATACATCATCAAGAATTAGTAAACATTTCTTTCCCATCAAATAATCCTTCAATTTAGTTTGCATAATATTGAAGTCAGTGGTATTATATGTTTCTGAACTGACGGCCTCAAGAATATTTTTAGTTATCTTAGGAACGTCAAATTCTTTTGAAACACAAACCCATGCTTTAAGGGAAAAATGGTCTATGACTCTTTGGTTGTTGTAGATGTCCCGAGCAAGGGTTGTCTTACCAACCCCACCCATGCCCACAATAGGAATCACACAAGGGTGGTTGTTGCTTGCTACATCATTTGAGAGCAGCAAGTTGACTATTGCCTTTTCATCATCAGCCCTACCGTAAATTATAGTTTCTGGATCTACCAGAGAAGTTGTGGGCACTCTTTGGGAAGATCTCCCTTCAACACCTTCTCTCAGACCTATAGCATTTATTTGTGAAGCTAGATTTTCCAGCTTATCTACGACTTCTTGTATCTTTGATTCTATTTTTCTCCCAAACTGATCAAATGAAGTAGAGATGAAGTTACGTACCTTACTCGTATAGGTTACAAAATCTTCTTCCACTTGGCACCGCAAGGCTTCAGTAGCGATCTCATCCAAAAGGTCCTCTGCGTGATAGACAGCATCCTTAAGCTCATCAAGCCATTCTTTGACAATTGTGTCTGTGATTTCCTTTTCCTCTGCGTCATTGAGCACTTTGCTAAGGGTAAGACACCATGTCTTCAGCTTTGTTAGTAGTGTAGCAGGGACTTTTCTTCCCCGGATGAACTTCACGACCTCCTGAGATGCCATCCTGTCAAATAACACTTGAAGGGTTGCAGACAAAAATGCTCCTCCTACTAGGGCAGCAGCCATAAATTTCTTTTTAGCAATGGAAATAAATTGACAAAGTGAGTAACTCTAGGAAACTAAAAGAGATTGGTTTCTGCTTGTGGTGTGAAAGCTTGTGCAGTTCTTAGTCCTTATAACACATTTAGGGTATGTTTGGTTGAGATAAAAACAGGGAGGATGGAAGGAAGCTATGGATGAAGAAATGAAGTCATTTCAAAAGAACTCAACTTAGAAAGTTGTTGAGTTGCCTGAAGGAAAGAACTTAGAAAGTTGTTGAGTTGCCTGAAGGAAAGAAACCTATTGGATGTAGGTGGGTTTTCATAGTCAAATACAAGGCATATGGAACCATTGAATGATTCAAAACTAGACTAGTTGCCAAGAGGTACGCTCAAACTTATGGAATTGACTACATGGAGACATTCGCACTAGTAGCAAAAATCAATATTGTCTATATTCTTATATCCTTGGCTGTGAATCTTGACTAGCCATTGCATCAGTTTGATGTGAAGAATGCTTGTTTGGTTGAGAGGAGGGGGAGAGAAAATTGGTGGGGCCCACAAGTTTTCTCTCCTCCCCCTTCAAAATACAATCTCTCCAAATTTGAGAGAAAATTGGAGTGAAAAGTGGGAAAAATATTTGGACAAAATTGCCCCCACCTCTTTTAACGTTTCTAGCTCTTTTTTTTTTTTTTTTTTTTTTTTGACTTTTCCTTTGTAACGCTAGCTTTTTGTTTTTGTTTTTGTTTTTTTTTTTTTTTTGTTTTTTCTTTCTTTGGTTTTGTTAGATGGTGGGTTCTTCTTCTTCTTTTTTCTTAATTTTTATTTTTATTATTTTTTTAAAGAAAACATTTTTGGATGATTTCTTGTGCTATTTTTTGAAATGTCCACTTTCATCTATACACAATTTTTTTGAAAAGTATAATGTATTACTTTTTGTTTTATTTAAGAGGGACATGATGGTAAATTTATACAAACTTTATTTTCAATCAAACACAAAGTTTTCCATCCCTCCATTTGAAGGGTTGCAGACAGAAATGCTCCTCCTACTAGGGCAGCAGCCATGAATTTCTTTTTAGTAATGGAAATAAATTGACAAAGTGAGTAACTCCAGGAAACTAAAAGAGATTGGTTTTTGCTTGTGGTGTGAAAGCCTGTGCAATTCTTAGTCCTTATAACACATTTAGGGTATGTTTGGTTGAGATAAAAACAGGGAGGATGGAAGGAAGCTATGGATGAAGAAATGAAGTCATTTCAAAAGAACTCAACTTGGAAAGTTGTTGAGTTACCTGAAGGAAAGAAACCTATCGGATATAGGTGGGTTTTCATAGTCAAATACAAGGCATATGGAACCATTGAATGATTCAAAGCTAGACTAGTTGCCAAGAGGAACACTCAAACTTATGGAATTGACTACATGGAGACATTCGCACTAGTAGCAAAAATCAATATTGTCTATATTCTTATATCCTTGGCTGTGAATCTTGACTAGCCATTGCATTAGTTTGATGTGAAGAATGCTTGTTTGGTTGAGAGGAGGGGGAGAGAAAATTGGTGGGGCCCACAAGTTCTCTCTCCTCTCCCTTCAAAATACAATCTCTCCAAATTGGAGTGAAAAGTGGGGAAAATATTTGGACAAAATTGCCCCCACCTCTTTTAACGTTTCTAGCTCTTTTTTTTTTTTTTTCTTTGGTTTTGTTAGATGGTGGGTTCTTCTTCTTCTTTTTTCTTAATTTTTATTTTTATTATTTTTTTTAAGAAAACATTTTTGGATGATTTCTTGTGCTATTTTTTGAAATGTCCACTTTCATCTATACACAATTTTTTTGAAAAGTATAATGTATTACTTTTTGTTTTATTTAAGAGGGACATGATGGTAAATTTATACAAACTTTATTTTCAACCAAACCAAAAAGTTTTCCATCCCTTCACTTTTCTACCCTCTCAATCAAACACAAATAAGGAAAACTAAAAACTTTTATATTCTCCCACTTTTCCATCCTCCCTCTATTTTCTATCCTCTCATTTTTCTATCCTCCCAACCAAATAGACCTTTAAATAGATGCAATTCCAGTCATTAGATTAGGTTCATGCATTCGTAGTTGGACATGGGACCACCTTACCACATGGTTGACTTAACCCCACATTGCCAATAATTCAACAATTGTTGGGTGCATCATAGCACCATGGGTCCAGCCCACACTTGATAAAACACCTCATCAAAGAGGTAGTTGGACAAGCCAGAAAAGTCAGCCTTTTTTCTTCTTGGGCAGTGACTTAGGCGTGTTGGACATGCTGAGGAGAAAAAGAAGAAAAGAAATGGGTTGATGCATTAAGGCTATTCGGCCTAAGGGAGAGCTGAAGAAAAATAAATTAGTTGAACCATAAGCCAAGGCTTGTGTGCTTGCATTTATTGTGAATTGATGAAAGGAAGAAAAGAGGAGAAAGATGAAGAAATAAAAGGAAGGCCACTTGGCCATTTGGTGAAGGAGGAAGAAAGAAGAGAAGTCCCCGCTATAAACTAATTAACTTATATGAAATCTGTCTAGCACTAAATATGATATATATATATATATATATTGACCTACTTGATAGCTATCACTTTGTCAAAAAAATACTTGATAGCTATCACTCTCAATTTCACCAACCAAGGTGGACCAAGTTACTTTAGAATGGGTAAGCTTCCTATGGTAGGGCGATAAGCGAACTCGAACGCAATAAAGTATATATATATTGAAAATTCAATATTAGTTCATTTGAGTTTATTTTGAATCAGAGCTGAGTTTATATGTTTGGAGTAAATTTTTATACAAACAAAGCTCACCTATTAATTGATTAACTTATTGATAGTCTTTTCCCGTTTAAAATAAATTTCATGATTAAAATCATTTATTCATGCACAAATGCATTTTAATGATAAATAACATATTTATTAAAATTATATTATTTAAGTTCATTTATGATAGATAAGAAACTTTTTGTTTATGAAGAACTAGGGATGGATCATTGAAAGAATTGCATAAAGAAAATTAAACGCAGAAGATGCGTATTTTCATGTTAAACTCTCTTGAGAATATTTATTTATTTTTACTAAGGGCATTGTAACTGAATTGACATATTCCCATGTATAAAGTACTTGGAGATCTAGGGAAAAATGGTTCAAGCAGCAAGATTAGCAACATGTTATAATTACCTCTAAAAAAAAAACCTCTCTCTTGAGAAAATATGGTGGAAACAATGTAAGGGCTTGATGGGGTTTTGAAACTGGTCACCCAAAATTATTCAATTTAATTTCCAAGAAATTGGCAAAAAAGAAAAAAATGTAACAATGAATAAGGGAACACTTAACTCATGCATCTCTAATAGCATAATCATTTTGAGAATCTCAGTGTTTTATTTCCATGAATAATCCATGAAAGCCCCTAGATATCATAAAGACATGGACATAAGCACACTCAAATCATGGACAAAATTGCTTTTTGCCCTTTTTTTTAAAAAAAATCCAGCATTTTGCCATATTTTTCAAACTAATTAGGGAAATGTCCATCTTTTTTTCATATAGGTCGAGTTACAAAACGTCACTATAGGTTTTGAAAACGTCATTATAGGCTCCTTAAAAACGCTGCTATAGGTCCTAACTCGATTTATCATAAATCGAGTTTCAAAATAGGGGTATTTTCCTAATTAGTTTGGGAAAGAGGGCAAAATGTTGGATTATTTTTTTAAAAAGGGTAAAAACCCATTTTGTCCCTCATATCATTACTAAAACACGCTGCTAGATAAGAAACAAGAGCCCATAACTCCATTAGCCTATATAGTGAACAGCAACAACTATATATATATATATATATTAGTAAAAAAAATGGGTAGGGAAAGGTAACCAATGTGGCTATTTTACCTGGATATTAATATAATAGCACCTTATCTGCTTCTGAGTTGGACCTCATACTCGCGGTCGGTGTGAGGAACTCACTTGTATTATTATCATTTATTTATCTTATTTATGCCAAAAACACATGTTTTTCACTTTCACTTCGTCCATTCAATAACTGCGCGAAGAAGACAAAACAACGAAAGACACATATCTATGCATCACTTTATTCTACGTATATCAACGTGAATACGTGATAATGCAGTTCATAGTTCACACATATTGGAATGTTACTTCACGAAACAGATGGGACCAAAATATTGAATTATTTATTCAATGAAAAGTAGTGACAAACACATGGATCAATACATATCGTTAAGAAGTAGCCCTTGTAGACAACACATTTTTTAAACCAATCATAGAAAAACACATTAGTGTTTAGTTAACTCTTTTAAGGGTACGTACAGCTGCAAGTTCTTACTCAATTATTGTTGCAGTACTGGAGGCCAACTTAGAGACCCAGTTGGAAATGCTTCTCCTGATAAGAAATATTCTTTGATGCCACCAATGATTTTTGTTAACATTTTGTTTTTTTCCCTGAATGATAATTACCCATAAGTTCCATAACTAATATTAATTTTCTACCATTATTTTTATTTACTTTTTTTTTTTTTTTGAAAGAAAGAAAGAGTATATATATATATATATATATATTTTATGTATGTGCTTTTGATTGACGCCAAGAGCCTTGTAACTCAATTAATTGGCATTTCTTGTTGTGTCCATAACATCTAAGATTCACATCCCTCTCTCCGATGTAACAATCCAATTACTATGAGAATTTGAGATAGTAAATAAAGGCGAAAATACTATTTTGGTTCCTACATTTTGAGGTTACAATTAATTTAATTTTGAAATTTTGATAGCCGTCAATTTGATTCCTGTTATTTTTAACTTGCAGTCAATTTGGTTTCTACCATTAAGTCAGTAACAAAAAAGGCGTGTACACGTGGCACATTTAAGTTGACGTGGCAAAATAAAATAATATTAAATTTCTTAAATAGATTTTTAAAATGCCATGTCAACATTAAATTTTTTTTTTATAAGCTCAATTTAAAAAAAAAAATTTTTGGTTTCTCATTTTAAAGAAAGATTAACAAAAAAAATAGTTCTCATGAAAAAAATTAGCACCTAACAACATTACAATTTTTTCTTACATTTTCTCATACTTTATTGAAAATTAATCAAATACAAAAACACTTTCTTGATTTTTCTATCTTAAAACCTTCAATTCAAATACATTCTACAACATTTCACCTACATGCAATTGAGAAACATCCGGATCAAAAAAAGCTAATAAAAAATTGAAATTTTAAAACACACGAAATCTAGTAAATTTTCATTCGCTAGCAATGACTTTCTCGGTAACCAAACAGGGAAGGAAAAAAAACCCAGATGGAGAAAGTTGATTTCATTCTAATTGTTATTTGTTTCTACATATGAACTGAAAAATATTAACAAGATTTTTGGTTGTTATTTGTTACAAATATGAGATGTGTTTCTCTTGAAGAGGAAGTAGGAACCCAGTCAAAGCTCTCCATGGAAATCAAGCAAATCAAGTATATTATCACCTTCTGAATAGAAGTACCAAAATATACCACATTGAACCAAGGCAAAAGTCAAGATCATCAATCATTAGTTTTGATGAAGACAAAAGCTTCTACGATTACATGAAAGAGGAGTTCTTGACAAAAGATGGAACCATTGGTCATGTATTGTGATGCTCAAATTGATTGAGTGTGGGTTGTATAGATGTGTTTGAAGTCCCACATCAATCATTTACTGGGTTGATCTAGGTCATTACAAATGGTATTAGAGTCCATCTAATAATTCTGTGTGGGCTCAAGATGTCAAAAATATTTAAATAGAGTTCATTATTACCTAGATTAATTAGGTATTGATCAAGAGTGTTGTGTAAGTGTATTTTGGATTTCACATCACACATATAGCCTTACAGCTCAATGATATCATCTCTTCTCCTTTATGAAAATAATCAAGATTCAAATTGTACTATGTATTTGACATCACTAGGAAATAATATCTTGGTGAACACACTTTTCTTGGCCAAAATGGGCATTTGCCACTTTCGCTCAAAACAGGTAGCAAAATGCCCCTGTTCTAAACTATTTAGCCATATGCTCCTGTTTTAAACTTGATTTTCTAAAAATCGAGTTTCAATGAAAAACTCAATTTTTAAAAAATTGAGTTATAGGCAAAAAAACTTATAAAAAAAAAAAAAATTACATGGAACTCGAGTTCCATGTAACATTTTGCAAGTAACTCGATTTTCATTCAATCGAGTTTTTCATTAAAACTTGATTTTTTAAAAATCGAGTTTCAAAATAGGGGCATTTTAGTAAATAGTTTCAGAACAGATGCATTTTGCTACTTATTTTGGCCCACTTTTCTTAGATGACTATATATTGCATCAATTGTAATGCTCTTATAACGAATTTTCAACAAACATATTAAGACATGCACCTAGAAATATATAGCAAGAATTTATATGTGAATTTCTGTCTCAGACCTATGCATTGCCTGAATCTGAATCATACACAATGAACGGAGGAGAAGGCTCTAAGCCTCTAACAGCTGTGCTCAAAACTCCACCTATCAAATATACTTTTTTTTTTTTTTTCTTTTTTTTCTTTTTTTTTTTTATATCTATTTTCCTATTTGGTGGTTTGTATCACATTGCCATTTAATGGTGTTCGTTAAAGCAACTACAACTTCTTAAAAAGACCTATGCATTGCCTGAATCTGAATCATACACAATGAACGGAGGAGAAGGCTCTAAGCCTCTAACAGCTGTGCTCAAAACTCCACCTATCAAATATACTTTTTTTTTTTTTTTTTAAATCTATTTTCCCATTTGGTGGTTTGTATCACATTGCCATTTAATGGTGTTCGTTAAAGCAACTACAACTTCTTAAAAATATGTTGGACACTAAAATGATTGAAATTGACCTACTCGATGACAATCACTTCGAATTACCAATCACAGTGAACCATTAATCAGTACTTTCCTAGGTTAGGATTGTAACTATAATATATATATATATATATATTTTTGGAACTTGAAGATATTTATGAACAACTAGAGTCATTTATTGTTGGAAAGTTTTAGCTCAAAACTAATTTGGATATCTTGTTTCAACCTATTATGTGGTGATTAAAGAGATTATTTATGTATATTTTTAGTCACATGTTACCTAATGAATTGAAAAAAAAAATAACTCCAAACTAATTTGAAACCAAATTATTTTATAGCCCCACCTATGAGACATAAGAACACATCTGTTCATAAAGAGCTGAGGATGGATATATAATTCAATGTATAAAGACAACCAAATGCCGAAGATGAGTATTTTTATTTTAAATTCCCCTGATAAAATATAGTGGAAATAAGCCTAACAATTTGAGGGCAAGATAGTGTTTTGAAACTAATCACCCAAAATTAAATATATATATATATATATATAACGAAAGATGTTTGATTATTTGTTGACTTCCTTATATTGTGCCATATAAGTTTTGGAGCCTCCACAATTTTTCACATCATTATTATTTTTTAAATTCGATTTATTCTCTTTATTATTTATTTTGAAGAACCCTACTCCAAGTTTCTAAAAACTCTACACATGGTGAGAACCTTAAGCTTCAATTGCCACCTTCCTTCTCTCTCACTCCAATCCAATCTCTTATCTCCAACGAAGATCTAGAAAGCCCGACTGCTTTGGTCCATTACAACCGTAACGGTGCTTTTCCTCTTTATCTTCTCTATGAATTTAAGTTCTTTTGTCTTCTTTTATGTTTCTTTGTTCTTCGTTGCAATTTTTGTGCAATGCGAATTCAAAGACCAATCAAAGAGCCACCTTCTAAATAAAGAGAGGCCATTGCATTAAATTATCTTTTGTGTTCGTGGCATGACTGCACAAGTACGAATTGTATTGTTTTTTAATCTTTTTTTTTTTCTTCTCATATTTGAGGTCTTTTTGCTTAACCAAAACCCTAGCCATGCTACGCTCTCTACATTAATATAGTACCCCTTCTTTTTGAATCTCCATATTGCCCAAATCTTAGTATCAATTATTTTTTTTATTTTTTTTAATTTTCTTATTCTAAGAATGAGGACACAAGTTTCGTTCTAGGCTCATGGGTACTTTTTTGGCTATGATATAGTAGGATTTTGTTTGAATATTTAGATATTGTTGTATAAAAATTGTTTGAATTTTGTTTGTTTGATTTCTTAATTAATTATATCAACTCTATGTTTATCCTTTATTATGGATTTTTTTTTTAATTGCAATAGAATCATAAATGCTAAAATATCAAAAATCACATAAAAATTCAAAAATTAACCAAAGATAATAATTAAATCCCATTTCTTGTCCTAAATCACTAATTGGCTTGCTTAAAATTTAAGTACCACTTATAGACATCATACAAACGAATGATATTCTCGGTTACATAATAGATGTGTTGCAAATAGTGTTTTAAAAACCAGACCGGACCGGTCGGTTCAACCAGTTTAGTTGGGAACAAAAAACCAATTCAATCCGGTAAAAACCCTCAAAACCGGGTAAAAATCAATCAAAAACCGGGGTTGAATAAGGAATTTTTGTAAAAACCCACAAAACCGAGTAAAAACCAATCAAAAACCGGGGTTGAACCAAGCATTTTTAAAAAAACGGTTTAACTCCCGGTTTGGTTTTTAAAACCATGGTTGCAAACACTCCTAAATGAACTTCGAAAATCAAAGGCGCAACAAAATGCCCCCATTATTGGGTTCTATGCTAAATAGCTTGAGAAACATGATAAGCTTCACCTCTTGATTTCAAATGCTTGTTGGGGGCAGTGCCACAGTGGAGGTGAGAAAGATAGTCTAGCAGTCTAAAATAGTAGTACCACTCACAAATCTTAGAAGATGATGGATTTTCATTTAATAGATGATCAAATTATCCCTTTCCTCTTTAAGAATATCTCTACTCATTAGAGCTAATAGATGTGTTAGAGATATATTAGACATATTAGCTCAATGTAATAGGCCCAAGCCCACTCCTACTTGTACTAGTAATCTAGGGTTTAGTTGCCTATAAATACTCATGTTAGGGTACATTGTAACACAAGTCATTGTACTACACTCTTATACAATAAAGATATAAACCTTAAGGGATTCCCCCATGGATGTAGGCCAACAAAATTGAATCACGTAACCCTCATGTTCTTGGTGTTCCTATTCTATGCTTCCCTTTCTACATCCACTTTAGCATATACAACATAGTATAACATATCTTGTTGCTAATATATTTAACATGGTATCAGAGCCAAACTTTGTTCTTGGCATCAAACAAACGTCTCTAGCAAGCAAAGAAGGTTATCATGTACACACCACCACCTACTGGATCTAGACTCCAAGGCATTTCGCAGCCATCATGGCTCTGTGCTGTGTCAAAATCCAACAACCAAGCAAGCCGTGACCTAATTTATCAGATTTGTGCAAATCCAAGCTTTTGCCAGATGAAACCAATGCCATTGACTTGCTCCATGACCTCCTGCGACCAAAACCCAGCAACTCGGCCCCCATTGGAAACCTCACGCGCCACCACGCGCCGTCAACGGCTTTGGAACCTCCCCATGCACCGCTGAAATTCTCAACTCCTAGGTAGGTTTATGCTTACACACGTCATTCTGTCAACCTTACAACCCGCTGATATGCAAAACCTAAGAAGTTCGATCGCCGTTCTTGCCAACACGCGCCCACATGTGCTGCCTAGGTTTCTAGTTTCTCCTGCACGCGTCGGTGGAAATCTCACTCACCATCCATTCACCGAAGAACTACGTCAGCTTCTTCTGACTTCAGCAAAGCCACACCAGCTTGATCCACGTCAGCCCTAGCTACGTCATCAGCCACGCAGCTCGCCACGTCAGCAGTGTTGCCTCGTCAGCACCACATCACCTAGCTAACCGTTGACCTGGGCTGACCTAACCTGGACCACTTGGTTCTGACCCGTGAGCACTGACCGATGACTTTGACAAGGATCCGTTGACTTTGACTTTTGCATTGACCTTCGACCAAAAGTTAAAATTTCCAAAAAGACTTATCTTGCTCAGTTTTTCGTGTAGATTCCAATTTTGGACTCCATTTCTTCATTTGAATCTCCAAAATTTGTCAATTGGCACATTCTTCATTGTGGTTTCTTTAAAGGCATTCTTCAAGGTATCTCCAAAGGATCTTCTCATGCTTATCCAATCTCAAGCTTTCATCAAGATTCTGCCTTGAGTTTGAGGGAGGGTGTTAAAGATATATTAGACATATTAGCCCAATGTCATAAGTTCAAACCTACTCCTACTTGTACTAGTAGTATAAGGTTTAGTCGCCTATATATACTCATGTTAGGGTTCATTGTAATACAAGCTATTGTACTGCACTCTTATACAATAAAGATGTAACCCTTGTTGGGACATAACCCTCGTGTTCTCGGTGTTCCTATTCTATGCTTCCCCTTCCACATCCACTCTAGCATATACAACATGGTATAACACATCTTGTTGCTAATATATTTAACAAGATGAAGTTCTTTCCATCAAACTTAATAGATCTCATAAGGGAACTCTTAGCGGTTAAGCTCAAGTCTAGTAGTCCCAATCCCCCTTAACTTTTCGTTTATCTCCACCTTTCTTTCTCTCTCTCTCTCTCTCTCTCTCCAAACAGGTTTTTATGAAGTCACGTATTTTCTAGCAGTTTTTCTTGAATCCAACCGAGTTCTATTCTATCATATTTTACCTCAGTTCATCTCATTTGTGCTCGAATCAAATTGCGTTGGTGGTTCATTATAGCTAGACTTTTGGTGGAGCAGCTAGGCTAATTGGAAGAGTTAAAGGTATGATCATATTTGGTCAATATCTTTTGTTTTTAGTATGTCATTTGATCTTTTAGAATATTTGTATGGATCTAATGGCTAAACAATGAACAAAAAAGAATTAGAAGCTTTCACAAAGAGCAAAACCCAAAAAGACATTGGATAAAGCTTGAAGATACAAGCACAATTATATATTATTTTGTTTACTAATTCTTTTGTAATACTTATTAAACCAAATTTAAAAGCATGTTATGATTATTGTAATATATTACTTCATAATATTTGTATGTTTCTCATTTTTAACAATCTTATTTGTGGAAATTTGACAACTTTTTTATAAGAAATGTTTAAACTATATCTTTCACCTTAAAATGGAGGTGATTTAGCTTTTAAATAGTTGAAATTAGACAAATATTTAAACCTGAACATGTTAACATTTAACCTAAAAGTTTTTCGTGCATCGCATAGTTAGCAACTAGCTATAATGAATATTAAAAACCACTTTTTCTTTAAAGAGAAATTGTGGAAGCTACCAAAGAAAAGGTCAAGAGGCTGTAGCCAATTAATTTAACATCAACACACTTATCTATTATGAAAAACCACCGCGTACCCTTGGCATAATGGTCATTCCACAAATAATAAGTACTTGTGGGGTGTGAGGGGTAAGGACTAAGATTCAAGTCTCCAAGAGGGAACTTTACACATATATATACTTAGATTAGGTTAAAGGAGAATTCTATCTTGTAAAAAAAAAAAAAAAGTCATGAAAATGATTGTACTTATGAATTTTTTTAAAAATAAATTTTTTTTTTTAAATGTACTATCTTAAATTTTTTAGTAACTGTGCATCCTACCAATTTTATCTGACCCTCCTCTATAATTGGACCTCAATAGACTCATGTCGGTCACATCTGGACATTACAAAACGTGATAACTATGAAGCTTTGATAAGTTGCATCATGATCACACTTTGCCAGATCCTACGTCCAACATCAAAAATCCAATCAGCAAAACGCCATAAATTTTTTGTTGTTTTCAAGTACAGAGTCAGTGGCCAGGTCCTCTATGATCTTTGTTTTCTATTGCTGCGGTCGGCTAAACTTTTTCTTGTTCACAGGCTTTCTGTACTAGGGACTGTTTCTGGGACGGCAAATAACTATTCCAGCTTTGTATTTATCATGACTCATACAAATCTATCATGCATATCAACTCTCATTTCTTACAATTTCAGCTTGGTGTGATTAATTTTTTTAACTGAAAAATAACATTTTGGTCCAGAGTTACCGTTAATTTATTTCTTACATTTTGGTAATAGCCAAATTGGTCCATTTTATTTTCAATTTGCAATCATTATGGGTCCAATTTTTGGTTTTTTTTTAGTTGCTAAGTTGATACGTCTATCTACTGGAGTAGAAGATTGATAAATTTGAATTGTGTTATTGTGTTTGGTAGTCAAGAAAATGTAAAAAAAAAAAAACTGTAATTTTATGGTATGGACTAAATTGACAACAAATTGAAAATAACAATGACCAAATTGATAATAACTCCAAAATGTAGGAACTAAAATAGAATTTTCTCCTTAATTCTACCTACCATTTCAGTTTGCATTGTAATGATGGCTATAAATATTGTCAAACTGAAGTTTCAGCCCAAAAATAAAAAATAAAAAATAAAAAAATAGTTTTTACCATTTCAGTTTACGTTGTAATGATGGCCATAAATATTGTCAAACTAAAGTTTCACCCGCACCCACATCCATGAGAAATTATAGAGTCCTCTGGTGGATCACGTCATTTGTCCATCATTCTACTAAAAAACTTCCACTTGTTTAAAATTGCCGAGTCAGTAATTAATTTTTGTTTAAAAAATTTTCTAACTAACAATTTTAAACAAGCGGCAGTTTTTTAGTGAAATGGTGGACCACATCACTTATCCACCATGTGAATCTTATAATTTCTCCACACCCACCCCAAAAAAAAAAAACAAATACTATTCCAGTTTGCGCTGTAATGATGGCCATAAATATTGTTAAACTAAATTTTCACCACCCCAAAAATAAATAAATAAATAAGTTTTTACCATTCTAGTTTACATTGTACAATGGCCATAAATATTATCAAACTTAAGTTTCACCCAAAAAAAAAAAAAATGTTTTTACGAAATCTTTGATTTTATATATTGTAATTTATAACTGAACTTTTGCAAAATCTAAGTTTAGAATCAATAAATAGATGATTTTCTAGATTTTAGTGAAACTTTGAATTTTTTTTATAAGATTATAGAAATTTATTTGATATGTATTAAAAAAAAAAACAGTTACTTTGCTTTTTTTTTTTCTTTTTTTTTTTTCCTAAAATACCGATTCCTTCTGTACAACTGCATCAATTGAGCTGCCTTTATAATCACATCTTCTCTCAACAAACTCCAAAAGGCATGCACATAAAAAAATAATAATAATGATAATAAAAAAAAAAAATTACATATAGCAGGTGCATCTGAGTTTGTGTCTCTGAGAGAGAGAATGGAGGACAAAAGGACTCATGAATTGCCTGAATTATATGCACCGAATGGAGGAGAGGGACCTTATAGCTATTCTCAAAACTCCAATTATCAGGTATTCTTTGATATTTTAGAACTTCTTTCTTTCTTTTTCACTTTTCCTGCCATTCATTGGTGTGTTTGTTGAAAGCAATACGTCTTGTATGAAATCTGTTGGAAACTAAATTAATTTATACTGCCTGCTTCATAACAATCACTTGTAATTTCCAAGCACAGTGGACCAAGTTACTTTCCTATGAGAGTCAATAACTATTTTCTACACAGAACCTGGGATGAGTAATTGAAAGTACTGTTTAAGAAAAACAATTGCAGAAGATGAGCATCTTTACATTACATTATCCTGAAAAAATATGGTGGAAATAACAATTTGAGGGCATGACAGTCTTTTAATATAAAAGCAAAGAAAGTCATACCCAGTGCATAAAACTTTCATTTTTGCGAAATATAAGAAAGGTGATTGAATGTTGGAATTATTGTAATATTGATTGCTCAAAATTCTTTAGTTTCATTTCCTAGAAAATTACATTCCGAATCTAGCTTACGTTAGAATTCTTTGTCAAATTTAGGTTAATGCAGCCAATCAAAATATATAGTGATTTTCATGGTTCTAATTATGATAATCACCCCTTGTTCTGTAGTGAGGAGTTGTGGAAGCTGCCAAAGAAAAAATCAACGAGGCTATAGCCAATCACTTTGACATCCAGACCTTTTGTGGTTCTAAAAACCCAGTTTGTATTGTAGATTTGGGTTGTTCTACAGGAGCCAATACCTTCATTACAGTGCAAAACAGAGTAGAGGCTATAAAACTCAAATACAAATCAAAAGGAGTAAATGCTCAAATCCCAGACTTTCTAGTGTTCTTTAATGACAATGTCTCCAATGATTTCAATACCCCGTTCAAGTCCCTCCCTCCCAATTGGCAATACTTTGCAGCTGGGGTACCGGGTTCTTTCCATGGTTGCCTGTTTCCCAAGGCATCTTTGCATTTGATTCACTCCTCTTGTGCACTAAACTGGCTCTCCAAGATTCCCATTGAGATTATGGATGGAAGTTCTCCTGCATGGAATAAAGGGGGAATTCACTACACAAATGCAACAAAGGAAGTTTTGGAGGCTTATGAAACTCAATTTGCCAAGGA
Organism: Quercus gilva; assembly: GCA_023621385.1. Taxonomy (NCBI): domain Eukaryota; kingdom Viridiplantae; phylum Streptophyta; class Magnoliopsida; order Fagales; family Fagaceae; genus Quercus; species Quercus gilva. Next base: position 6,011,969 of record CM042473.1, read on the forward strand.
CATGGAGTCCTTCCTGTTTTCTAGAGCACAAGAGCTTGTGGTTGGAGGGTTACTAGTACTCCCTGTACCTGCCGTCCCTGATGTCATGAGCAATTCTGACACGTTTACTGGTACAGAGCTAGACATTCTAGGAACTTGCCTAATGGATATGGCCAAAGTGGTTAGTAAGCAATTCCTCTCCATTAAACCAGGATGACTGATGCGATTGACAATTTAGTTGGTTTTTTTCCACACACTGGTTAGCAAGATATATAGCTAGGACACAATTTTCCTTTCCCCCACTACACTGTGTGACAACTCAAATAGGTATTAAAGGGGAACTTTAATCAAATGGTTTTAATTAAACATGTGATAGGTTTTTCCACGTACACATAGATAGTCTTATAAAATGTCATGTAATAGCTTGAAGGAATCTCCTATAACCTGGTTTAGAGAAAAACTTTGTCCCAACTTAGTTCAACTTTCACCAAGTGGAATTGAGATATAAATTGTCCATCCTAAACTATAATGGGACATTTACAATATTATGCACTTCAAAAATATTCTACCAACCTCAGAATTTGAGATCAATTTATAATTTGTCTGCTTTACAATTTATATCAATATTAAAATTAGCAAATTAAGGGACAATATTCACCAAAGTTATGAGAAATTGACACTAATTTTCCCACAATATGATACTTTGACTAGATTAGATGGTGGATACTAGATAGACATTGTGAATTAATCTCGAATAAGGGTGTTTATTGCAATATCTATATTCTAGACTAGAGTGTATATAAAAATGCCTTGTAAGTTGACACTCGACAACAGCAATTATAGGATGAAGGTTAGCATAGACTGTGGTTGTTACATTAGGTTATTAAGGTTGTTCTTTATTGTAGGGATTAGTCGAGGAAGCAAAAGTGGATTCTTTTAATGTGCCAGCTTATTACACCCCCCCTAAGAAGTTGAAGGCATTGATAGAAAGAAATGGAAATTTCAGCATTAAGAGAATGGAAGTATTGAATAACCAGAAGAAGCATCTTATCTTGCAGAGCCCCTCACTGCGATCTTTATACTTGAGAGCCGTATTGGAAGGAATAATTGAAAAACATTTTGGAAATGAGATCCTGGATGAGTTGTTTAATCGCTTCACTCACAAAGTTGAAGGATCATCTTTTTTCTTAAATCCAGAAACTGATAAATTAATCATATTGTTTGTCCTTCTTAAACGCAACAATTAGATTTCATTGTTATTCCAGCCAAATAAATCTTATCATTTGTCATAAACGCATAATCTCTCATTACAATAAGCTAAGAGCCTTGTACTTGTAGCTCAATTGATTGACACCTTCTAGTGTTTCTAAAAAAATTCATTATTCAAATTTCTCTTCCCCAATTATTGATGTATTCTACTTATCAAAAAAAAAATTATTGATGTATACAAAAAAAAAAAATTTAAAAGAAAAAGAAAAAAAAAAATTTGTGTATACAATTACCCACTTATTCATATCTCTAAACTCTAATTTTGTAATCATTTGTAGAATCCTAACATTTATTTTCTTTGATGTTCTATTTTTATTCAATTAAGCTAGGGACACAATAAAAATTTACAACATCCTCTAATAGAAGGAATGCTTGAATTTTCCAATGCTTATTTGCACTGTTTATTAGATGCTAAACAATGGTTTCCACTGGTGAAAGATCAATGTGAAAAGAAATTAACTAAAGTGACATTGGTTTCCAATGAGTTCTAGCTCAAGAAGCACTTTCTTTTCCCATAAGAACGGATGGGGGGTGAGGGTGCATAGGTAACTTACTTTTTCAAAAAAAAATATATATATATATATATATATATCTAACTAACTTACTAACTAAATTGTACAAAATCTTTTTTTTTTTTTTTGAGAAAGAAATTGTACAAAATCTAAAGGTGATGTTGTGGATTTAAAGTCCCACCCACTCCTGTAACTTACCATTAAACAAAGGCAAACAAATTTTGAAACACTTTACATGGTTATTATAGGACTGCATGCTTCTTTTTATGATTGGACTGTATACAAATTTCATTTATATATGTTTATAAATATGGTATCGTAATTAAGCTCAATATACATTTTAAATGCTTCAGTATTAATTGAAGTTGCTTTCCTATTGATGGAAGCATATGTAATTCTCTTTTTTATTATCTTGATGTGAATTGGCACAATGCTTGATACTTATGTTTTTGTCACCAGTTTATATCATTTTTAATAAATTGATTGAAGCATTTGCTTGAAAACCTAGGGACCCTGATAGATCATATTTAACCTAGGGAAATTGTGAAAGATCTTTTGACGAATTTTTTATTTCTATGCGATTATAGACATAGTGATAATGATTTTTTGGCAGCTTCCATTTGAAATTTGTTGGGGAATTTCTAATTTAATGTCTGGAGTATTAAGAGACAAAACTACCGGTACATTATTCAGTAGTTCTATTAAGATGTATGGTGATACAATTTTGTATGAATTTAAGGTAATTTTTTACATTTAACTTGAGGAATTTTGCTTGCTGTTGTCTTGCTATGGTGACTGGTATATAAATTTTTGGCTGTATGGAGATAAGCGAACAAAATAATTGCATATCAAATATATGGTAACCAGATACACAGGTGTTTGTAATTTTGTATGTGGTTAACTTCTAAACGATCATATGCAGTACATCCATAAATGGGAGGGCACTCTACATTGCTTGTGCCTATGATACAGCTGACTATAGTTTGGTGATTGCTTAAATGATTGTCAATGTTATTAGTTATTACGATTACTAATACTAGTACTAGTACTGGTATTATTATTATTATTTTTACCACTATTATTATTTTGGCTAGGGGAAGTCAGGCTTATCCCTATAGGGATGAGCTGGAGGCACCACTAGGCCCTGAGGCCTTTGGAAATTTTTATTATTTGCTAACATCTGTATTTGTCTCATTTAGTTCTATATGAAAAATTATGTGTCCTTGGGCAGAACAAAGAAAATCACCCATGCAGCGTGCAACATATGAATATCTCAGAGGAAAGATATTGGATGTATTTCCAGACTATCGGAAGGAAGCAGAGGATCATCTCTCGAAAGCTGTAAGTGAGACGAAATTGTTAATTTCAACAGTGCCATGTCTTGTAGTGCTCCAGTTGAGTTCTTTTTCAAACTTGGCTGTTCCATGTTCAAGGTTAAGTTGAATCCATCACTTGCAGATGCTTGGCTGTGTTTAGGCAACTGCATTTGGAAGAAGGGAGATCTTTTTTCGGCAAAGAACTGCTTCACTCTTGCATTAAGCAAGGTTATTGCTGATATTGGATTTCTGTTGATCTTATCAACAGACCTTCCTTTGTGTTTTCATATCATCTTTTTACTGATAAGTTTTTGTTTTCATATCTGTTACTAAAAGATGGCCATAATTGCCTCATCCAGGGTCCTGACAAAAAAATACTTTGTCAGTTGTCTATGCTTGAAAGAAGAATGGCTCAAGGCAAGGCTTTTTTACCTGTTTCGGAAACCACTTTATGCTGTAGTCAGCTTTTCCTTGGCTCTTTGGTGCTTGTGGAAATAAATAAGAAGCCAAGAATGTTTAGCTTGAACTTTTGGCTTTCTGGGGCTTTATGTCTGGCTAAAGGGGCATGCTAACCAAAAAAAGAAAAAAGAAAAAGAGAACTATTAATGGGATAAATTGGATAGAAATTTCTATTTTTTAAGTGTACAAGTCAGAAGAGAAACCTTATTTTTATAATTACCCCTTTTGTAGGAACTGAGAGTGAGGCAGAACTTGTCGAGGAAAGCATTCAACATGCTAAGGAAGCTATTACTTTGCATGTCAAGGATGGGAATTCTTGGAGAAAGAATTTTTTAATGCTACCATTATCACAATATAAATACTTCATATAAATGTGATATACATGTGACACATTGCAATACACATGACAATGAGGAATTGACTTAAAACATATAATTTATTTGTGATTTTTGGTCATCTTTGTTCTGGCTAGCTTCATTGTAATATAGCTGACAAATTGCTCATCATGCTGCACATGCATATATATTAGTTCTGGGACAGAAGTACAAAAATATGATGTCTCTTTCTACATTAAGCTGCTCTTATTATTTTCTAGTTACTTAGTTTTCTTGAAAATCTGACAGAATGCTTGTTCATTCCATCTACTTCTTTTTCTATATCCTGTAATATGGTTAATTTTATTGATAGACAACCTTGGAAATGCATGCCTTACAAGCTTCTTTGTGACTGGAGCTTGGGATCACAGCAAATTTCGGCAGTCTTCAAAAGCATACCAAAATGCTGTAAGTCTGCAGCGTAAGAACTTTCCCTAGGAATTTTCTGGTTCAAGATGATTTTCTCATGATTATGGTTTGCCAAGCATGTTGAATTTTCTCTCATATTCTATTATATAAAGGGTTTGTTGTCATTTCTTATATTATATCAGGAGAAAGATGATAGAATGAAGTCCAATCCAGATCTCTATTTTAACTGTGCTACTGTAAGTTTCAACTCTCTCTCTCTCTCTCTCTCTCTCTCTCTCTGTGTCTCTCTCTCTCTGTGTGTATTCTGAGTCATGTTGGTAAGGACTTCATTTGGAGAAAAAGACTTAATGTGACTGAGGATCCATAGCTGACCCCAAATTTTGGGAATAAGACTTTGTTGTTGTTGTTTGTGAGGACTTCATGTCCTTTTTGTATTCAGAGTTATGCTCTTTTATGCCCCATTACTTTCTCTATCAACATGAAGAGCACAAATATGTTGTTGCTGGCTATTCACTGTTCAATGACTCATATGTTCTGTACATATATGGTGGAACTTCTGTTTTTAGGTAAGCAATTGTCTAGAGATCTATGAGAGGGCCCTTAGTGGATTCGAAGCTGCTGCTTTAAAGGATCCTGGTCTCAACGCTACGGAGGAGGTTCAAAAGATGGTTAATCTTCTTGACAAGTTGGAGAATATGTTGTGGGTAATTAATCTCCCTAGTGGGTTTTTAGTCTTTTGTTTTATTTATTAAGTCTGTACACCCATGATTTTATCTTTTTAGTCAAGAAGATTTTGAAGTCTATATTGTTATTTTTAACATTGTTGTCATTCTGAAGTCATTATAGTATCTGCAAAATAAATTACCTATCCAAAGAAAAGAAAAAAGATGTGTAAAATATCCATTTATAAAGATGCAGTTGGAGCTTACAAGATTTTTCTTTCAGGGACATGCTAGATCTAAACGACTTGCATCTTTATCATCATCACTAGCTGCTGTTTATTGTAATGTACCTCTAACTTCTCCATGTATATGGGTTTGTGGTTGATTGTGGACTTGATTGAGCCTGATATCTTTTTTTATTACTTTGCATGTTCTTTTGAAAGTGAATTCCTCATACAAAAGAGCCACTATAGATCTTCTGTTAGATGGTCTGAACAAAACCGTAGCTGTAGTTGGAAAAGTTCTATTCTTCATTAAGCATGATAATGTTGCTCCCCTGTAAGTCTTCTGTTTGACGACTCTATCTTAGTTTGTTAGTTTGGATATTAAAATATTTCATGTAAGGTTCTGCTACACTTTTCTTAGATTTTCTATTGCTTATAATAAAACTCTAAATGTTGAATTGTCTAGTGGTTGCTAAATGATTCTCTCTCCACAAATTTTTGTTTTTGCAGATACTATCTATTATGTGATTCAAATCAGATATGCTTCATTCTATCAATATATGGTATTCACAGTGACACGGTAAGATTGACAGTTTAGGTTTCAATTTATATCTTTTTTCCCTTGGAGAAGGCTTTTTTTTTTTTTTTTTGGGGGGGGGGGGGGGGGGGGGGGGGTGGGGGTTGTGGGGATGGGAGGCTGTTGGGGTATGAAGCACCCTTTTATCTTACGAGTTTATTCCATATAATCTGGTGGAAAGAACTTCTCCATCTATGAAATAGATAATTGAGGTTGCTTTCAGTCTATTCTTGAGTTATTCTTCCCACTTAGGAAGCATGGACACAGAAAAACCATCAGTGTGTCCATGTCAAATACAGACTGAAGTTTTGAATACTGTTTTGGACTGGCCACTGGAACAAAATATATCAGTATTGGTGTTCCGTTTTGGATTGCTGCTATATGTATAATTCGTATACGTATACTTGTATATATAAATTAAATACTCATGAAAAAAAATATAGGAATTACATAGTTCATGCCATGCCATTTGGGCATTAACTAAAGTAAAAAGTTGATAACATGAAAACAAAATATCATAAGGTTCATAAAATCTCATTAATAATTGAAAATCCAATGGAAAGACATTCAAGCAAATAGTATGACTTATTATCAACATAAAATTAAGGATCAAATTGAGGACCTTTAGTCAAGACATTATCATCATCATGATACTTTCCCAATCCAAGTCTTCTCCATCAAGAAGCTCAGGCAAATGTACCTTGTTGGGAGTGGATGAGCTTGCCAGACAGCCAGAGTGAGGTAGAGCTGTGGTTGCCTAGTGCTGAGACTCGATATTGTGACTTTTCACTTGCTGTGATGAGTGCTGAGTGCCCAAGTTGGCGAGTTCATGAGAGATGAGAGTTAGAGTGCCAGAAATGAGAGGCCAAAAGCTCTGATTTGAGGGAGGAAGAAATTATCAAAAACCTAAAATTCCCCACAAAAAAAAAAAAAAAAAAAAAAAAAAAAAAAAAAAAAAGCTCAAATTCTATTGGTAGATGAAACAGAGTTTTCATCGGAAATGGCAGGAATTGGCTGGAATTCCCCAAACACTTTGGTATGGTCCAGTATTCGAGCTGATACGGAATTGAGGGTTGCTCTGTATTGGTTTATGTGCTTGTACGCAAGGACGGAGCTAGAAATTCTGGTTTGGGGGGCCAAGTTGTGATGTTAATATATTAGTTAGGACAAACCTCTACACACACACATAAAAATTAATTTACTAAGAGAATTTATCATCTTCTAAATTTTAATGAGCATACAAAAGTCATGTATTTCTTCTATTAGACTTGTACAAAAATTTATCATTTTTTACATAGTTTAATTTGTTAAACCTCTTAAATTATATGATTTTAATATAATTTCTCTTTCTTTTAAGATCTCCATTGAAATGACTCTAAATTTGGGGGGCCAACTTCAATTTTTATATGCTATATTTTTTAAAATGTAAATAATATAAATACTATAAAATAATTTTTTTTAACTTTGGGGGGCCTTGGCCCCCCCACACCCTTGTGTGTGGCTCTGCCACTGCCTGTACGGAATGCTAACTATTATTGGTTGCCTGCATATCCATGACTTGTCGGGTGGAAAATTTTGATTCTTTATTGAAGACATGGTGGAGATATTACAGCTACCACACACACCAAAAAAAGATTTTTCAGTCCTCTTTTTTCTTTGTTTTTATTGTAATCTGTCTTAATTATTTCGATTTTCAAGAATGAGTGGAGGTTAAGGTTGTGGGTTCAAAACCATTTGGATGTGTGTAACTTACCAATCACAAAAACAAAGTCTTGGTCCCAAAAATGACTTCTACTGGCATTAATGGCCAGTTAACTTTACTACTTCTAGGACTATGCTGCTGCTACTACTTATAATGATGATGATGACGATTGGAATACTAACTCAATGGGGTGACTTTCACTCCTAGATAAATATTTAGTTTCTTGATTCACTATTTGATAAACCTTCATGCTCCAGCTATACCAGCCAAATCTGGCCATGTAACGGTTAAGACTACAGTGGAATTTTCTCTCAACACCATTCCACATCATGAAATATGTCTTGGTTTTGAAGCTTTTCCACTGGAAAAAGAGATTCCATAATCCTTGGATTCCATGAGTGCATGAGCATGTGTGTGCTTGAAGGTACATTTGCATTCTTGTGTGGTTCAATGAATAGTTTTCTAATGACTTCATTTTCAAGTTCTGGCATGCTGTTACTTCCACCTGTAAATACTGAGGTCTTGCCTAAGGTCAATAAAGGATTAAGTGATCATTCATAAAAATTAAATTTATTGATTTGTTCTCAACCTTGCATGTAATTTGCAAACAGTTGTTTCCTTCTTTTGTCTTTCATTTGTTCAAGTAATATTAGAACTGTCCCTTGTCCTTACAGATCAAAGAAGGAGATCAGCTAACTTTATTGGAACCTTATTACCGTCATTTTGATTTTTCTTGGAAGGAAAAGGTACATTCTTGTGCAATCTTCTCGACATTTCATGCCTTTTGATTCGTAGATATAAAAACTAACTTGCTTTGATACATTTTGTTTCATGAAATATTGTATTATTTAACTTTAGGGGTAACTATATAAATATGCTTATTCCTTTAATTGATGCGTCTAAGTTAAATAACGAGACCATTCTTATTCCCGAGTCTCTTTTTATTTCTGTGTATATTGGAACAGCACTACCAGTTCAAGTCAATTCGTATAGATTTCTTGGAACAAGTTCTTGTTAATGGGAAAGCTCTTTCTTCTCGCCAAGCTGTCCGTACATCAATCTATGCACAGCATAAACCATGAGAAGTTGAATCATGTAACTTGCGTGTATCATGCTGGTGTTTTTTTTGGTCGGTCCTGATTCATTTTGTGTTGTATCATTTGTAAATAGTATAGGGATAAAATATTTAAAGAAAAATATGAGATAATTTTTTGCCCCAAGTCAAATGGACGACAGAAAACAGTGCATTGCTGTATTATGTTGGGAGTTGCACCTAGATGAATATTGTTCATGGTTACTAGTTGATGTTCTTTCAAATGCTTGAGTGGTTTCTGTGGAAAGCCTCTGATTTTGTGTTTGCCAAGTATTCATTTAAAAATTTCACGACACTTATCTTTTATTACTCTACCATTGGTTTTCTCTCCTCAATATTACTCTTTACATTGCAACCCGAATGTAACACAATTCATTGGGACTATGTCCAATGAAACGGAGGTTGTTACTCTGAATCTTCTCTTTCTCTTGCAAAATCCAAAATATAGGTGTAAAAGAAATGAGTAAAACTTAGGTGTTGGACCTTAAATTTGCCAGGATCAATTATGCAGTTGAACCACATGATTAATTTTTTTTTTTTTTTTGGATAAGTATTAAAGATACATATTCAAGAACACTACCTTATGCATAAAATCATAAGGTAGAGAGAAAATTATAGAAAGAAGAAAAAAAAGAAGAAAAAAAAGAAGAGAAAGATACTAATTACAAAGGAGAGAGCTAATGAACATATGGAGAGAATTACTAGTGGTGAGTCCCCAATCCTTAAACCAGTCAAATAGAGAGCCATTGAAAGAAGCCAATAGCTGGTCATTCAAACTTTCCATGTCCTTAAATGTCATCCAATTTCGCTCCCTCCAAAAACACCACATTAAGCACAATTGAGCTAAATTTCAAATGCTAGAAAAATGCTTTCTAGGCCAATTCCACCAAACAAAGAAGTATCCGCAATCAATCTAGGCCAATTCCACCAAACAAAGAAAGTATCCGCAATCGATCTTGGCAAGACCCATGAAATTCCAAAAGATCTAAACACCAAACTTAACAACCGATAAGCCTTACCACAATGATGTAACAAATGATTCACCGTTTCCCCATTACAACGGCACATAATGCACTAGTCAACAAAATTCATCCCTCTACTCCTCAAATTGTCACCTATAAGGATCTTATCCCATACAGCAGTCCACACAAAGAAAATAATACACCGAGGAGTCTTAACCTTCCAAACACTTTTCCAAGGAAAAATAATGGGCAAGGGACTTCTTAACTTATTATAAAACGATCAAATATCAAAATCCTCATTCTTTGTCAACTTCCATCGCATACAATCTCTATTCTCAGTGGAAGGTAAATTTGAACCCAAGGTACTGAGAAATTCATCTTCACCACCCATTTCCCAATCATTTGGTCTTCGAATAAAACGAATATCCCAGCTTATCCGTTCCTCTATCCCCAACCGCTCAAGAGAAGAGGCCATCGATGCCTCTTTATTAGAAGCAATCCCATACACACTCGGAAAAGTCAATTGAAGTAGAGAATCCCCACACCATTGATCTGTCCAAAGCTTAACTCTATCTACCACACCTACCTCAAACCAAATATTTTTGCTAAATTCCTCCCAACCCATTCGGATACTTCTCCACAAGCCACACCCATGTACCCATTTATCTAGCTTGGAAGTCCATCCCCCCCTTTCTTCCCCAAACTTTAGAGCTACAACCTTTCTCCAAAGCCTTGTCTCCTCAATCCCAGATCGCCATAACTACTTCCCTAGTAAGGTTTTATTAAAAGTAGTTAATTTCCTTGCTCCTAACCCGCCATTTTCCAAAGGTGCACACACCTTGTCCTATCCCACCAAATGTGTCTTGGAATCCTTCCACAAGAAATCCCTTTGCAACCTCTCAATTTTATTGGACACATGCGTAGGGATGGTAAAAAGAGATAAATAATAAGTAGGAAGACTAGATAATGTGCTTTTAAGCAGCATTAGTGTTCCACCTTTTGACAAATACATCTTCTTCCATCAAGCCAACTTATACTCAATTTTCTCCAAGATAAGATTCTAAATAGTAGGAGACTTGTAGGACGCCCCCAATGGCATACCAAGATAGGTCATAGGCAAAAACCCAATTCGGCAGCCCAAAATCTCTGCCAAGACATGGACATTATAAACCTCCCCAATGGGAACCATCTCAGTTTTCAAACATTAACCTTTAAAACTATCACTGCTTGGAAACAAGAAGAAGCATCTAAACATGTAGAATTTGCTCCTCATCTGCATCGCAAAACAGAATCGTATCATTCGCAAACAAAAGATGCAAGACACATACCCTTCCACCCTGTCTACCATCAACTTTAAAAGCTCGAAGCAAACCAACCCCTTTAACTCTTTTCATCATCTTACTGAAGACCTCCATCATAACTAGAAACAACATGGAAGATAGCAGGTTCCCTTGTCTTAATCCCCTCGAACTCCCAAAAAAATCAGATGGAGACCCATTAAACAAGACAAAGAATTGGACTATAGATATGCATGTGCGGTTCCACCTACACCACCTAACTTCAAATCCCATTCTCCTCAACAAATTTAGAAGAGCCTCCCAATTCACATGATCATAGGCTTTCTCAGAATCTAATTTACAAATAACCCCCAGAATCTTACTCTTCATCGTACTATCAACACCCTCATTAGCAATAAGAACTAAATCAAGTATTTGTCTATCACCCACAAAACTTTTCTGAGACTCAGATATTAGCTGATCCAAAACCTCTTTTAGGTAATTTGCCAAAACCTTATCCAAAATCTTGTAAACACTCCCCACCAAACTAATAGGTTTAAAATCTTGAATATTGGAGGCACCATTCTTCTTAGGGATTAAGGCTATGAAAGTTGCATTAAGAGATTTTTCAAACTTACTGCGTTGATAAAACTTTTCAAACACAGCTAAGACATCTCTTTCCACAACTCCCCAACAATGGTGATAGAAAGCCATAGAGAAATCATCAGGACCTGGAGCTTTATCTCCTTCCAACTCTTTAACAACTCGAAGAACCTCCTCTTTTTCAAACCTCCGTTCAAGCCAGTCCCTCTCCAACCCTTCTATTCGATCAAACTCCAAACCTTCCACAAAAGGCCTCCACTCCTTTGTCTCCTTGTACAAGTTTTTAGAAAACTGTACAACTTGGTCTGCCATCTCAGATTAATCCTCATAAATAACCCCATTCACCTCCAACATACTAATATGATTATACATTCTCTGAGAATTGGCCACCTTGTGGAAGAATTTGGTATTGTTATCTCCTTCCTTAATGCAAAGCATTCTTGATTTCTGTCTCCACAAACCTTCTTCCAAAGAGAGAAGTTTTTGTATTTGAGATCCCAACACAGCCCTCTCACCTATCTCCACTTCAGAAAGGCCATACTCCTATTCCTTCGCATCTAATAATTTCAAAGCCTCCAACAATTCTTTTTTCTAACGATCTACATTTCCAAACTTACTACGATTCCACTGAATAATATCTTCTTTCAATGCCTTCAGCTTCTTGGCAAGTACAAAATTGGGAGTACTTGAGAAGGAATATTGATTCCACCAAGAATGAACCTTATCTTTGAAGCCATCCGTCTTTAGCTACATATTCTTGAACCTAAAAGGACTTTTCCCTCTTAATATCCCTCTTGCCTCCACTAATATGGGGAAGTGGTTTGAAATAGGACGAGGTAAAACCCGCTGGATCACATCCGGATAGTGATCCTCCTAAGCATGAGAAACCAGAGCCCTATCTATCCTAGACATCGAATGCTAATCCGAACCACTAGACCATGTATAACTCCCTCCTTCCAACGACAAATCTATCAAACTAAGTTCCTTAATGAACTCATAAAAATTCTCCATAGTCAAGGTAAGGCGTGATCCCCTCAACCGTTCACTTGGAAAGCAAACAATGTTGAAATCCCCTATGTAACACCATGGAACTTCCCAAAGTTGCTGAATTCCAATCAGCTCATCCCACATTTGCCCCCTTAATTTATTATCATTCGAGCCATAAACCCTAGAACATGCCAAAATAAAACCATCCCCTATACCTTGCCATCGAACTGATACAGAAAATTGACCCACCATTACCTCCAACTTTTCTAAAGCCCTCCTATCCCACATTATCAAAACCCCACCAGCTATCTGATCCATATCCAAAGCTACCAAATTTACATAGGGACAACTCTATAAGTTGCAAATCAACTGTTTATCCATGCCCGCAAGCTTAGTTTCTTGAAGGCAAACTACATCACAATTCCACTCTCGTAATAAATTTCTAACTACCAAACGTTTCTGCAAATCATTCAATCCTCGAACATTCCATGACACCATTTTCAACTTCATAGAAACTGTAAACCCCCTACTACAACCTCAGTATTGTAGACAAAGAAAACTATCTCACATCGTAATTAACTGAAGAAATCAAATTCCTTAACTTCCTCTTCCTTTTATCCTTGGAGACAGCTTTTCGGTGGGCAGCATCTTTCCTATGCATCAGATTGGCAGCTTCAATCTCCGTCTCAAGCCTTCGTAATAGCATAATACACATCTTCTCATGTCGACCCAAAGAAAGCCCCATCATCTTACTAAAACTGGGGAGTCTATGTTTCACCCAATTAGAAACATTCAATGTGTTATCAAACCCCATTACCTCATTATTACTATTCAATTCAGCCGACACAACCAACCCTAAAGGATTAATAGTCATCAAGGGGGAAAAACTATCCACATCACCCAAGCCCTCATTTGCACTAGCTATTTCTACCTCAGTCAATGCCAACATCGACTGGTTAGCCTGATGGGAGGTGTCTATCCCTTGAATATCACTTGCACAATCAATTCGACCACCTTCATCTCTACCCTGAACACCCAACTTCTCAGTCCTAACTCTCGATGGACTTAGAACATGATTGGATAACACAAGACCTATTAATGCCCTATCACCTTCTATTTCTACCTTACCTAGTGTGATCGGAGGCTCATCGGCATGAGACCCATTAGAAATAAGACACTCAGCCTCCACCAAAGTCTTTGCAAGGCAACCTATATTCTCGATTAGAGGAACAACAATGTATTCGTCCTCGTGGTGTGAATTAAAGCTATATTAGCCCTATCCAGTGTCGCTGGTGAGTCATCGGCATGAAACCTATCGAAAAAAGGACACTAGGTCACCACCGATGCCTACACGTGTGACCTATCATCTCGATTTGACCAGACGAGCTCATCGCTGTCTTCGAGGATTGGTTTCGCACTGTGCTGGCCTTCTCCAGTGGCGCCTGTGACTCCTCGGCGTGAGATCCACCAGCACTTGTGGTGTTAACCTCCTTCATAAACTCATCATGGTGACTCGACATCACAACCTGAGCAACTGAAGCTTTGTGAGATGCATTGGACATTGCCGATGCTTGGGCTTCGTCATTTGATGGTCTCGGGTCACCCAAGGATGGGCTCTCACCCACTTCCATCCTAATTGAGCCGGTGGACTCTAGATTAGGGATAACTGGAAAGCCTACTTAAGTGTTACAATCTTGGTCTAAGCCCACCATAGGATTTTTTTGAACCCGTGACCCACTAGAAGGACCCACCATGTGCTCCCTCTGACTCCTTGTGACCCAATTAGAAATCCTCAATCCACCTTTATTAGAATTCCATGCAACACACCCAAATTGGTCTAAGCCCACCACGGGATTTTTTTGAACCTGTGACCCACTAGAAGGACCCACAACGTGCTCCCTTTGACTCCTTTTGACCCATTTAGAACTCCTTAATCCACCTTTATTAGAATTCCATGCAACACATCTTTTTCCTTCCCCATTCACCTCTACGGTCAAGCCTTCTCTTGTCTAGTAAGAATTCCTCAGTTCACGTTCTTTTCCATAAACAGATTCATTCCAGTTTGAATTGAATTTCAACAAAAATCTTCTTTTATTTCCTACTAGATTTGTCTCTCCTAAATTAAATTCCACATTAATGTGCTGAGAACCCACATCTCTTCCTTTTAGAGTCGTCAAACTTGGTATGCTCACCGGCATTTTGCTCAACATCCTCTGTACAATTACTGGGTTCTGCTTCTCCCCTTTAATATCCCCTAATTGCAATTTCCTTTTATCATGAGCGCTTAACAGATTTGGCTGATTTTTGCCCCTGACCTGCACCTGATGCCCATGCACCATATCGGGAAAAGTTTTAAATGGTTGAACCACTGAGTTATCCTTATGAAGCTGAGCTACAAATTTTGAATGACTAGAACCACCATTCACTTAGTTTTCGGGTTCCAACATCTTCCTTAATTCTAACCCAAAAACCCTCCATCCATTCTTTGCTCTACCTTTTGGAATAATAATGGACCTCCTAGACCCGCCAACTTTAAATTCTGTCAATAGTAGGAAAAAACCAAAAGAATTGGAGCTCCATTGGAGGGTGTAGGCTAAATCACCTTCCCCGAATGTATAAAAATACTTCGGACTGATCCTAATGACAATCTGTTCTATACTCTTCATCATCCATTGTGTCGCATTCTTACCCATGAAGACTGACTTCATGAAATACCTTCTCCGCTCAAAAATCCTTAAAGAAAAATACCGTCCCCCTTCCTCTACCACTAGTTGAATAAATTTGGATTCAATAAAAAAACTACGAGAACCACCCATAATAGAAAGATTGAAAGAAGAAAGCCGCAAATTATCTGGCTAATTTGAGGTAGCTGGGCCTCTCAAATGAGTTACACAAAGATTAATCATACAAAGATACATGATTAAATTTTATTGTCATTAAAGGAAGATAACATTTTGCCTATCATCCTACAAAGTACAAAGATGTCGACTGGGCCTAGATACCCATCATGCTAGTAGCTCCAAGATGATGGTTTGACTATCTTCAAATAAGGAAATTTTTAGGAAATCTTGCTGACCTTGTAGTTCTGGCCAATAAAAATAAGCCACATCACTGAAATGAGATTACATCATTGTACCAGTCATGTTAGCATAATAAATATGTCTCTTTTTATAACAGCTATTACTTATTATGCATTTAATGATAATTACTGATTGATATTATTGAAGGAAATTAATGCCTATATTATAATGACACTAAATTGTTTTTGGTTTTTTTTTTTAATTATTATTTTTTTAGTTCAATCTTCTTTTGAAAGTTTTTTTTTTTTTTTTTAATAAAAAAATTATTAGTCAACTAATGCATTTTCAACAAAATTATTAAATAGGCATTGGATGCGGAAGGTTAGGAAAACTAATAAGATGCAAATAATAATCATTTTGGTGAGTTAGGAATATTTTAATCGACAAAATTTGTTCCACGTTAGTGTAAATAGGGTACGTTTGGTACACTTAATGGGGATTACGACAGGAATTGTAATTTTTATTACTAGTAATAAAGTGTGTTGCAATGTAATAACTAAACATATTCATTAGTTTGGTTGTGATTTATAATATTAGAATGAAACTTAACATTTATTTTAGGAAATATCTTACTCATACAATTATATCTCCTTAAAAATTGTTATTTTTAAATTTAAGAGTGATATGTGTTATTTTTTATGATTTTTTATTTTTATAATTGTTAGATGTATATGGAAAGTTTATTTATTTGGAAATATATTAAGTTTTGAAATTATTGCACTTACTAAGGAATAACTAATGTAATCTTTTAAAGAGGAATGGTTATTCCTCATTTTGAAGAATAGCTATTCATAAGGAATGACTATTCCTTGTAATAAAAACATAACCAAACTAAAGAATAACTAAACCATAGGAGTAATTATTACATTACAGCGCCTATTACAGTCTACCAAACATGCCCTAGGATTCAAACCCTGGTCTCTTATTTGTATAGAAACCACTATTCAACCAGATTTCACAAGTGAAACTTAGGGTGTTGAAGCTGGACATGCAATGAGATAAATCAGCTCACTATCTAATGAACTTTTTATATTTTGCAAGGGCTAACTAGCAAGAAAAAATTGAACAATTTTAACTTGCCCATATGTCTTCCATCCATGAAGGAATTGAGGGCAGTAATAATATATGCAATTAAGCTCAGCTCTATATTGTACGAAGACCTAAACTTAGTGAAAAAACTATTTAAGTTTTGAAGAGAATTTTTTTTTTAAATTTTTTATTTATTTATATTCACATGGACACCATGTTTGTACGTACAAGCCAGTGTTTATATACATGGTATAGCTTTATTCTATTCCCTTCTAATCATTCCTTTGAGAAAAACCTTTCTAATTATTCCTTTGAGAAAAACCCTCATTATTTTAATGATAATCATTCATTCAAGAAAAAGATTCATTATTTTAAGGACAAAACTTAGGTACAATACCTTAGATGCTGTTCCTTAGGTTCTTCTCTTAAGATTCAGCCATGTGGCTACTTAATTAAAAAATACACTTCCTTCTCATGAAAAAAAATCTATATAGTAGAATCTTAAAATAGGAACCTAAGAAACAGCACCTAAATACTGTATCTAAGCCTTGCTCTTATTTTAATGATAATCATTTATCCAAGAAAAACCCTCATTATTTCAATGAAGCAAAGGTGGGGATTATCAATTTTATCCATATTTTAAAAACTTTAAATTGAAGGTTGGTATGCACATTTCATTTTATTCTATTCTGCCATGGCCTTGGGGGCATGCCCATGTTAGGTTGCTATGGCCTAGGCATCGTGCATGTATGCATGCCATGGCCTTTGGCTGCATGCCCACGTTGGTTTGTCATGGCCTACATAGCATGCACATTTGTATGCCATGGCTTTTGGCTACGTGCCCACGTTGGATTGCCATGGCCTAAGCAGTGTGCACGCAAGCATGCCTGTGGGCATGTTGGCATGTCCAAATAACCTCCTTTAGGCGTGCTACACATTTATGATTTATCTGTTCCATTCTTTCATAAACTCCATTTTGTTCCATTTGTTTTTTTTTTATAAATTGAATTTTCATTTATCAATTGCTAATAAAGACTTAAAAATCAATAGCGGGTGAATTGGTTTATTAGTGAAGTATGAAACTAACTCTTCTAATTTCTATTGTAACTATGTAATGAATATGAATATTGTCAACAATAGGTGTTCAAAATTCACCGACCATATATATTACCACATCAGTTTATAAGTAGTATGTAATAAAATTTGCAATAACTTTAGTATTTTCTTATAATAAAGTCTTATTGAGTTGAAATGTATTAGAATTTTTTATTTTATTTTATTTTGTTAATATTGAATAGACATTAGTTTTATTATAAACATACTAATTTAATTTGAATTTTAGTTTATTCTTTATTTTGAAATGACCCAACAAAATTTTGTTTATGCTTGGATCCCCAATGAGTCAAAGATCAAATCATGATTTTCGTCCCTACTGTGATGAAAGGCAAAGAATACTTAGTGTGCGCTTGGCTCCAAATTAAAAACCAGCTTATTTTTGCTACTATTCATAGGCTCCACTACACAGACCTCCTTCTGGAAAAGACTCAACTTGTTAGCAGTTTGCGATATCCAAAATTTGAAGGGATGGGAGGCACGTATCCATCTTTTCAGGAAGTGACTTGAGATGAAGGCAATCATGGACTTTTAACAGTGAAAGGTTGGGGGCTGGCAATCCCCCACTGGGAGAATTTGCAAAATTAAGGCACTCCTTGATTTCCAAAGCTAGGATAACAAGTTCATGTCCCTCCCAAACAGAGAGAGACTTGATGTTGCCACACATGTTGATTTTGAGACTACAAAACTTTGGAAAGATATCCAAACCAAATGATGACAGAGAATTATATCTATCAGATATGACAAAAGACTGAAGGGAAGAATGACATGGGCATGTAGGAAATTTTAATTCCCTACATTTAAAGATACCTTTGAAGATTTTATAGTGTAGTCAGTGAGCCTTAACCTGAGCAATATTGAGCCAGCAGCTAGTTTGTAGGGAATTAACCCAAAATTCTCAACCTGTGAGAAACAAAAATAGAGAAAACACATGCCAAAGAAAAACAATCACACGCACAAGACAATATTTACGTGGTTCGGCAATTTGCCTACGTCCACGGAGTTGCAGGAATTTCACTATTATCAGGAAAAAATACAAAGTGCAGCAGTACAGTTTTTTTTTTCTCACTCTCAAAAACGACAACAACAAACCCCAATCATCAAAACTGCGTTTTCTACATCTTGCGCACAAGATTCACAAGGGATTACAAAACGGGCCAAAATCTCCCATTAAAAACCACGCAACATTATTCGAGTCAGGTCAAGTCGTTAACCGAATTAAACATAACTGGGCTCCACAAAGCCCAACATGGTTTTCCCGCTTTCTGCGCCTCTGGGCCGTTGTCGTAGTATAGTTAAATTTTATGTTCTTGATGGTAAGAAGGGAGTTGGGCAGATCCTACTAGTGTGGATGAAAAGGACAGAAGGAGCAATGACATGCTGAGTCTTTTGAGCTACCTGGAGTTAGGAAGACAATCTGCACCCACAGAAAGGTAATAACCCAAAGTAGACATATCCTCTAGAGAGGCTTCATTTCAATTCCATAATGTAAAAGAGAGGTAGTCTTAGCCAGCCAATCTATAACCATAGGTAGTTTGTGGCATCAGATGATGTAACTTGAATTAAACAAGGGAACATAAGATATACAAAATATCCTTCTCTATGTGGTAATATATATCCTTATGTTTTGATAAATAGAATGCATTATCAGAAAAATGAAAACTAGAGATATATATCCTTTATGTAGGACAAAGCATTAAATTCTAAAAGATTGAGCTACCATTCTAACTCCACCTTAAAAATTAAAAAGCTCTCTTTCACTTTCTTAAATGCTTCAACTTTTCCTTGCGGTAAATTTACTCTAAATGATGAAAATCTACTTTCAAACATTTAACGTTTTCAATTCCAATTTCTTACATATATGGAAAATTTTGTTTAATTTCCCATTTAAAACAATAATGAATAAAAGGGTAGCAATTATAATCACAATGAAACACTGACCTGCATTGCTCAATCAAAACATTGCCTCCCAAAAATTGTCATTGGCGCTTTCCATTTTAATTTTTTTTTTTTTTATCAATTCTGCCCTACTTTCTGACAGTCATGGAGTATCCAAGAAAGTAAGGTCATCTGCATATTTCACAGGACAAATGTGAGAATTACTCTCTATACTATAAATTTGATTAAATGAATCTTTTTAAACTCCTTAGTCATATGTGTATCCAACTAAGATCTCGAGTTTTCATTACTTGAATCTTGAAAAGCAAAAACAAATCTTGAAATATACGTTTTCAACTCCAATTTCTTTCATATATGGTAAATTCTATTTAATTTCTCATCACATTTAAAACAATAATGAATAAAAGGATGGCAATTAGAATCACATTGAAACACTGACCTGCATTGTTCAATCAAAACATTGCCACCCAGAAACAGTCACTGGCGCTTTCCATTCTAAATTTTCTTTTATCTGTTCAGCCTTACTTTCCAACAACCACAGAGTTTTCAAGAAATTAAGGTCGTCTACAAGTTTGACAAGGCAAATGTGAGAATTACTCTCAATACTATAAATTTGATTAAATGAATTTGTTTAGACTCTTTAGTCACATGTGTATTCAATACTGATCTCATCTAAGAGATTTCATTAATTGAATCTTGAAAAGCAGAAAAAATCTTGAAAATGTTTAACGTTTTCAATTCCAATTTCTTCATATATGGTAAATTCTGTTTGATTTCCCATTTAACACAATAACGAATAAAAGGATGGCAATCAGAATCACAGTGAAACACTAACCTGCATTTTTCAATCTAAACATTGCCACCCACAAATAGTCACTGGCACTTTCCATTCTCAATTTTTTTATCAATTCTACACTACTTCCAACAGCCAGAGTTTTCAAGAAACTAAGGTCGTCTGCATATTTCACAAGGCAAATGTGAGAACTACTCTCTATACAATAAATTTGATTAGATGAATCTGTTTGGACTCCTTAGTCACATGTATTCAACACTAATTTCATCTAAGAGATTTCATTACTTGAATCTTGAAAAGCAAAAACATTCTGAAAACGTTTAACATGTTCAATTCCAATTTCTTTCATATATGGTAATTCTATTTAATTTCCCATTTAAAACAATAATGAATAAAAGGATGGCAACCAGAGTCACAGTGAAACACTTACCTGCATTGCTCAATCTAAATATTCCTCTCACAAATTGTTATTGGCGCTTTCCTTTTTCAATTTTTTTTTTATCAATTCTGCCCTACTTTCCAACAGCCACAGAGTTTTCATGAAATTAAGGTCGTCTGCATATTTCACAGGGCAAATGTAAGAATTATGCCTTATACTATAAATTTAATTAAATAAATCTATTTGTCATCAAGAGCCCCCTTTGGCCTTGTGATTTTTTTCAAGAAAAAGGAAAATAATAATAATAAAATATTGACCTTTGGCTTTTTTTTTTTTTTTTTTTTTTAAAGAAAAAAAAGAAAATTGCATTTTAAAACTAGGGAATATCTGCATCCTCAAATTGTGAGCCATGGGGAATGTGTGTTTTTTAAAATTGCCACTTTTAAAGAAAATTGTTTTTTCGTACCACAGATTTTCACAGCAACAACAGTTATCACAGATTTTACCAAACCCTCAATTAAGATTTTAAAAATCATGCTTTCAAAACCAAATGGACACCAATCATGAAGCATTTGGGTAAAAGAAAAATCTTACCGAGTGGTGAAATTAACCTTGCATACACTGGATCTACATCAGTCAAATAAACATCATTTAACAAATGTTCAAGCGATTTTTTCTTATTTTCTTATTAAGCAAATCATTAAATCATATGGGCACTTAACTGGTTCACTAGAACAGGTAGCAGTGCATGAATTTTGAGTTGCGTACTTTTCCATTTTCACTTTAAAAGCATTTGTTTAACAAAGAACAGGTAACTGAGCATGAATCCTGCCATACTTTTGGCAGCTTCTTCACAGAAATCAAGATAGAAATATTCTTCTCTTTTCACCATAGATGGACAACTTCATGAGCCCAACATTGTAAAAAAGCGAATCAGACAAAGAATTAACAAGAGTCAAAGAAATCGTTTATTATTAGTAGTATTTTTTCATTCATATATAATTAATAAACAATTTATAGAAAAAAAAAAGCCAATAAATAAATTAAAAAGAATGCAAGTAAAATCAAGAGCGGGGCAAGTAAAACAAATACCTGATTTGCTTTATTTGATCTGTTGCGCTCAATGATTTCTACGAAGGGGGTGTGAGCAATGTTGCGCCACTCTTTTCCCTTCTTCCTTCGCAATCGTTTCGTCAACGAAGCACATGTAATGATCTTTATGTTCGAGACTGTGGCAGGCAGCCCCTCTTCTGGCATGTGCTTGAGCTTCGGGCAGCTTTCCATGGACAAATATTGAAGAGAGGTAAGGTGTTGAAACCCCCTGTTGTCCAACTTTCTCAAATTTCCAAATCCAGTGATGTAAAGATGGGTAACAGTTGTGGGCAGTAAATACTCCTCCGGAAAGGACTCCACATCCCAGCAATAACGATCTTCATTTATGAATCCTAATCTTTTAAGAGACTGCAGTCTTTGCAAGCCCCACTCCATTCTATTGCAAATTAGTTTTTTGCAGTCGCCGATTCCTAAAGAAATTAGATTGGATGGCAGACCACCTTTCGGAAAAGACTCAATTTGTGGACAATTAATGATTTCCAAAAATTGAAGAGACGGGAGAAACGTGTGCATGTTTTCTGGGAGTGATTTGAGAAGAGAGCAATTACTGACTTCTAATTCTGAGAGATTGGGGGCCGACAATCCTCCACTGGGAAAAGCTAAAAAATTCTGGCAATTTTTGATTTTCAACTGTAGGAGATCAGTTAGGTGATGTCCCTCCGAAACTGAAAGGGACTCCATGTTGCTACACCTTTCGATTATGAGATAACGAAGCTTCGGGAAGATGTCCAATGGAAATGACTTCAGAGAATTACAGCTATATTCTATAATCAGTCCCACAAGGGAAGAATAGCATGGGTACATCGGGAATTCCAATTCCTTACAATCATAGACAGAAAGATATTTTAGTGTAGTGGGACTGGATAGACCACCACGAGGAAGAGACTTGAGCACAGGAAATTTATGGATAAGTAACGTTTCAACACAGTGGTTGTGGTCCATCACTCCCTCTGGCAGAGACTCCAAGTTTTTGAATCCAATTACTGCGAGGAAGTGCAATGCGGGTGGCAATTCTTTCAACAGCATATCATTACAATTCCTTAATTGTAATTTACGAATTGAAAGAGCAGCAGTTGGGAGAGAAGTCTCAAGCTGTTTACATTCGTTAATCTCAAGTTTGGTTAAAGAAGGAAGGTGCTTGGGCAAGCTTCCATTTAGTTTTGGACATTCTTCAAGATAAAGCTCTTGGAGACACAGAAAAGCTCCTTCATCTTTGCCTTCTCTGTGATAAGGAGACCATTCCTCCCACTTTGACATTGCCTTAAATCTCAATATTTTCAGTGATTGAAACGGCGTAACAGTATAAGAACCGCTACCATAAAAGTCAGCATCCACGGTAACAACTTCATCAAACCCAAAAACGAGGAGGTCAAGAAGAGAGGGGAGTTGTCCAAGTGATGGCAAACTAGAGCAATTTCTACATGAGTTTAGATGAACAACTGTTATATTTGAAAATGAACTATCTCCAACCCAATTTGGAAAGCTTGTGTCATTGTAATTCTTGATAACAAGCTTTGTTAAGCTTGTATGAGGCTGCAGATTGTTGAGTACTTCTCTTTCACTTCGAGAAATAATGTCATTGGCAGCGTCCCACTCCAATGTTAGCTCCTCAAGGTGCTCCTTATCCTTCAACTTTGCTTCCAAAGCATTAGTTGAGTTTATCACATTCTGGAGATTCGATATCACAATGACTCCCCGAAGATTTGAAAGTTTTCCTAACTCTTCAATTCGGAATCCAATGTCCTTGCCGACAACAAATTTGGACAAAGTCTGAAGACATTGTAATCTACCCATATGTATTGGCATATTTTTAATGCTAGTTCCACCAATATGAAGATGGCGCAAATTAATGAGATTTCTCATATTTTTTGGCAACTTAACTAGAAATTTGCATCCTGATAAATTCAACGTTTGTAAGTTAAGCAACATACAGGTAGACTTAGGCAATCTCTCTATACCAGTAAAAGAAGCATTTAAATATCGTAGATGTTTGAAATCTCCAATTGACTTTGGCAACTCTATATTACAATAATGTGAAAGAGAAAGCACACGTAAGAATCTTAGTTTCAATAATAGATCATGTGGTACCCTCTTTGTTAAGTAGAACTCCATATTCTCATTGTCTTCTTTCATTTCTAACGAAATGAAGGTGCGTAAATTTTTAGCTTTGCACAAAGCCGTAAACTTCTCTGGGATGTCATATTTGGTTCTTAAGTAGGAAAAATGACGAGTTTTATCTATAATTTTGTTTGTGTTATCCCCTTCCAATCTGAAACAAAATTTGCCAGATACAGACTTAGCTAAGTCATGTACTAGGTCATGCATTAGAAAGCACAATTTGCTTCCATTTGATCGTTGTAAAAGTGACCTCGATACTAAATCAAGAAAGTACTCAGCACCTATAACTTCCATTTCTTCATTCTGGTTGTGTTGTTGCAGGAAACCCTCTCCCATCCACAACTGAACAAGTTCTTCCTTTTTGAATAGATAATTCTTTGGGAAGATTGAAAAATATGTAAAACATTGCTTTAAATGTGAGGGTAGGTAATTGTAACTTATTCTTAAAGCTGGAAGAATATTACCCCCATCATTAGGCAAACTCCAAATTTCGCTTTTCAAAATTTTATTCCAGTCCTCTACATCTAATTTAGAGTGCAATAGACAACCGAGTGTTTTTGCTGCTAATGGTAGACCGTCACACTTCTTAATGATTTCTTCACCAATTTTTTTAAATTCTGGATGTGCATCCGATTTTCCATTTTCAAAAGCATGATTTGCAAATAATAGCCAACAATCTTCTTCTGATAATTTATTAAGCTGAAAATTTTGAATAGGGTGCATGATTGATGCAACACTTTCGTTGCGTGTTGTCACAATAATTCTACTTCCTGATGTTCCATATTTAAAGGGAATACTCAAGAGCTCCCAATCATCACCTTTTTCATTCCATACATCATCAAGAATCAGTAAACATTTCTTTCCCATCAAATAATCCTTCAATTTAGTTTGCATAATATTGAAGTCAGTGGTATTATATGTTTCTAAACTGACGGCCTCAAGAATATTTTTAGTTATCTTAGGAACGTCAAATTCTTTTGAAACACAAACCCATGCTTTAATGGAAAAATGGTCTATGACTCTTTGGTTGTTGTAGATGTCCCGAGCAAGGGTTGTCTTTCCAACCCCACCCATGCCCACAATGGGAATCACACAAGGGTGGTTGTTGCTTGCTACATCGTTTGAGAGCAGCAAGTTGACTATTGCCTTTTCATCATCATCCCTACCGTAAATTATAGTTTCTGGATCTACCAGAGAAGTTGTGGGCACTCTTTGGGAAGATCTCCCTTCAACACCTTCTCTCAGACCTATAGCATTTATTTGTGAAGCTAGATTTTCCAGCTTATCTACGACTTCTTGTATCTTTGATTCTAGTTTTCTCCCAAACTGATCAAATGAAGTAGAGATGAAGTTACGTACCTTACTCGTATAGGTTACAAAATCTGCTTCCACTTGGCACCGCAAGGCTTCAGTAGCGATCTCACCCAAAAGGTCCTCTGCGTGATAGACAGCATCCTTAAGCTCATCAAGCCATTCTTTGACAATTGTGTCTGTGATTTCCTTTTCCTCTGCGTCATTGAGCACTTTGCTGAGGGTAAGACACCATGTCTTCAGCTTTGTTAGTAGTGTAGCAGGGACTTTTCTTCCCCGGATGAACTTCACGACCTCCTGAGATGCCATCCTGTCAAATAACACTTGAAGGGTTGCAGACAAAAATGCTCCTCCTATTTCAGCAGCCATGATTTTCTTTTTTGCAATGGAAATAAATTGACAAAGTGAGTAACTCCAGGAAACTAAAAGAGATTGGTTTTTGCTTGTGGTGTGAAAGCCTGTGCAGTTCTTAGTTCTTATAACACATTTAGGTATGTTTGGTTGAGGGTAAAAACAGGGAGGATGGATGGAAGCTATGAATGAAGAAAGGAAGTCATTTCAAAAGAATTGAACTAAGGAAAGAAACCTATTGGATGTAGGTGGGCTTTCACAGTCAAATACAAGGCAGATGGAACCATTGAACGATTCAAAGCTAGACTAGTTACCAAAGGGTACACTCAAACTTATAGAATTGACTACATGGAGATATTTGCATCAGTAGCAAAAATCAATATTGTCCGTATTCTTATATCCTTGGCGGTGAATCTTGACTGGCCATTGCACCAGTTTGATGTGAAGAATGCTTGTTTGGTTGAGAGGAGGAGGGGGAGACAAAAGTGGTGGGGCCCACAAGTTTTCTCTCCTCCCCCTTTAAAATACAATCTCTCTAAATTGGAGAGAAAATTAGAGTGAAAAGTGAGAAAAATATTTGGACAAAATTGCCCCCACCTCTTTTAACGTTTTTGGCTCCTTTTTTTTTTTTTTTTTTTTTTTTTAGTAACGCTGGCTTTTTGTTTTTGTTTTTGTTTCTTTTTTCTTTTTTCTTTTTTCTTTCTTTGGTTTTGTCAGATGGTGGGTTCTTCGTCTTTTCCTTCTTCTTTTTTCTTAATTTTTATTTTTATTATTTTTTTAAGAAAACATTTTTGGATGATTTCTTATGCTATTTTTTGAAATGTCCACTTTCATCTATACACATTTTTTTAAAAAAAGTATAATGGTAAATTTATACAAACCTTATTTTCAACCAAACCAAAAAGTTTTCTATCCCTCCACTTTTCCACCCTCTCAACCAAACACAAATGAGGAAAACTAAAAACTTTTCTATCCTCCCACTTTTCCATCCTCCCTCCATTTTCTATCCTCTCACTTTTCCATCCTCCCAACCAAACAGACCCTTAAGTAGATGCAGTTCTAGTCATTAGATTAGGTTCATGCATTCATAGTTACACATGGGACCACCTTACCGCATGGTTGACTTGACCCCGCATTGCCTATAATTCAACAATTGTTGGGTGCATCATATCACCGTGGGTCCAGCCCACACTTGATAAAACATCTCATTAAAGAGGTAGTTGGACAAGCCACAAAAGTCAGCCTTTTTTCTTCTTGGGCAGTGACTTAGGTGTGTTGGACACGCTAAGGAGAAAAAGAAGAAAAGAAATGGGTTGATGTATTAAGGCTATTCGGCCTAAGGGAGAGCTAAAGAAAAAGAAATTGGTTGAACCAAAAGTCAAGGCTTGTGTGCTTGCATTTATTGTGAATTGATGAAAGGAAGAAAAGAGGAGAAAGATGAAGAAATAAAAGGAAGGCCATTCGGCCATTTGGTGAAGAAGGGAAAAAGAAGAGAAGTCCCCGTGAGTGAGACTGAGGATAGTGCAGTCCTGAAGAACTATGTGAGTGAAAGCAAGCAAAAGAGAAGAGAAAAATAGAGCGAGTAAGAGAAAATTGTGAAAAATACACAAGGAGGAAGAAAGCAGTGAGTGAAAAGAAAAAGAAAGTTTTTTTTTTTGCTTAAGTTATATCTCTAAGTGTTATAATCTCTATTTAATATAGTGAAATTTTTCGGAGTTTATCTTGTGGTTTTTCCCTTCAAGGAGAAAGAGCTTCCACATAAATCTTTATGTTCTTGTGTGGTTGTGCTTTCGATGTGCTTGCTAAAATTTATTCACAGTTATATTTTCAGAGTGCTTAGTGAGGTTTTGGTGCTGCTGAGAAGTATTGGAAGAAGCCAGGCTTTGGCGGATGTAATCGAGTGTATTGCGAGATCTGAAGAGCTAAACAAGACATGGTTCCGAGAAACCTTGTTGGAGTAGGAGCTTGGAGGGCTTAGGTGCATCGGGTAGATTAGGCTTGGAGGGTCTCTTGCTAACCCATGTATCACAACTGATTGTCTAGTAGATCGATTACTGCTTAGAGGGCGACAGAGAGGTTTTACGCCGAGTACTTCGATTTACTCTTCGATAACACATCGTCATGTTATCTTGTGTTTGTATTCTTCTTCCCTACTCTTTTACCTTTCATTTTACTGCTATGTTATAATGATTATGGGTTAGAGTAGCTTGTTTGTTTATCCACTCACATTTACTCTATTCTGCACTTAGTATTAAGTTAGAGTAAAATCTATCAAGCCATAACTTTAATTTTGGGGTCTAAATTGCTCTTGTTTTTTCACACATTTTCCAATTAAAAAAGTACTCGAGGTAACTCATACCCTAAATTTAATTAATAGGGCTCGCTATTATGTGAGAAAATAGTAAATATCATTATTGTATTCTTAAAGTATTGTAGAATTACTAATTGTATACACGTATAACTCCATGAATTTTAGGTTTCCTTAAATATTCTAATTGCATTGAATTACTCATAAGTGTGAGTATATTGCTTGATTATCATGGTGTGAGCTGTATCTATCTTGGAGTTGTGTATGGTAAGGAGGGAGGCCAAAATGCTCTTTTACCCCTTTCTCGCAAACTTTCCAACAAAATGCCCCATGCCTAAAACTAATTAGGAAAATGCCCCTATTTTGAAACTCGATTTTCTAAAAATCGAGTTTCAAATGTAAAACTCGATTTTTGGAACATCGAATTATAGCGAACGTGGACTTAGAATTATTATTATTATTATTATTTTGGAACTCAAGATCCATGAACTCCAGTTCCATGTTTAAGTA
The DNA here is from genome assembly GCA_023621385.1 of Quercus gilva. NCBI lineage: Eukaryota > Viridiplantae > Streptophyta > Magnoliopsida > Fagales > Fagaceae > Quercus > Quercus gilva. The sequence goes on from CM042473.1 coordinate 6,040,338, forward strand.
CTCGAGTTCCACTTGAATTTTTTCAAGGAACTCGAGTTCAGGGAACTCGAGTTCCAAATTTATTTATTTATTTTATTTATTTTTTTAATTTTCAATTCACTATAACTCTATTGTCCAAAAATCAAGTTTTAAATTGAAACTCAATTTTTAGAAAATCGAGTTTCAAAACAGGAGCATTTCTCTAAATAGTTTTAGATATGGGGCATTTTGCTGAAAAGTTTTGGCGAAAGGGGCAAATGCCCATTTTCTCCTAAGGATGGAAGTTTGGCTTTAGTAATGTGAATATGTTCGACTTTATATGCAATGTATGGGAAGTTTTCTGTGATCTCGATGGACGATGTGCTAGGGCTTGACTTAACAAAGTTGAGTTGTCATGAAAAAGAGATTGGAGAGAAATGATCACATTAACTTTAAGATCATTTATTTTCAATCATTATATTTTATTGCTTGCAATTGCATAGTTCCGATTCCAAAAGAAAATTATTTTTGCCACTACAAAGATAGATATGTGAACTTCTATGGTATAAGTATCATTTTCTGTTTGGTAAATAGTTTCAAGACTAGAATCAATGCCAAAATGGGCATTTGCCCATTTTGCCCAAAAGATGTAACAAAATGCCCCTGTTTTGAAACTTCCTAGCAAAATGCCTCTGTTTTGAAACTCGATTTTCTAAAAATCGAGTTTCAATGAAAAACCTGATTTGATGAAAATCGAGTAATGTGAGAAACTTTACATGGAACGCAAGTTCCATGTTTTTTTTTTTTTTTTTTTAAGTTGGATTTCACAGAACTTGATTTTCCAAAAATCAAGTTTTTCATTGAAACTCGATTGTTAGAAAATCGAGTTTAAAACAGAGGCATTTTGCTAGATAGTTTTAGAACATGGGCATTTTGCTGGAAAGTTTTGGTGAAAGGGGCAAATGCCCATTTTGGCCCTAGAATCAAGGTTGTGTTTCCAACTTGTAACATGTTTAAAAAATGAAAAAATAATAATAAAAATTGTTGGGTTCTAAGATTTTAAGTTTAAATGTATTAGAATTTCAATTTGTAATGTTGGCAAACCATGATCAAAATATTTAGTCTCGTTTTAGACTTGCTCAAAGTATGTTTAAAGTGTAAAGTTAGAATCAAGTGTACTGCAAGATTTACTGTGTAAATTTGCCTGGCTTTATCGAACGAAAATTAGACTCGATCAATCGAAGCTTGTGCAGATTCTTTTTCTGTAGAATTTTCCAACTCAGCCCATGCCCGTTTGACGTGTAGGGTTTTATGTTTTGCACTAAGAATAAAAGAGAAAACCCTAGCCATGTTTTAAAGTTGCTCTTTATGCTGTGTGTGTGAATCTTTTGTGATATCTAGAGGTGTTTGCCTTCACATACACTTAGAGTTATCAAGATCTAGATTGATGTCAAGAGCTTGGTGATGAATTCAGTTGCAGATTCAAGAGCTTAAAGATATACAAGCGAGAGTCCTTGTACTTGCTGTGAATTCAAGAAAAAAGTAGTCCGTGGACTCGGAGCTGTCACGTGGTCATGGTAATAAGTTTCCTACTCGAGGTAGCAATAGGATGTTAGTGGTTTAAGTCGCTATTGTGTGATCTTCAATTCTTTCATAGTGGATTTATTTTACCTTGAGGATAGTTAGGTTAAATCCTTTCCAGGTTTTTTACTGGTTTGGTTTTCTTGGGTTATCATATTGTTGTGTTCTTTATTTTCTGTACTTTACATTGATATGATTTATTTGTGTTAACCTAGATCTGTTTAATTTGACTAAGTAATCACTTGGCTAATTAACTAGGTTAATCTGATTGTGTTTTAAGGGGTCTAAAAACAAACAAAAACAATTATAATCTTCAAACGGAGAAATAACACACTAGGGAGACTTCAATACATAGAGGAACCCCATTTAATTTTAAAGTTTAACTCTTTTTTTTTTTTCTATTTCTTTTTAAATTTGTTAGTTACAAATATGGGCGTTGATTAATTCAGACTATGATTCTTCTCATAAAGGATAGTAAAGAATTGTATTCTGTATTACAAAACTCTTAAATAGTCCAAAAACTCAAACTTATGGTTCTTGTATTTACTATTTACATCAATGAAAAGCTTGGTAAATTCGAGGTTAAATTAATAAAGGAAAATGCTAACGAGTGCCCTTAAGCACTGGTTAATAATTCATTTTAGGAAAGTTTTGATATCATTTTTATGGGAAATGAAAAAAGCTGTCAAAATATTAATTACTTTTTTTTCATTTCCCATAAAATTTTTCTTTAAATGGATTATTAATCAGTGCCCTAAGGGCACTTGTTAGCATTTCCCATTAATAAAATAGGGTGTATTAAAAATTCACACCTTAAAAATCCATTGGATAATAGCAACTCCCTAATATGGATGAAGATGCACATTAAACCCAAAATCACACACAATTCACCAATCAAAATCACAATTTCACAAATACTCTTGAGTCAAATGGCTGTCGGTGTTGAGTCTGTCGAAATTCCTTATTAGCTAGACATGTCCTCCTCCCTCCCACGTGTCTCTTAGCTTGTGAATTTTCAAGTACCCATCATAATGAAAAGCAAAAGACACGTTTTTCAGTAATGCATCCAACTACTACGTAAGACAAAACAATGAAACACACGTATCAATGCATCACTCGTTCAACATCAACGCGACAATATAGTTCATACATATTGGAATGCTACTTGACGAAACATAATGGACCACAAATGGTGGGTTGATTTGGGTCCTCACAAATGGTATCAAGGAGAAAACCTGATAAGTTTGTGTGGGCTCTTGACGTCAAGGATTGCCTTAGGTTGATTGGATATTAATTAAATGTGTGTTGTGTGAGTGTATGAGTGTATTTTGAATTTCACATTGGGCATATAGCCCTGTAAATCAGTAATATTGTCTTTTCTTATTTCTCTTTTACTAGAATAACCAATATTCAAATCTCCATCTCATTATTGTGCTAAGTAATTGGCAATATAAGTGCAAGGTCAATTTGGGAATTGAATCTTTCTGCCCTTAAAATTGAAGAAATAATTAGATGCCTATATATTAGATCAATCATAGTGCCCTTATAACTAAACTATTTTCAACAAACATCTGAAGAATTAATGCATTTAGATATATATATAGCAGGTATATGTATGTGAATTTCTGTCTAAGAGAGGGAGAGAGATATGGAGGGGGAAAGGACCTATGTATTGACTGAATCATATGCAATGAATGGAGGAGAGGGCCCTAATAGCTATGCTCAAAACTCCACCTATCAAATATACTTTTCGATCTATTTTCCTATTTGGTGGTTTGTATCACATAGCCATCTATTTTTCTCTTTATATATGCCTTTTTAAATGAAGCAAGTTCGACAATTGTTAGTGTTTTCTGTAAGTTCTATTTCAAGTATTTTTTTTTTATTATAAATATTTGTAGGATATTGAGAAATATAAATTGGGGAGTCTGAAAACTTTTCATTATTTAAATCAATCAAATTGCTATGAGCTGAATGGTGTAAATAATGCTCATGAATATCTTGCAACCAGAAGGGCTATGGACACAGATGGATTTAGTGAGCAAGAACAGGATGCCTTTTTGTAACTTTAGAAGACAAGTTTTCTTTATGAATGTTCAATCAGATTTCTCATCATTATGTAATTCTTTTCAGGAGGCAAGATTCAACGTTATAGATGCAATTCTTCACCTAGATATATTGTGCTTTAGTAGTTCTTTGATTCTTCTTGGATTGAAGCTATACCATTTTTGTTGTCTTTTCTTTTTTCCTTTTTGTCTCATTGTTAAGCAAATTTGTTGGATTTTTTTAATTTTAAATTTAGGCCTTTTTAGTCTTTTTTATTTTGTGTGCCTAATTTTCATCATTTCATGTAAATTTTTTTTAATAATGATTAGCACCAAAATTCTTCTTTACTATCTTCAGTTTTGTTTTGTTTTCTAAACTCATCAAAGACCTAAATTTACTTTCTACCGAATAGAAAGAAGAAAGGAACCGAATTCAACCAATTGCCTTAAAAATTAAGAATTCCCTGACTCTAGACCAAAATATTCATAATTAGAGAAAAAATATTTTAAATTTGGAGATGGTTCTGGCTATAAATTAAAGTTTTTTTTTTTTTTTTTTTTTTTTTTGAACTCACATGTGCAGCTTATGTTTTCGACAACAGAATCAAAAGAATGAGATAAATTTAATAACTTTTGACCCATAACAGATAATGAATGGGATTTTTTTTTCCTAAGATGGAATGGATCAAGGATATGTGACACTAACAATTTGAGTCAAAATATTACTACCACTTTTTAAGATCTCATTTTTAGCAGTTTTTTCATGCATTGCATAAGTTAGTGACTAGTTTATTAGTAAACACCTTCCTCAAACGCCTTTATATTGCATCGAACCATGAACAGAGAAGAGGGTCCTAATAGCTATGTTCATAACTCCACCTATCAGGTATATATTCTGTAATATTCATTCTTTTTTTTTAAATCTATTTTCCTATTTTAGTTTGTACTGCATCTTCATTTTTAATGTCGTTTGTTAAATCAACTACTATCTTATATACATATGACCCTTGTATGGGTATTTGGTGCTTGGATGGTGTGATCATTAGTGTAGTGTATGACCTAAATTTAGAGGTCTTAATTTTATTCCACTACATTATTAATCTCTAAAGTTTTTGAGAACACTATTTCATTTGTGTGTATGTATAAGCTAATTAACTTATATGAAATCTGTCTAATTTACTAGTAAACACCTTCCTCAGACACCTTTATATTGCATCAAACCATGAACAGAGGAGAGGATCCTAATAGCTATGTTCATAACTCCACCTATCACTCTATCAGGTATATATTCTGTAATATTCATTCTTCTTTTTTTTTTAATCTAATTTCCTATTTTAGTTTGTACTGCATCTTCTTTTTTAATGTCGTTTGTTAAATCAACTACTATCTTATATAAATGACCCTTGTATGGGTATTTGGTGATTGTATGGTGAGATCATTGGCGTAGTGTATGACCTAAATCTAAAGGTCTTAAATTTAATCCACTACATTATTAATCTCTAAAGTTTTTGAGAAACACTATTTCCTTTGTGTGTGTATAAACTAATTAACTTATTTGAAATCTGTCTAGCACTAAATATGATATATATATATATTGACCTACTTGATAGCTATCACTTTGTCAAAAAAATACTTGATAGCTATCACTCTCAATTTCACCAACCAAGGTGGACAAAGTTACTTTAGAATGGATAAGCTTCTTATGGTAGGACGATAAGCGAACTCGAACGCAATAAAGTATATATTGAAAATTCAATATTAGTTCATTTGAGTTTATTTTGAATCAGAGCTGAGTTTATATGTTTGGAGTAAATTTTTATACAAACAAAGCTCACCTATTAATTGATTAACTTATTGATAGTCTTTTCCCGTTCAAAATAAATTTCATGATTAAAATCATTTATTCATGCACAAATGCATTTTAATGATAAATAACATATATATTAAAATTATATTATTTAAGTTCATTTATGATAGATAAGAACCTTTTTGTTCATGAAGAACTAGGGATGGATCATTGAAAGAATTGCATAAAGAAAATTAAATGCAGAAGATGCAAATTTTCATGTTAAACTCTCCTGAGAATATTTATTTATTTTTGCTAAGGGTATTTTAACTGAATTTGCACATTCTCATGCACAAAGTACTTGGAGGTCTAGGGAAAAAGGGTTCAAGCGGCAAGATTAGCAACATGTTATAATTATCTCTAAAAAAAAAACCTCTCTCCTGAGAAAATATGGTGGAAACAATGTAAGGGCTTGATGGGGTTTTGAAACTGGTCACCCAGAATTATTTAATTTAATTTCCAAGAAATTTGCAATAAAAAAAAAATGTAACAATGAATAAGGGAACACTTAACTCGTGCATCTCTAATAGCATAATCATTTTGATAATCTCATTGTTTTATTTCCATGAATAATCCATGAAAGCCCCTAGATATCATAAAGACATGGACATAAGCACACTCAGATCATTACTAAAACACTCTTGCTAGATAAGAAACAAGAGCCCATAACTCCATAAGCCTATATAGTGAACAGCAACAACTATGTTGGACATATGTGATTCTTGTTAGGAACATATGTCAATATTTATGTAGTTGGCTAATCTTTTGACAAAACGCACTTTACTTGTAATTGGGTAGATCTAGGACGTGTTTAATACTTCAAGAAACATGTTGTTCAAGTCTAGTATTAAAACCATGAAGATTGAACCAAAAAACAAGCGAAGAAAGGTGTTCAATAAAGCTGGATAGATAACTCAACACCTGCAGACATATATCTCGACAGCTGCTCGACACCTCTCGACAGCTAGGCTATCTATCGAGCTCTTAAGGTGTTTCTTATTACAATATCGACACCTTCTCGATAGCTGGTGGATCGATCGAGAAAGCTCCTATTTCCTCGACAGCTCCTTGATAGCTTCTCAACAGCTTCTACCTGTCGAAGTTTAAAGCTCGACATCTCCTTGACACCTCTTGATCGATCAAGGTTAGGGGAAGTCAGATTACTAGATCTGATTTTTGGGTCAGGCTTATGTATTTATGTAGGGTTTCTTTTCTCACAACCCTAGACCTATATAAGACTTATTTTAGAGGTCATCACATAAGAAAGAATATAAAAAGAACATATGCAAAAGGTGACCGATGTTTTATTCTCTTTAAAAGAAGCTACTGCATCTTTTGCGCCTTAGGATTTTGTAACCAAGTGCTTTTTGATCTTTATCCTTGATGAAGTGAAGAACTTTGCAGCTAACATCTTCTTCTAGTTAGTGATTAAGTCACGTACTAGGATTCGCGCAATTGGTTAGTCACGTACTGGGATTCGTGCATCAAAGGGTGGCGTTCATATATTGAAGAGTTTAGAGGTTCTGAAGCGGTGGAAAGCTTCTGCTGTAAGTTCATTTACGGGGATTGTAGAGTCTAAGGACAATTTTAGGAAGGTCTCTTTAACAAGTTTTATTTATAATAAATCTAATTAATAACTTGGGTTTAAAACTTGTTAATTCTATCAACCGGAGTCTAAATTTCCCAACAATATATATATATATATATATTGGTAAAAAAAAAAAATGGGTAGAGGAAGGTAACCAATGTGGCTTTTTTACCTGGATATTAATATAATAGCACCTTATTTGCTTCTGAGTAAGACCCCATACTCCCAGTCTGTGTGAGGAACTCACTTGTATTATTATATCATTTATTTATCTTATTTAAGCCAAAAACACATGTTTTTCACTTTCACTTCGTCCATTCAATAACTGCGCGAAGAAGACAAAACAACGAAAGACACATATCTATGCATCACTTTATTCTACGTATATCAACGTGAATACGTGATAATGCAGTTCATAGTTCACACATATTGCAATGTTACTTCACGAAACAAATGGGACCAAAATATTGAATTATTTATTCAATGAAAAGTAGTGACAAACACATGGGTCAATACATATCGTTAAGAAGTAGCCCTTGTAGACCACACATTTTTTAAACCAATCATAGAAAAACACATTAGTGTTTAGTTTAACTCTTTTAAGGGTATGTACAGCTGCGAGTTCTTACTCAATTATTGTTGCGGTACTGGAGGCCAACTTAGAGACCCAGTTGGAAATGCTTCTCCTGATAAGAAGTATTCTTTGATGCCACCAATGATTTTTGTTAACATTTTGTTTTTTCACCTGTATGATAATTACCCGTAAGTTCCATAACTAATATTAATTTTCTACCATTAATTTTTTTTTTTTAACCTTTTTTTTGAAAGAAAGAGAGAAAGAAATATATATATATATATATATATTATGTATGCCTTTGATTGGCGCCAAGAGCCTTGTAACTCAATTAATTGGCATTTTTTGTTGTGTCCATAACATCTAAGATTCACATCCATCTCTCCGTTGTAACAATCCAATTACTATGAGAATTTGAGATAGTAAATAAAGGCGAAAACACTATTTTGGTCCCTACATTTTGAGGTCACAATTAATTTAGTTCTAACATTTTAATAGCAATCAATTTGGTCCTTACTATTAAGTCAGTAATGAAAAATACTTACATGGCAAACGGCGTGTACACGTGGCACATTTAAGTTGACGTGGCAAAATAAAATAATATTAAAATTTTTTAATAGATTTTTAAAATGCCATGTTAGCATTTAATTTTTTTTTTTTTTTAAGCTCAATTAAAAAAAAATGGTTTCTCAATTTAAAGAAAGATTAAAAAAAAAAAAAAATAGTTCTCATGAAAATAATTAGCACCTAACAACAATACAACATTACAATTTTTTCTTACATTTTCTCGTACTTTATTGACAATTAATCAAATACAAAAACACTTTCTTGATTTTTCTATCTTAAAACCTTCAATTCAAATACATTCTACAACATTTCACCTATGTACAATTGAGAAACATCCGGATCAAAAAAAGCTAATAAAAAATTGAAATTTTAAAACACACAAAATCTAGTAAATTTTCATTCGCGAGCATTAATGACTTTCTCAGTAACCAAACAGGGAAGGAAAAAAACCCAAATGGAGAAAGTTGATTTCATTCTAATTGTTATTTGTTTCTACAAATGAACCGAAAATATTAACAAGATTTTTGGTTGTTATTTGTTACAAATATGAGACGTGTTTCTCTTGAAGAGGAAGTAGGAACCCAGTCAAAGCTCTCTATGGAAATCAAGCGAATCAAGTATATTATCACCTTCTGAATAGAAGTACCAAAATATACCACATTGAACCAAGGCAAAAGTCAAGATCATCAACCATTAGTTTTGAAGAAGACAAAAGCTTCTACGATTACATGAAAGAGGAGTTCTTGACAAAAAATGGAATCATTGGTCATGCATTGTGATGCTCAAATTGATTGAGTGTGGGTTGTATAGATGTGTTTGAAGTCCCACATCAATCATTTATTGGGTTGATCTGGGTCATTACAAATGGTATTAGAGTCAATCTAATAATTCTGTGTGGGCTCAATCAAGATGTCAAAAATATTTAAATAGAGTTTGTTATTACCTAGATTAATTAGGTATTGATTAAGTGTGTTGTGTAAGTGTATTTTGGATTTCACATCACACATATAGCCTTACAGCTGAATGATATCATCTCTTCTCCTTTATGAAAATAATCAAGATTCAAATTGTACTATGTATTTGACATCACTAGGAAATAATATCTTGGTGAACACACTTTTCTTGGCCAAAATGGGCATTTGTCCCTTTCGCCTAAAACAAGTAGCAAATGTCCCTGTTCTGAAACTATTTAGCCATATGCCCCTGTTTTAAACTCAATTTTCTAAAAATTGAGTTTCAATGAAAAACTCGATTTTTAGAAAATCGAGTTATAGGCAAAAAATTGTAAAAAAAAAAAAAAAAAAATTACAAGGAACTCGAGTTTCATGTAACATTTTGCAAGTAACTCGATTTTCATTAAATCGAGTTTTTCATTAAAACTTGATTTTTAAAAAATCGAGTTTCAAATAAGGGCATTTTGGTAGATAGTTTCAGAACATGGGCATTTTGCTACTTGTTTTGGCTCACTTTTCTTAGACGACTGTATATTGCATCAATTGTAATGCTCTTATAACGACAATTATTTTCAACAAACATATTAAGACATGCACCTAGAAATATATAGCAAGAATTTATATGTGAATTTCTGTCTCTGAGAGAGAGAGAGAGAGAGAGAGAGAGAGAGAGAGAGAGAGAGAGAGAGAGAGAGAGAGCTCTAAGCCTCTAACAGCTATGCTCAAAACTCCACCTATCAAATATACTTTTTGATCTATTTTCCTATTTGGTGGTTTGTATCACATCACCATTTAATGGTGTTCGTTAAAGCAACTAAAACTTTTTAAAAATATTTTGGACACTAAAATTATTGAAATTGACCTACTCTATGACAATCAGTTCGAATTACCAATCACAGTGAACCAATAATCAGTACTTTCCTAGGTTAGGATTGTAACTATAATTTTTTTTTTTTTGGAACATGAAGATATTTATGAACAACTAGAGTCATTTACTGTTGGAAAGTTTTAGCTCAAAACTAATTTGGATATCTTGCTTCAACCTATTATGTGGCGATTAAAGATATTATTTATGTATATTTTTAGTCACATGTTACCTAATGAATTGAAAAAAAAAAAAACTCCAAACTAATTTGAAACCAAATTATTTTATAGCCCCACCTATGAGACATAAGAACGCATTTGTTCATAAAGAGCTGAGGATGGATATATAATTCAATGTATAAAGACAACCAAATGCCGAAGATGAGTATTTTTATTTTAAATTCCCCTGATAAAATATAGTGGAAATAAGCCTAACAATTTGAGGGCAAGATAGTGTTTTGAAACTAATCACCCAAAAGTATATACATATATATATATATATATAAAACGAAAGATGTTTGATTATTTGTTGACTTCCTTATATTGTGCCATATAAGCTTTGGAGCCTCCACAATTTTTCACATCATTATTATTTTTCAAATTTGATTTATTCTCTTTATTATTTATTTTGAAGAACCCTACTCCAAGTTTCTAAAAACTTTACACATGGTGAAAACCTTAAGCTTCAATTGCCACCTTCCTTCTCTCTCACTCCAATCCAATCTCTTATCTCCAACGAAGATCCAGAAAGCCTGGTTGTTTTGATCCATTACAACCGTAACGCTGCTTTTCCTCTTTATCTTCTCTATGAATTTAAGTTCTTAATTTTGTCTTCTTTTATTTTTCTTTGTTCTTCGTTGCAATTTTTGTGCAATGCGAATTCAAAGACCAATCAAAGAGCCACCTTCTAAATAAAGAGAGGCCATTGCGTTAAATTGTCTTTTGTGTGCGTGGCATGATTGCACAAGTACGAATTGTTTTTTTTTTTTTTTTTTCTCATATTTGAGGTCTTTTTGTTTAACCAAAACCCTAGCCATGCTACTTTCTCTACATTAATATAGTACCCCTTCTCTTTGAATCTCCATATTGCTCAAATCTTAGTATCAATTTTTTTGTTTATTTATTTTAATTTTCTTATTCTAAGAATGAGGACACAAGTTTCGTTCTAGGCTCATGGGTACTTTTTTGGCTATGATATGGTAGGAATTTGTTTGAATATTTAGATATTTTTGTATAAAAAATTGTTAGAATTTTGTTTGTTTGATTTCTTAATTAATTATATCAACTCTATGTTTGTCCTTTATTATGGATTTTTTTTTAATTGCAATAAAATCCTAAATGCTAAAATATCAAAAATCACATAAAAATTCAAAAATTAACCAAAGATAATAATTAAATCCCATTTCTTGTCCTAAATCACTAATTGGCTTGCTTAAAATTTAAGTACCACTTATAGACATCATACAAATGAATGATATTCTCGGTTACATAATAGATGTGTTGCAAACAATATTTTAAAAACCAGACCGAATTAGCTGGTCCGACCGGTTCAGCCGGGAAGCGGGAGCCAGTCCAATTCGGTAAAAACCCCCAAAACCGGGTAAAAACCAGTAAAAAACCGAGGTTGAACCAAGAATTTTTTTAAAAACGGTTTGAATTCGGGTTTGGTTTTTAAAACCATGGTTGCAAACACTCCTAAATGAACTTCGAAAATCAAAGGCACAACAAAATGCCCCCACTATTGGGTTCTATGCTAAATAGCTTGAGAAACATGATAAGCTTGACCTCTTGATTTCAAATGCTTGTTAGAGGCAGTGGAGGTGAGAAAGATAGTCTAGCAGTCTAAAATAGTAGTATCACTCACAAATCTTAGAAGGTGATGGATTGTCATTTAATAGATGATCAAATTATCCCTTTCCTCTTTAAGAATATCTCTACTCATCAGAGCTAATAGATGTGTTAAAGATATATTAGACATATTAGCTTAATGTAATAGGTCCAAGCTCACTCCTACTTGTACTAGTAGTCTAGGGTTTAGTCGCCTATATATACTCATGTTAGGGTTCATTATAATACAGATTATTGTACTACACTCTTATACAATAAAGATGTAACCCTTAAGGGATTCCTACGTGGATGTAGGCCGACAAGGCTGAACCATGTAACCCTCATGTTCTCGATGTTCCTATTCTATACTTCCTCTTCTGCATCCACTCTAGCATATACACCATGGTATAACACATCTTGTTGCTAATATATTTAACATGGTATTAAAGCCAAACTTCGTTCTTGGCATCAAACAAACGTCTCTAGCAAGCAAAGAAGATTATCACGTACACATTACCACTTTCTAGATCTAGACTCCACAGCATCTTGCAGCCACCATGGCTTTGTGCTATGTCAAAATCCAACAACCAAGCAAGCCGTGACTTAACTTATCAGATCTATGCAAATCTAAGCTTCACCTAATGAAACCAATGTCACAGACGTGCTCCACAACCTCATGTGACCAAAACCCAACAACTCAGCCCCAAACGGAAACTTCATGCTCCACCACGCGCCGTCAACGGCTCTGGAACCTCCCCACGCGCCCCCGAAATTCTCGACTCCTAGGTAGGTTTATGCTTACACGCGCAGCTATGTCAACCTCTCAGCTCGCCGATATGCAAAACTCAAGAAGTCCGCTGTCGTTCTCGCTAACATGCGCCGCCTGGGTTTCTAGTTTCTCCTGCACGCGTCGGTGGAAATCTCATGCACCATCCACTCACCGAAGAACTACGTCAGCTTCTTCTAACGTCAACAAAGCCACACCAGCTTGATCCATATCAGCCCTAGCTACATCATCAGCCACGCAGCTCACCACGTCAGCAGTGTCGCCTCGTTAGTACCACGTCACCTAGCTAACCGTTGACCTGGACCGACCTAACATGGACCACTCAGTTCTGACCTGTGAGCACTGACCGGTGACTTTAACCAGGATCTGTTGACTTTGACTTTTGCGTTAACCTTTGACCAAAAGTTAAAATTTCTGAAAAGACCTATCTTACTCAGTTTTTCGCGTAGATTCCAATTTTGGACTCCATTTCTTCATTTGAATCTCCAAAATTAGTCAATTGGCACATTCTTCATTGTGGTTTCTTCAAAGGCATTCTTCAAGGTATCTCCAAGGGATCTTCTCATGCTTATCCAACCCCAAGCCTTCATCGAGCTTCCGCCTTGAGTTTGAGGAAGGGTGTTAGAGATATATTAGACATATTAGCCCAATGTAATAGGCTCAAGCCCACTCCTACTTGTACTAGTAGTCTAAGGTTTAGTCGTCTAAGGTTTAGTCGTCTATATATACTCATGTTAGGGTTCATTGTAACACAGGTTATTGTACTCCACTCTTATACAATAAAGATGTAACCCTTAAAGGATCCCTCCATGGATGTAGGCCAACAAGGCTGAATCACATAACCCTCGTGTTCTCAGTGTTCCTATTCTATGCTTCCCCTTCCACAACCACTCTAGCATATACAACATTGTATAACACATCTCGTTGCTAATATATTTAACAAGATGAAGTTCTTTCCATCAAACTTAATAGATCTCATAAGGAAACTCTTAGTGGTTAAGCTCAAGTCTAGTAGTCCCAATCTCCCTTAACTTTTCATTTATCCCCACCTTTCTTTCTCTCTCTCTCCAAACAAGTTTTTATGAAGTCACATATTTTCTAGTAGTTTTTCTTGAATCCAACCAAGTTCTATTCTATCATATTTTACCTCGATTCATATCATTTGTGCTCGAATCAAATTGCGTTGGTGGTTCATTTACAGCTAGACTTTTGGTAGAGCAGCCAGGCTAATTGGAAGAGTTAAGGGCACGATCATATTTGGTCAATATCTTTTGTTTTTAGTATGTCATTTGATCATTTAGAATATTTGTATGGATCTAATAGCTAAACAACGAACAAAAAAGAATTAGAAGCTTTCACAAAAAGCAAAACCCAAAAAGACATTGGATAAAGCTTGAAGATACAAGCACAATTATATATTATTTTGTTTACTAATTCTTTTGTAATACTTATTAAACCAAATTTAAAAGCATGTTATGATTATTGTAATATATTACTTCATAATATTTGTATGTTTCTCATTTTTAACAATTTTATTTGTGGAAATTTGACTACTTTTTTATAAGAAATGTTTAAACTACATCTTTCACCTTAAATTGGAGCTGATTTAGCTTTAAAATAGTTGAAATTAGACAAATATTTAAACCTGAACATGTTAACATTTGACCTAAAAGTTTTTCGTGCATCGCACAGTTAGCGACTAGCTATAATGAATATTAAAAACCACTTTTTCTTTAAAGAGAAATTGTGGAAGCTACCAAAGAAAAGGTCAAGAGGCCATAGCCAATTAATTTGACATCAACACACTTATCTATTATGAAAAACCACTGTGCACCTTTGGCGTAATGGTCACTCCACAAGTAAGAAGTATTACTTGTGGGGTGCGGGGGATAATGGCCAAGGTTCAAGTCTCCAAGAGAGAATTTTACACATATATATACTTAAATTAAGCTAAAGTAGAATTCTATCTTGTATATAAAAAAAAAAATGAAAAATGTCATGAAAATTATTGTATTTATGATTTTTTTTTAAATAAATTTTTTTTTTAAAAAAAAAAATGTAACATCTTAAATTTTTTAGTAACTGTGCATCCTACCAATTTTATCTGACCTTCCTCTATAATTGGACCTCAATAGACTCAGTCGGTCACATCTGGACATTACCAAACGTGATCCCTATGAAGCTTGATAAGTTGCATCATGATCACACTTTGCCAGATCCTACGTCCAACATCAAAAATCCAAGCTGCAAACCGCCATAAATTTTTTGTTGTTTTCAAGTACAGGGTCAGTGGCCAGGTCCTCTATGATCTTTGTTTTCTATTGCTGCGATCGGCTAAACTTTTTCTTGTTCACAGGCTTTCTGTACTAGGGACTGTTTCTGGGACGGCAAATAACTAGTCCAGCTTTGTATTTATCATGACTCATACAAATCTATCATGCATATCAACTCTCATTTCTGTACAATTTTAGCTTGGTGATTAATTTTTTTAACTGAAAAATAACATTTTGGTCCAGAGTTAACGTTAATTTATTTCTTATATTTTGGTAATAGTCAAATTTGTCCATTTTATTTTCAATTTGCAATCATTATGGGTCCAATTTTGGGTTTTTTTTAGTTGCTAAGTTGATATGTGTATCTACCGGAGTAGAATATTGATAAATTAGAATTGTGTTATTGTGTTTGGTTGTAAAAAAAAAAAAAAAAAAAAAAAAAAAAAAAAAAAAAAAAAAAAAAAAAAAAAAACCATGATTTTATGGTATGGACCAAGTTGACAACAAATTAAAAATAACAATGACTAAATTGATAATAATCCCAACATGTAGGAACTAAAATGGAATTTTCTCCTTAATTCTACCTACCATTTCAGTTTGCATTGTAATGATGGCTATAAATATTGTCAAACTGAAGTTTCAGCCCAAAAATAAAAAATAAAAAATAAAAAAAATAGTTTTTACCATTTTAGTTTGCGTTGTAAGAGCATTAGTATCAGGAAATGCTACTCTATTCTATTTTACCGTCCAAAAATTACTTTATCAATTATACTATCCCATTATACAATACTTTCAGCATCCCAAATTTTTATTCTCCTATTCTACTCATTAAAATAATATATCTACACAATAAAATAATATTTTCCCCAGTCACTATCATTTATTCTTTCTTTCTCCCAATCACCATCACAATAAAATATTAGTTTTTTTTTTTTTAATTGTGCTATAGTGCAATTCTAAAGATAGTGCTATAGTGCAATTCTAAAGATAAAAATGCACTGTAGCACTATTGCAAAAAAATTTGCAATACTTAGCAATAGCATTTCTTGATGCAATATATTTTGGGGCTTGAAATGCCAAATATCCCTTACATTTGGCATTAGCCTTCCCCAATACTAATGCTCTAATGATGGCCATAAATATTGTCAAACTAAAGTTTCACCCACACCCCCCCTCCCCCTCCCCCCAAAAAAATACTATTCCAATTTGCATTGTAACGATGGCCATAAATATTGTTAAACTAAAGTTTCACCACCCCAAAAATAAATAAATAAATAAGTTTTTACCATTCTAGTTTACATTGTATAATGGCCATAAAGATTGTCAATCTTAAGTTTCACCCCAAAAAAAAAAAAAAAGTTTTTACGAAATCTTTGATTTTATATATTGTAATTTATAACAGAATTTTTGCAAAACCTAAGTTTAGAATCAATAAATAGATGAGTTTCTAGATTTTAGTGAAACTTTGAATTTTTTTTATAAGATTATAGAAATTTATTTGATATGTAAAAAAAAAAAAAAAAACAGTTACTTTGCTTCTTTTTTTTTTATCCTAAAATACCGATTCCTTCTCTACAACTGCATCAATTGAGGTGCCTTTATATTCACATCTTCTCTCAACAAACTCCGAAAGGCATGCACATTATTAAAAAATAATAATAATAATACATATAGCAGGTGCATCTGAGTTTGTGAGTCTCTGAGAGAGAGAATGGAGGACAAAAGGACTCATGAATTGCCTGAATTATATGCACCGAATGGAGGAGAGGGACCTTATAGCTATTCTCAAAACTCCAATTATCAGGTATTCTTTAATATTTAGAACTTCTTTTTTTTCACTTTTCCTGCCATTCATTGGTGTGTTTGTTGAAAGCATCAACGTCTTGTATGAAATCTGTTGGAAACTAAATCAATCTATACTGGCCTGCTTCATAGCAATCACCTGTAATTTCCAAGCACAGTGGACCAAGTTACTTTCCTATGAGAGTCTAACTATATTCTACACAGAACCTGGGATGAGTAATTGAAAGTACTGTTTAAGAAAAACAATTGCAGAAGATGAGCATCTTTACATTACATTATCCTGAGAGAATATGGTGGAAATAACAATTTGAGGGCATGACAGTCTTTTAACATAAAAGCAAAGAAAGTCGTACCCCGTGCATAAAACTTTCATTTTTGCAAAATATAGGAGAGGTGATTGAATGTTGGAATTATTGTAATATTGATTACTCGAAATTCTTTTGTTTCATTTCCTAGAAAATTACATTCCGAATCTAGCTTACGTTAGAATTCTTTGTCAAATTTAGGTTAATGCAGCCAATCAAAATATATAGTGATTTTTCATGGTTTTAATTATGATAATCACCCCTTGTTCTGTAGAGAGGAGTTGTGGAAGCTGCCAAAGAAAAAATCAACGAGGCTATAGCCAATCACTTTGACATCCAGACCTTTTGTGGTTCTAAAAACCCAGTTTGTATAGTAGATTTGGGTTGTTCTACAGGAGCCAATACCTTCATTACAGTGCAAAACATAGTAGAGGCTATAAAACTCAGATACAAATCAGGAGTAAATGCTCAAATCCCAGACTTTTTAGTGTTCTTTAATGACAATGTCTCCAATGATTTCAATACTCTGTTCAAGTCCCTCCCTCCCAATAGGCAATACTTTGCAGCTGGGGTACCGGGTTCTTTCCATGGTTGCCTGTTTCCCAAGGCATCTCTGCATTTGATTCACTCCTCTTGTGCGCTAAACTGGCTCTCCAAGATTCCCATTGAGGTTATGGATGAAAGTTCTCCTGCATGGAATAAAGGGAGGATTCACTACACAAATGCAACAAAGGAAGTTGTGGAGGCTTATGAAACTCAATTTGCCAAGGACATGGAGTCCTTCCTGTTTTCTAGAGCACAAGAGCTTGTGGTCGGAGGGTTACTAGTACTCTTTGTACCTGCCGTCCCTGATGTCATGAGCAATTCTGACACATTTACTGGTACAGAGCTAGACATTCTAGGATCTTGCCTAATGGATATGGCCAAAGTGGTAAGTAAGCAATTCCTCTCCATTAAACCAGGATGACTGATGCGATTGATAATTTAGTTGGTTTTTTTCCACACACTGGTTAGCAAGATATATAGCTAGGACACAATTTTCCTTTCCCCCACTACACTGTGTGACAACTCAAATAGGTATCAAAGTGGAATTTTAATCAAATGGTTTTAATTAAACATGTGATAGGTTTTTCCACGTACACATAGATAGTCTTATAAAATGTCATGTAATAGCTTGAAGGAATCTCCTATAACCTGGTTTAGAGAAAAACTATGTCCCAACTTAGTTCAACTTTCACCAAGTGGAATTGAGATATAAATTGTCCATCCTAAACTATAATGGGACATTTACAATATTATGCACTTCAAAAATATTATACCAACCTCAGAATTTGAGATCAATTTATAATTTGTCTGCTTTACAATTTATATCAATATTAAAATTAGCAAATTAAGGGACAATATTCACCAAAGTTATGAGAAATTGACACTAATTTTCCCACAATATGATACTTTGACTAGATTAGATGGTGGATACTAGATAGACATTGTGAATTAATCTCGAATAAGGGTGTTTATTGCAATATCTATATTCTAGACTAGAATGTATATAAAAATGCCTTGTAAGTTGACACTCGACAACAGCAATTATAGGATGAAGGTTAGCATAGACTGTGGTTGTTACATTAGGTTATTAAGGTTGTTCTTTATTGTAGGGATTAGTCGAGGAAGCAAAAGTGGATTCTTTTAATGTGCCAGCTTATTACACCCCCCCTAAGAAGTTGAAGGCATTGATAGAAAGAAATGGAAATTTCAGCATTAAGAGAATGGAAGTATTGAATAACCAGAAGAAGCATCTTATCTTGCAGAGCGCCTCGCTGCGATCTTTATACTTGAGAGCCGTATTGGAAGGAATAATTGAAAAACATTTTGGAAATGAGATCCTGGATGAGTTGTTTAATCGCTTCACTCACAAAGTTGAAGGATCATCTTTTTTCTTAAATCCAGAAACTGATAAATTAATCATATTGTTTGTCCTTCTTGAATGCAACAATTAGATTTCATTGTTATTCCAGCCAAATAAATCTTATCATTTGTCATAAACGCATAATCTCTCATTACAATAAGCTAAGAGCCTTGTACTTGTAGCTCAATTGATTGACACATTCTAGTGTTTCTAAAAAAATTCATTATTCAAATTTCTCTTCCCCAATTATTGATGTATTCTACTTATCAAAAAAAAAAATATTGATGTATCCAAAAAAAAATTTTAAAAGAAAAAAAAAAAAAAAAAAAAAAAAAAAAAAAAAAAAACTTTGTGTATACAATTACCCACTTATTCATATATCTAAACTCTAATTTTGTAATCATTTGTAGAATCCTAACATTTATTTTCTTTGATGTTCTATTTTTATTCAATTAAGCTAGGGACACAATAAAATTTTACAACATTCTCTAATACAAGGAGCGCTTGAATTTTCCAATGCTTATTTGCACTGTTTATTAGATGCTAAACAATGGTTTCCACTGGTTAAAGATCAATGTGAAAAAAAATTAACTAAAGTGACATTGGTTTCCAATGAGTTCTAGCTCAAGAAGCACTTTCTTTTCCCATAAGAACGGATGGGGGGTGAGGGTGCATGAATAACTTACTTTTTCAAAAAAAAAAAAAAATCTAACTAACTAACTAACTAAATTGTACAAAATCTTTTTTTTTTTTTTTTTTGAGAAAGAAATTGTACAAAATCTAAAGGTGATGTTGTGGATTTTCCCACCCACTCCTGTAACTTACCATTAAACAAAGGCAAACAAATTTTGAAACACTTTACATGGTTATTATAGGACTGCATGCTTCTTTTTATGATTGGACTGTATACAAATTTCATTTATATATGTTTACAAATATGGTATCGTAATTAAGCTCAATATACATTTTAAATGCTTCAGTATTAATTGAAGTTGCTTTCCTATTGATGGAAGCATATGTAATTCTCTTTTTTATTATCTTGATGTGGATTGGCACAATGCTTGATACTCATGTTTTTGTCACCAGTTTATATCATTTTTAATAAATTGATTGAAGCATTTGCTTGAAAACCTAGTGGTGCGGACACCACATGATGGCACATCTGTGGAGATTATCTTTATCATTTATGTTATCTTTATTTGGGTTTATCTTTAATATTGGATTAGTATTTGAGATTGTTTAGGATTTGTTTAGGAGTGTTTATCTTTATCATTATGATTCCTAGAAGCTATATATAAAGCTCCAGATGGTTCCTTTTGTACGTTATAGACTATTATCATTATTATTGAGATTATTTGCGTATTTGTTTGGTGGTAATTCCAAACTCCTTAGGTGGGAAGCCTAAGGTTCATTGGTAGGACTAATCTAGGTGGGAAGCCTAGGTTGTCCTGCATCAACCTGGTATCAGAGCCCAACCCGATCAACCCTTTCAGCAACCCAAATTCACGACTGACAACCCACAGCCATACTCACCATCAGAAAACAAATCAACCACCAGACATGCCATTACTCAAATACTTACCCCACGAGATTTGCAAACCAAAGCAACCCAATTTCTTACCTCACGAGATCTGCAAACCCGAATCTGAACCAATCCGTACCATATATCTTGCTTATCCACACGAATTCTTCATCCCAAAATCAACGGAGAAACCCACTACTCCCTCCAAACCTGTAACCCCCATTCGTGCCCGACTTTAGGACCACCACCGTAAAAATAAAAAAATAAAATAAAAAAAATAAAAAAAAAAAGTTCAGATTCACAACTTCAATCCACTAGATCAGAGACAGAGATAGAAGAGAGTTAAAAGCCACCACCCAGCTGCCGATCCCACCAACGGAATGATGCCATCGCACAACCGCCGCTGAAATCATCTCCAACAGCCGCCGCCGACACGCCGTCACCATCACTGCCACCCTGCCGCTTCACGGGTTCCGAGATCTGACTCACCAGTTCTGATCTCCACCTTCGATGTGCCACTGACAGTCATCACCGCCGAGCCCAGCCGCCTCTTCGCCGTCAACTCCAAAGATGTTTCACACTTGCTCTGCCGTTCCTTCTCTTTAGTTTTCCTTTGTTTCTCTAGTTTCGGTGTTAAGTTTTGAACTTTGGCAGATAAGCTTTTTTGTTTTATAATCTAGATCTTTCTTTATTGTATTTCAAAAAAAAAAAAAAGTCAATCAGGTCAAAACAGAAGCTTCAAGAAGGCTGCAGTGCACCACACGTGAGTACCACCAAGCTAACTTTCCACTTCCACTACACGTGAGGCCCAATTTCTCATTGTTAGTAGCTGACCCACTATTCAGAGGCCCAGGTTGTTAAGTCAGCCCAACCAAGGTGTGGACTTTCCTAACTTAATGAATTGAGATGCAATTTTAGATTTAACATCAATATGTCTAATATGTGCCTCAGCTTTATATTCAATAACATGCTACTGCCTTTGCCCTTTGTTCTGCTTAAACTTACACATGAATTTATTATTTTAGCTGTTGGTTTATTTTCTTTTAGTATTTTATTTTAGCCAAAAACAAAAAAACAAAACAAAACAAAACAAAAAAAAAATTCAAAAAAAAAAATTCCTTTAAATTTATTAATTCTCAGTATTAGTAGTTGAACTAGTCTAATCACATTGCAACAATTAGGTCCTTTTAATGTAATTCTTGTTGACACTAGTACTGCTTGAATGCAACAACCTGTGGAATTCATGACTTCTCTTCACATTTAATTTAACTTGAGTTTTATCCTTACTATTCACTTCCTAGAATTAGTTTGTTGATCTCTTTGCATGCATTTGCGTAGTGGTCGTCTAGTAACTAGTTCTGAAGAACAGTCTAATTCCAAATCAGAGTCTAGTTCTGAATCCCAGTCTAGTCCCCACCTAAACATGGATCCTCCTCCTCAAGATGAATTAAGACAAGCCCTTGCAGAGCTTACTGCTCGTCTAGGCCACTTAGAGGCTAGGTATGACGAGGATAATACACATAATGGAAGAAATAATAATAGACATGTCCCTCACCCTAGGCAAGACCATAGAGACAATGAAGACAACTCAGCTAAGCAAAATCAAAGTAGAGGCCCCTACCTTTGATGGTGTTAGGAACCCCCAGGTCTACAATGATTGGGTGCGAGAGATGAAGCATTTCTTTGAGTGGTATGACCTGTCTGAGGATAGAAAAGTTAGGTTTGCCAAAATGAAACTTGTAGGAAGAGCTAAACTCCATTGGGATAGTGTTGTCAACCACCTCCGTAAGACCCGCCAACCACCCATAACTCTTTGGGAAGAAATGAAGGCCAAACTCAATGAAAAGTACTTCCCAGTCTCTCATCTAGGCAACTTGTTGGATCAATGGCATGATTTGAGACAAGACAATAGGTCTGCTACTGAGTACGTAGAACAATTTGAAGAGTACAGGATACGTAGCAATGCAAATGAAGATGAGCCAATTACCTTGAGTAGATTTAGGAAAGGTCTCAATTATGATCTTCAAAGAGAATTGGTGGCCCGACAGATCTTAACTCTTGATGATGCTTATACCTTAGTGCAAGATTTAGAGCTGATCTCTAGGCCCTAAGGTGGAAAGAGATTTGACAATCGAATGTTGCCTCAGCAAGGTAGATACCTCCAAGGTACCCAAAATAAGCCTTACCCCAACAATAGACCCTTACACATAGAAAAGAACTCTCAGGGTAGGTACCAACAAGGCCCTCAACCTAGACCCAATCCCAACAATAGGCCCTTACGCCCAGAAGACAAAGGGAAGAGTGTGGTTAGAGAGACATTTAGGCCCAATTCTAGAATCCAGTGCTTTAAGTGTCAAGGCTTTGGTCATATGGCTGCCCAATGTCCTAATAAGACTTTGTTGATTGAAGAATTGGATGGAGAGGAAGAAGTAGAAGAAGTAGTCTATGAGCCTAACATTGAAGACATTGTAGAAATAGGAGATGATGATTCCACCCAATTAGCTTGCATTAGAGCTCTACTATCTTTTGATAATCTCAGTAAGGGTAGTCTTAATACTCCTGTAATGAGTGTTGTTAGATGTACTCTAGCACAGTCCAAAGAAAGTGATGATTGGAAAAGAAATACTATCTTCCAAATCTTTGTCAAGTGTGGAACCACAAATTGCAAGGTTATCATTGATAGTGGAAGTTGCATTAATGCAATTTCTTCTAAACTTGTCTCCCTCCTAGGTTTGAAGTTAGTTGCCCACCCTAAGCCCTATAAGGTTTCTTGGGTAGATGATTCATCTATCACCATCAAGGATAGGTGTCTTGTTCCTATTCATATCCTCACATACAAGGCTCAGATTTCATGTGATGTGATTCCAATGGATGTAGGACACATAATTTTGGGACGTCCATGGCTCTATGATTTAGATGTCACTCTATATGGTCGCTCGAACTCTTGTTCCTTCATGCACAATGGACAAAGGATTAAGCTTAACCTGGTCAAGACTAAGTTTGTTAGTGCAAGTAAGGCTAGAGAAGAGCCCAAAAAGCAAAGTATGAACCTTATTAGTCCAAAAGAACTTGAGAGAGCTGTCAATCAAGACTCCATCATCTTTGCTTTAGTTGTTAAAGAAGCTACACTAGATAACTTTGAAGAACCTAGAAAAGAAGTACGTTTAGTGCTTCAAGAGTTCCAAGATGTCTTCCCTAAGGAGCTTCCAAATCAGTTGCCTCTTATGCGTGATATTCAACACGCTATAGATCTTGTCCCGAGAGCAGCACTCCCAAATTTGCCCCACTATAGAATGAACCCTCTTCAACATGATGAGATGGTTAGACAAGTGGATGAGCTCTTGCACAAAGGATTTGTGCGTGAAAGCTTAAGCCCATGTGCAGTCCCTGCACTCTTGACCCCAAAGAAAGATGGATCCTGGAGAATGTGTGTGGATAGTCGCGCAATCAATAAAATTACTGTGAAGTATCGTTTTCCTATCCCTAGGTTAGATGATGTGTTTGATATGATGTCAGGAGCCACAATCTTTTCGAAGATTGATTTGAAAAGTGGATACCATCAAATTAGGATCCGCCCAGGTGATGAATGGAAGACTGATTTTAAGACAAAGGATGGTCTATATGAGTGGCTTGTGATGCCCTTTGGTTTATCAAATGCTCCTAGTACTTTTATGAGAATGATGACACAAGTACTAAGGGCTTTCATGGGAAAATTTGTGGTAGTGTACTTTGATGACTTCCTCATTTATAGTAAATCAAAAGAGCAACATTTGGACCATTTTAAACAAGTTTGTTCCACTTTGAGGAAAGAAAAATTGTATGCCAACCTCAAGAAATGCTCTTTCTTTAGTGATAGTGTCATTTTCTTAGGTTTTGTGGTCTCATCCAAAGGGGTTTCTGCTAACCCACGAAAGGTCAAGGCCATAGTGGATTGGCCCGAACCCAAGAACATTCATGAGGTTTGCAGTTTTCATGGGCTTGCAACTTTCTATCGCCGCTTCATACGTGGATTTAGTACAATCATGGCACCAATCACTGATTGTATGAAGCAAGGCGAATTCCAATGGTCAAATGCTGCTGGTAAAGCATTTCAAGAAATCAAGAAGAAGATGACAGAAGCACCGGTGATGCGCCTACCAGACTTTGATAAGGTCTTTGAAGTGGAATGTGATGCGTCTGGTGTAGGCATAGGAGGAGTTCTTAGCCAAGATTGTCACCCTATAGCTTACTTTAGTGAGAAATTAAATGAGGCTAAGAAGAAGTATTCAACATATGACAAAGAACTCTATGTTGTGGTACAAGCTTTAAGATATTGGAGTCATTATTTGACACCCCATGAGTTTGTCATTTACTCTGATCATGATGCTCTCCGCCACATCAATTCCCAAAAGAAATTAAATGCTCGACATGTCCCTTGGGTTAAGTATTTGCAAAGATTCTCTTTTGTTTTGAGACATAAATCTGGTGTTGAGAATAAGGTAGCTGATGCTTTAAGTCGTCGAGTCACCTTACTTTCTGTGATGAGCACAAAAGTCATAGGGTTTGAGAAGTTACAAGAGGAGTATGAATCTTGCCCAGATTTTGGAGAAGTGTACACTACACTTAGGACCGAACATTTTCAGGCTGTTAATGATTTTATCCTCCGAGATGGCTACTTGTTTAAAGCCGATAAGCTTTGTATCCCCCGCACATCAGTTAGAGACTTTTTGGTTTGGGAAGTGCACGCGGGAGGACTTTCAGGACATTTTGGACGTGATAAGACAATTGAAAAGGTAGAGAGGCAGTTTTATTGGCCAAGTCTTAAGAGAGATGTTGCTAAGATAATTGGTCAGTGCCGTCAATGTCAGTTAGCTAAGCATTGCAAGCAAAATACTGGCCTTTACACTCCTCTACCAGTTCCACACCGTCCTTGGGAGGATATTAGCATGGACTTTATACTAGGTCTTCCCCGTACCCTTAGGAAGTTTGATTCCATCCTTGTAGTGGTAGACCGGTTCTCTAAAATGGCTCATTTTCTTCCATGCTCTAAGACTTCTGATGCATCCAAGGTAGTCAAGATTTTCTTTGATGAGATTGTTAAGTTGTATGGGTTACCTAAAACAATTGTGTCAATTCATGAGCTACTTTTGGAAGACCCTTTGGCACATGATGGGAACAAAGTTGAAATTCTCCACAGCATATCATCCTCAAACTGATGGTCAAACTGAGGTTGTCAATAGGAGTCTAGGAAATCTTTTGAGGTGTCTCATAGGTGAGAATGGTAAGACTTGGGAATCTATACTCCCTGTAGCCCAATTTGCATACAACAACTCAGTCAATAGGTCCATAGGAATGAGCCCATTTGAAGTTGTTCATGGTTATACACCTAGGAGACCTTTAGACCTTCTCCCAATGTCCTCACATGATAGGGTTTCTGTGTCTGTAGTAGAGTTTGCTAGTCACATGCATGAGCTACATAAAGAGATCAACAAACGAATTCATGCTAGTAATCTTAAGTATAAGACTCAGGCTGATTTACATCGACGTCATTTAGACTTTGATGTAGGAGATTATGTTATGATTCGTATCAGGCCTGAACGGTACCCTTCAGGAACTGTTAAGAAACTGTAGGCCCGCAGTGCTGGCCCATTCAAGGTATTAAAGAAACTTGGACCTAATGCTTATGTGATTGATATACCTTCAGATTATGGTATTAGTTCCACTTTTAATATTGCTGATTTAATTGCTTTTAAAGGTCCAGCAGTTATTCCCTATGACCCTTTTGATGATCCACCCTCTTCTTCTTTGGCTAACCCTATCCCTAGCCCTACACCATCTTGTTTCCAAAAGGCGCATAAAGATATTATTGATGTTATTTTGGATGAGCAGTCTCTTTTCACTAGGGATGGAACAGTTCAGCGCTTCTTGGTTCGCTGGCGAGGACGGCCTAATTCTGACTGTACATGGATCACCAGAGAGGAGTTGCAGCAGCTTGATCCCGCTCTTTTGGAGGCTTACTTGGATTCACTTGCTACCACTTCATCTCTACCTCCTATCACCCGCACATATGAGCATCGACGGAGGCGCCATGCTAACCCAGTGAGCTTGTGGCTTGATGGAGCTTATTTTGATGTCACTTGATCCTTTGAGCTTTACTCGACGGGGTCGAGTTTCTCCCACCCTAGGGGAGTTGGTGCGGACACCACATGATGGCACATCTGTGGAGATTATCTTTATCATTTATGTTATCTTTATTTGGGTTTATCTTTAGTATTGGATTAGTATTTGAGATTGTTTAGGATTTGTTTAGGAGAGTTTATCTTTATCATTATGATTCCTGGAAGCTGTATATAAAGCTCCAGATGGTTCCTTTTGTACGTTACAGACTATTATTATTATTATTGAGATTATTTGCGTATTTGTTTGGTGGTGATTCCAAACTCCTTAGGTGGGAAGCCTAAGGTTCATTGGTAGGACTAATCTAGGTGGGAAGCCTAGGTTGTCCTGCATCAACTAGGGACCCTGATAGATCATATTTAGCCTAGGGAAATTGTGAAAGATCTTTTGACGAATTTTTTATTTCTATATGATTATAGACATAGTGATAATGATTTTTTGGCAGCTTCCATTTGAAATTTGTTGGGGAATTTCTAATTTAATGTCTAGAGTATTAAGAGACAAAACTACCGGTACATTATTCAGTAGTTCTATTAAGATGTATGGTGATCCAATTTTGTATGAATTTAAGGTAATTTTTTACATTTAACTTGAGGAATTTTGCTTGCTGTTGTCTTGCTATGGTGATTGGTATAAAAATTTTTGGCTGTATGGAGATAAGTGAACAAAATAATTGCATATCAAATATATGGTAACCAGATACATAGGTGTTTGTAATTTTGTATGTGGTTAACTTCTAAATGATCATATGCAGTACATCCATAAATGGGATGGCACTCTACATTGCTTGTGCCTATGATACAGCTGACTATAGTTTGGTGATTGCTTAAATGATTGTCAATGTTATCAGTTATTACTATTACTATTACTAGTACTAGTACTGGTATTATTACTATTATTTTTACCACTATCATTATTTTGGCTAGGGGAAGTCAGGCTCATCCCTATAGGGATGAGCGGGATGAGCTGGAGGCACCACTAGGCCCCGAGGCCTTTGGAAATTTTTATTATTTGCTAGCAAAGAAAAATTATAATGATATATCTGTATTTGTCTCATTTAGTTCTATATGAAAAATTATGTGTCCTTGGGCAGAACAAAGAAAATCACCCTTGCAGCGTGCAACATATGAATATCTGAGAGGAAAGATATTGGATGTATTTCCAGACTATCGGAAGGAAGCAGAGGATCATCTCTCGAAAGCTGTAAGTGAGAAGAAATTGTTAGTTTCAACAGTGCCATGTCTTGTAGTGCTCCATTTGAGTTCTTTTTCAAACTTGGCTGTTCCATGTTCCAGGTTAAGTTGAATCCATCACTTGCAGATGCTTGGCTGTGTTTAGGCAACTGCATTGGAAGAAGGGATATCTTTTTTCGGCAAAGAACTGCTTCACTCTTGCATTAAGCAAGGTTATTGCTGATATTGGATTTCTGTTGATCTTATCAACAGACCTTCCTTTGTCTTTTCATATCATTTTTTTACTGATAAGTTTTTGTTTTCATATCTGTTACTAAAAGATGGCCATAATTGTCTCATCCAGGGTCCTGACAAAAAAATACTTTGTCAGTTGTCTATGCTTGAAAGAAGAATGGATCAAGGCAAGGCTTTTTTACCTGTTTCGGAAACCACTTTATGCTGTAGTCAGCTTTTCCTTGGCTCTTTGGTGCTTGTGGAAATAAATAAGAAGCCAAGAATGTTTAGCTTGAACTTTTGGCTTTCTGGGGCTTTATGTCTGGCTAAAGGGCATGCTAACCAAAAAAAAAGAAAGAAAAAGAGAACTATTAATGGGATAAATTGGATAGAAATTTCTATTTTTTAAGTGTACAAGTCAGAAGAGAAACCTTATTTTTATAATTACCCCTTTTGTAGGAACTGAGAGTGAGGCAGAACTTGTCGAGGAAAGCATTCAACATGCTAAGGAAGCTATTACTTTGCATGTCAAGGATGTAAATTCTTGGAGTAAGAATTTTTTAATGCTACCATTATCACAATATAAATACTTCATATAAATGTGATATACATGTGACACATTGCAATTCACATGACAATGAGGAATTGACTTAAAACATATAATTTATTTGTGATTTTTGGTCATCTTTGTTCTGGCTAGCTTCATTGTAATATAGCTGACAAATTGCTCATCATGCTGCACATGCATATATATTAGTTCTGGGACAGAAGTACACAAATGTGATGTCTCTTTCTACATTAAGCTGCTCTTATTATTTTCTAGTTACTTAGTTTTCTTGTAAATCTGACAGAATGCTTGTTCATTCCATCTACTTCTTTTTCTATATCCTGTAATATGGTTAATTTTATTGATAGACAACCTTGGAAATGCATGCCTTACAAGCTTCTTTGTGACTGGAGCTTGGGATCACAGCAAACTTCGGCAGTCTTCAAAAGCATACCAAAATGCTGTAAGTCTGCAGCGTAAGAACTTTCCCTAGGAATTTTCTGGTTCAAGATGATTTTCTCATGATTATGGTTTGCCAAGCATGTTGAATTTTCTCTCATATTCTATTATATAAAGGGTTTGTTGTCATTTCTTATATTATATCAGGAGAAAGATGATAGAATGAAGTCCAATCCAGATCTCTATTTTAACTGTGCCACTGTAAGTTTCAACTCTCTCTCTCTCTCTCTCTCTCTCTCTCTGTATTCTGAGTCATGTTGGTGAGGACTTCATTTGGAGAAAAAGACTTAATGTGACCGAGGATCCATAGCTGGCCCCAAATTTTGGGAATAAGACTTTGTTGTTGTTGTTTGTGAGGACTTCATGTCCTTTTTGTATTCAGAGTCATGCTCTTTTATGCCCCATTACTTTCTCTATCAACATGAAGAGCACAAATATGTTGTTGCTGGCTATTTACTGTTCAATGACTCATATGTTCTGTACATATACGGTGGAACTTCTGTTTTTAGGTAAGCAAATGTCTAGAGATCTATGAGAGGGCCCTTAGTGGATTTGAAGCTGCTGCTTTAAAGGATCCTGGTCTCAACGCTAAGGAGGAGGTTCAAAAGATGGTTAATCTTCTTGACAAGTTGGAGAATATGTTGTGGGTAATTAATCTCCCTAGTGGGTTTTTAGTCTTTTGTTTTATTTATTAAGTCTGTACACCCATGATTTTATCTTTTTAGTCAAGAAGATTTTGAAGTCTATATTGTTATTTTTAACACTGTTGTCATTCTGAAGTCATTATAGTATCCGCAAAATAAATTACCTATCCAAAGAAAAGAAAAAAGATGTGTAAAATATCCATTTATAAAGATGCAGTTGGAGTTTACAAGATTTTTCTTTCAGGGACATGCTAGATCTAAACGACTTGCATCTTTATCATCATCACTGGCTGCTGTTTATTGTAATGTACCTCTAACTTCTCCATGTATATGGGTTTGTGGTTGATTGTGGACTTGATTGAGCCTGATATCTTTTTTTATTACTTTGCATGTTCTTTTGAAAGTGAATTCCTCATACAAAAGAGCCACTATAGATCTTCTGTTAGATGGTCTGAACAAAGCAGTAGCTGTAGTTGGAAAAGTTCTATTCTTCATTAAGCATGATAATGTTGCTCCCCTGTAAGTCTTCTGTTTGACGACTCTATCTTAGTTTGTTAATTTGGATATTAAAATATTTCATGTAAGGTTCTGCTACACTTGTCTTAGATTTTCTATTGCTTATAATAAAACTCTAAATGTTGAATTGTCTAGTGGTTGCTAAATGATTCTCTCTCCACAAATTTTTGTTTTTGCAGATAATATCTATTATCTGATTCAAATCAGATATGCTTCATTCTATCAATATATGGTATTCACAGTGACACGGTAAGACTGACAGTTTAGGTTTCAATTTATATCTTTTTTCCCTTGGAGAAGGCTTTTTTTTTTCTTTTCTTTTTTTGGGGGGTGGTGGTGGGGGTGGGAGGCTGTTGGGGTATGAAGCACCCTTTTATCTTACGAGTTTATTCCATATAATCTGGTGGAAAGAACTTCTCTATCTATGAAATAGATCATTGAGGTTGCTTTCAGTCTATTCTTGAGTTATTCTTCCCACTTAGGAAGCATGGACACAGAAAAATCATCAGTGTGTCCATGTCAAATACAGACTGAAGTTTTGAATACTGTTTTGGACTGGCCACAGGAACAAAATATATCAGTATTGGTGTTCCGTTTTGGATTACTGCTATATGTATAATTCATATACGTATACTTGTATATATAAAGTAAATACTCATGAAAAAAATATAGGAATTACATAGTTCATGCCATGCCATTTGGGCACTAACTAAAATAAAAGTTGATAACATAAAACAAAATATCATAAGGTTCATAAAATCTCATACATAATTGAAAATCCAATGGAAAGACATTCAAGCAAATAGTATGACTTATTATCAACATAAAATTAAGGATCAAATTCAGGACCCCTAGTCAAGACATTATCATCATCATCATACTTTCCCAATCCAAGTCTTCTCCATCAAGAAGCTCAGGCAAATGTACCTTGTTGGGAGTGGATGAGCTTGCCAGACAGCCAGAGTGAGGTAGAGCTGTGGATGCCTAGTGCTGAGACTCGATATTGTGACTTTTTACTTGCTGTGATGAGTGCTGAGTGCCCAAGTTGGCGAGTTCATGAGAGATGAGAGTTAGAGTGCCAGAAATGAGAGGCCAAAAGGTCTGATTTGAGGGAGGAAGAAACTATCAAAAACCTAAAGTTCAAAAAAAAAAAAAAAAAAAAAAAAAAACTTAGCTCAAATTCTATTGGTAGATGAAACAGAGTTTTCGTCCGAAATGGCAGGAATTGGCTGGAATTCCCCAAACACTTCGGTATGGCCCAGTATTCGGGCCGATACGGAATTGAGGGTTGCTATGTATTGGTTTATGTGCCTGTACGGAATGCTAACTATTATTGGTTGCCTGCATGTCCATGACTTGTCGGGTGGAAAATTTTGATTCTTTATTGAAGACATGGTGGAGATATTACAGCTACCACACACACCAAAAAAAGATTTTTTAGTCCTCTTTTTTCTTTGTTTTTATTGTAGTCTGTCTTAATTATTTCGATTTTCAAGAATGAGTGGAGGTTAAGGTTGTGGGTTCAAAACCATTTGGATGTGTGTAACTTACCAATCACAAAAACAAAGTCTTGGTCCCAAAAATGACTTGTACTGGCATTGATGGCCAGTTAACTTTACTACTTCTAGGACTATGCTGCTGCTGCTACTTATAATGATGATGATGATGATTGGATTACTAACTCAATGGGGTGACTTTCACTCCTGGATAAATATTTATTTTCTTGATTCACTATTTGATAAACCTTCATGTTCCAGCTATACCAGCCAAATCTGGCCATGTAACGGTTAAGACTACAGTGGAATTTTCTCTCAACACCATTCCACATCATGAAATATGTCTTGGTTTTGAGGCTTTTCTACTGGAAAAAGAGATTCCATAAAAATATGCTTATTCCTTTAATTGATGTTCCTAAGTTAAATAACGAGACCATTCTTATTCCTGAGGCTCTTTTTATTTGTGTATATTGGAACAGCATTACCAGTTCAAGTCAATTCGTATAGATTTCTTGGAACAAGTTCTTGTTAATGGGAAAGCTCTTTCTTCTCGCCAAGCTGTCCGTACATCAATCTATGCACAGCATAAACCATACGAAGTTGAATCATGTAACTTGTGTGTATCATGCTGGTTTTTTTTTTTTTTTTTTTTGTTTGGTCCTGATTCATTTTGTGTTGTATCATTTGTAAATAGTATAGGGATAAAATATTTAAAGAAAAATATGAGATAATTTTTTGCCCCAAGTCAATTGGACAACAGAAAACTGTGCATTGCTGCATTATGTTGGGAGTTGCACATAGATGAATATTGTTCATGGTTACTAGTTGGTGTTCTTTCAAATGCTTGAGTGGTTTCTGTGGAAAGCCTCTGATTTTGTATTTGCCAAGTATTCATTTAAAAATTTCATGATGCTATCTTGTATTACTCTACCAGTGGTTTTCTCTGCTGAATGACATAATATATTATTTTTGTTTGGCTATATTAGTATTACCTTTCACATTGCAACCCAACAGTAACACAATTCATTGGGACTATGTCCAAAGAAACGGAGGTTGTTACTTTGAATCTTCTCTCTCTTGCAAAATCCAAAATATAGGTGTAAAAGATATGAGTAAAACTTAGGTGTTGGACCTTAGATTTGCCAAGATCAATTATGAAGTTGAACCACATGATTAAATTTGATTGTCATTAAAGGAAGATAACATAATTTGCCTATCATCCTACAAGGTACAAAGATGTGGACTGGACCTGGATACCCATCATGCCAGCAGCTCCAAGATGATGGTTTGACTATCTTCAGATAGGGAAATTCTTAGGTAGTCTTGCTGATCTTGTAGTCCTGGCCAATAAAAATAAGCCACATCATTAAAATGAGATTACATCATCATACTTGTTATGTCAAAACAATAAATGTCTCTTTTCATAACATCTATTACTTATTATGCATTTAATGGTAATTACTAATTGACATTATTGAAGGAAATTAATGCCTATATTATAATGATACTAAATTGTTTTTGGTTGTTTTTTTTTCTCATTATTACTTTTTTAGTTCAATCTTCTTTTGAAATTAAAAAAAAAAAAAATTAAACAACTAATGCATTTTCAACAAAATTATTGAATGAGCATTGGATGCGGAAGGTTAGGAAAACTAATAAGATGCAAATGATAATCATTTTTGTGAGTTAGGAATATTTTAATCGACAAAATTTGTTCCACGTTAGTGTAAATAGGATTCAAACCCTGGTCTCTTATTTGTATAGAAACCACTATTCAACCAAATTTCACAAGTGAAACTTAGGGTGTTGAAGCTGGACACGCAATGAGATAAATCAGCTCACTATCTAATGAACTTTTTATATTTTGCAGGGGCTAACCAGCAAGAAAAAAGTGAACAATTTTAACTTGCCCATATGTCTTCCATCCATGAAGGAATTGAGGGAAGTAATAATATATGCAATTAAGCTCAGCTCAATATTGTACTAAGACCTAAACTTAGTGAAAAACTATTTAAGTTAAATAAAGTTTTTTTATATTCACATGGAGACCATGTTCATATGTACAAGCCAGTGGTTATATACATGGTATAGATTTATTATATTCCCTTCTAATCATTCCTTTGAGAAAGACCCTTCTAATTATTTATTTGAGAAAAACCCTCATTATTTTAATGATAATCATTCATTCAAGAAAAAGACTCACTATTTTAATGATAATCATTCATTCGAGAAAAACCCTCATTATTTTAATGAAGCAAAGGTGGAGACTATGAATTTTATCCATATTTAAAAAAATATAAATTGAAGGTTGGTATGCATATTTCATTTTATTCTATTCTACCATGGCCTTGGGTGCATGCCTATGTTGGGTTGCCATGGCCTTTAGCTGCATGCCCACGTTGGGTTGTCATGGCCTACGTAGTGTGCACGCGCGTATGCCATGGCTTTTGGCTATGTGCCAACGTTGGATTGCTATGGCCTAAGCAGCATGCACACAAGCATGCCTATGGGCATGCTGGCATGCCCAAATAACCTCCTTTGGGCATGCTACACATTTATGATTTATCTATTCCATTCTTTCATAAACTCCATTTTGTTCCATTTGTTTTTTATAAATTGAATAATTTTCATTGATCAATTGCTAATAAAGACTTAAAAATCAATAGTGGGTGAATTGGTTTATAAGTGAAGTATGAAACTAACTCTTCTATTTTCTATTGTAACTATGTAATGAATATGAATATTGTCAACAATAGGTGTTCAAAATTCACCGATCATATACATTACCACGTCAGTTTATAAGTAGTATATAATAAAATTTTTAATAACTTTAGTATTTTTCTTATAATAAAGTCTTATTGAGTTGAAATGTATTAAATTTTTTATTTTATTTTATTTTATTTTGTTAATACAGAATAGACATTTGTTTTATTATAAACATTTGAATTTTAGTTTATTCTTTATTTTGAAATGGCCCGAACAAAATTTTATTTATGTTTGGGTCCCCAAAGAGGCAAAGATCAAATCCTGATTTTTGTCCCTACCGTGATGAAAGGCAAAGAATACTTAAGCAGGGAACACATGTAGTGGCAAACAAAAGCAGACTCAATCAAACCTACTACAAAAAGGAGTGGAATAATTAATAATTTTTTAAGTAGTCTTTAATATCATTGGAGCACTAAAAAAAAAAATTCTTGAAGGTAAAACAATCTAATTACAGAAGATGAGTATTTATGCGTTAAATTCTGTCGCAAAAATATAGCGGAAATAACAATTTCAGGACTTGATATTGTTTTGAAACTAATAACCCAAAATTTTAAGTTTTATTTCTAATCAAATTGCATTCCAAAATTTGCTACTGTTATATTATTTTCATGATTCTAATTATGATGAATATTAAAAATGATAATCACCACTTGTACTGTGCAGAGAGGAGTTGTGGAAGTTGCCAAAGAAAAGATCAACGAGGCTGTAGCCAATCATTTTGACATCAACAACCTTTCAGGGCCTCTAAACCCAATATGTGTTGCAGACTTGGGTTGTTCTACTGGACCTAATACTTTCATCTCAGTACAAAACATAATAGAAGCCATAGAACTCAAATACATATCAAAAGGAGAAAATACTGAAACCCCAAAATTTATGGAGTTCTTCAATGACCAACTCTCCAATGATTTCAACACTCTCTTCATCTCCCTCCCTCTCAATAGGCAATACTTTGCAGCTGGGGTACCGGGTTCTTTCTACGGCCGCTTGTTTCCCAAGGCATCTCTTCATTTTATCCATTCCTGTTATGCACTACAGTGGCTGTCAAATGTCCCAAAAGAAGTTATGGATGAAGGGTCACCTGCTTGGAATAAAGGAAGGATTTTCTACACAAATGCACCAAAGGAAGTTGAGGAGGCCCATGCAACTCAATTTGCCAAGGACATGGAGTCCTTCCTAATTGCTAGAGCACAAGAGCTTGTGATTGGAGGGCTACTAGCACTTTTCATTCCTGCCGCCCCTGGTAACATGAGCAAATTTGACATATTTGGTGGTTCGGAGTTGGACCTTCTAGGATCTTGCCTAATGGATATGGCCAAAGCCGTAAGTAAACAATGTCATAACTCATTGTGATTAAAGTAACGACATTTTTACTTTGATTCACTAATGACATTACTTTTACTTTGCACCAATCATAACAAATCATGCTTAATTGTGAAAAATATTACGTCTTGATTTAAAATTCTACTTGTTTAGTGCGCAAAAGTTGTGAATGGTTGTAATAATCATTTGTTGGGAAATTCTAACCAAGGTATAACTTTCAATAATTTGAAACAAGACACAAAAAATCGGGGTTAATTACAATCATTCATATGAAACTCCAAAAAGTTACAATCAACATCCTAATTAGAAATTAATTTATAATGTCAAGTCTACCATTCAAATTAGTATGTAAATTAATAAAAGTAATGGACATTTATCCATCCTACAAATTTCTACAATCAACATCTAGATTTCACAATAATCTATCCCTAATCTAAAACACTAATTTGGATGAAGAAGGACATTGCAAATTAATCTCAATCAAAAGAGTTGATTTAAAATTCTATTGTTTAGGGTGCATTGCAAACGTAACAAATTTTAAGTTGAATAACTACAATTATAGAAAGGACACGGGTGTAACTGAGCTTCCATGCTTCAGTGACTAATCTGGTTAGATAGTGAAATATTGGTTCATGAAAAAGTTACTACTTCCATGAGATAGAAAATGGTTTTTAATTGCAGGGATTAACTAGTGAAGCAAAAGTGGATGCATTCAATTTGCCGGGTTATTTCACCTCCCCTAAGGAATTGAAGGCATTGATTGAAAAAAATCAGCATTTTAACATTGAGAGAATGGAAATATTGAATAGCCAGAAAAAGTATGTGAGCTTGCGAAATCCCTCAATGTGTTCTTTATTCCTAAGAGCTGCATTAGAAGGAGTAATTGCAAAGCATTTTGGAAATGATATCATGGATGAGTTGTTTAATCGCTACACTGAGAAAGTTGCTGAGTCCTCTTTCTTAAATCTAGAAGTTAATAAATCGATTGTATTATTTGTCCTTCGAAAGAACAACAATTAGACTTTAACTTTATTCCAACGAAATAAATATTATCACTTGCAAATAAATGTAACAACAACGCTCTGTTCCCAAAGGCACTACCAGGCAATTGGGTACAGGGTATCTCCGAGCAACAATGCTCCCGACCAAGTTAGAGATGATTGGGAGGGGTTCACTTGGGGTATTCAAGCTAGCGCAGTCTTATTTCAGCTCTTGGGTCCAAATTAGGCCCTGAGGTGTCCGGCTCGAGGCCAAAGGTCCAAGAATGGGGACAAAGCCTAAGGCCTGTGAGGCCTAGGGCCTAGCACTGGAGTCATATAACGTGCTGAGAAGCTTGGGCCTAAGGCCTGTGAGGCCTAGGGCCCAACACTGTACAATTATATTTTCTTTCATTATTAGAAAGTAGTATTATACTTATTTTGTATTTATTTATGTATTTTATACAAGGTTTTGGATTAATGTTTATTTTTTCTTAAAATGAGTTTTAATACGAGGATATGCTTTTAAAGAAGATTAGAATTAATTCTAACAAATTTAGCAAAACCGCACAGGTTACAAGAAGTGCATGATGAGAGGATTTGTTTAATGATAAAGTGTTAATGGACTCAATTTTGACATGGGCCATTCCTTAATATTGAATGGTGCCACATCAACAATTAAAAAGCCAGATTGAGAGGTCAAATTTTATTTAAAAGTTGGTTTATAATTTTAAAAAACTTAAAACACCAAAAACTGAAAAACCCATTTGTATTTCGCTAGAGACCCATATGGACTTTGCAATCCTAGTTGTATGGAAACCCAATTGGGTTTTGAAGAATTGTATAAACTTATTAACGTCATAGCACTTAATAACTTTCTACGAGATGTCTTTTTTGTATTTTCCTTCTTTTTATTATTTTTTTTTCTTTAAAAGAGAAATCCATTATTAAATTGCATATTATCTTTATGCATAACATGTACACCTAACTTCATGATAGTCAATTTTATTCCATATGATCTATAAACTAATGTTTAAATATACTTTTAAAATACAAAAAATTTGAAATTGAAATATATTTAATGGTTATTAAGAGATTTGATATTGACAAAAATTACAACATGTAACTTAGGTCTAAGCCGGCCACACATCTTGTAGATTAGTGGCAGAGTTTGCTCTCCTTTGCTAGGAAAACCGAGGTTCGAAATCCCCATCCCCCCCCCCCCCCCTCTCTCCCAACTCATTGTTGTAGCTATCAAATATACACACAAAAAAGGACAAAGGACCTAAGCCTATATAAAGCTTGGTATGCTTCTAATAAATAAATAAGAACAGGATTTTTTTTTTTTTTTTGTACGTTAGATTCTCTAGAGAAAATATAATTAAAATAACATTTTAAGGGCTAGATAGTGTTTTGAAATTGATCACCCAAAATTATTCAATTTCATTTCCAAGCATATTGCATTCCAAAATTTGATACTATTAGATAATTTTCTTGATTCTAATTATAATGAATAAAAAAAAATGATAATCACCACCTGTAGAGAGGAATTGAGGAAGTTGCCAAAGAAAAGATCAAAAAGACTGTAGCCAATGATCACTCTGACATCAAGAACCTTTACAAGAGTATTCTCTTTTTCGTTGTTACATTTTATTGCAAGTGAATTTTATTTGATCGGAATAAAGCTAAATTCTAATTGTTGTTTCGCTTGAGAAGGACAAACAATACAATCGATTTATCAGCTTGTGCATTTAAGAAGAAGGACTCTGCAACTTTCTCAGTGTAGCGATTAAACAACTCATCCATGATATCATTTCCAAAATGCTTTTCTAGAACTCCTTCAAATGCTGATCTTAGGAATAAAGAACGCATCGAGGGATTACACAAAGTAAGATACTTTGACTTGTTATTCAATATTTCCATTCTCTCAAAGCTGAAATGTTGATTTCTTTCAATCAATGCATTCAATTCTTTTGGGGTGGTGACATAAGCAGGCAAATTGAATGCATCCACTTTTGCTTCACTGCCTATTCCCTGCAATTGAAAACCTTGGTCTATAATTGTAATTATTCAGCTTAAAATTTGAGACATTTGCAATGCAACCTAAACAATAGAATTTGGGAAAAATGCCCTAACACCCCCCATGAACTTTGGGCTAGTTTCTTTGGCACTCCCTAAACTTTGATTTTTGACAATTAAATACCTCAACTTTACACATGTTTCAAATTACTACTTCTGTTATTGCTGTTTAGTAATCTAACGTGGTACTCACATGAGCACTAAACAACGAAAACGTGTAGACAAAAACAACAAAAACAATTGTTTGCAGGTCCAATTTGAGAGAGATAGGATGGAACCAGGCCATGCCGTTCGTAATCCCGCCAGAGCCAACATTCATGGTCCCACCGGATTTGGTTCGTTTTCTCTCCAATATTTTTAGCTCAAAATTGAACCAGCAAACAATTGATTTTGGTATTTGCTTTCTGACTACACATGAGTAGACAGTAGCTTATCAAACGGCACTGATAGAAGTAGCAATCGGACACATATGTGAAGTTTAGATACTAAATTGGCTAAAATAAAAGTTTAGTGGGTGTCAAAGCAACTATCCCAAAGTTTAGGGAGTGTTAGAGCATTTTTCCCATAGAATTTTAAATAAACTCTCTAGTTCAAGATTAGTTTCCAATATCCTTCATCATCAAAATCAATGTATTATATTAGGGTTAGATTATTGTAAAATCGGGTTTTTGATTGTAGAATTTTTGTGGTTTAGAGTGTGTTGCAAATGCATTTATACTTTAGAAAGATAAGTATACATTAATTTATTAATTTATATACTAATTTGGATGGCAGAGTGGACATTACAAATTAATTTCTAATTAGGGTGCTGATCATAAATCTTGAAGTTTCATATGAATGATTGTAATTAATCATTTTTTCATTTCTTATTTCAAATTATTGAAAGTTATACCTTGGTTAGAAGTTTCAAACGAAGGTTAATTACAGTATTCTAAACATTAGAATTTTAAATCAACTCTTTTTTGAGCTAGGTATAACATTTTTTTAAAACTTTTTTCACAATTGGGCATGGCTTGTTATGATTGTTGCAAAAAAAAAGCATCAATGGTGAATCCAACTTCAAATGATGTTGCTTCAAATCATTACAAGCCATGTTATTGTAAACTTACCACTTTGGCCATATCCATTAAGCATGATCCCAGAAGGTCCAGCTCTGTACCAATAAATGTGTCAGAATTGCTCATCACATCAGGGATTGCAGGTATGAAAAGTGCCAATAGACCTCCAACCACAAGCTCTTGAGCTCTGACAAATAGGAAGGAGTCGATGTCCTTGGCAAATTGAGTTGCATAGGCCTCCACAACTTCCTTTTGCGCATTTGTGTAGAAAATCCTCCCTTTATTCCAAGCAGGAGACCCTTCATCCATAACTTCTATTGGAGCCTTAGACAGCCACTGTAGTGCAAAAGAAGAGTGAATAAAATGAAGAGATTCCTTGGGAAACAAGCGGCCATGGAAAGAACCTGGTACTCCAGCTGCAATGTATTGCTTGTTGGGAGGAAAAGACTTGAAGAGAGTGTTGAAATCATTGGAGACATGGTCATTGAAAAACACCATAAATTCTGGGATTTCAGTGTGTACTCCTTTTGATATGTATTGGAGTTTTATGGCTTCTATTATGTTTTGGACTGAAATAAAGGTATTGGGTCCAGTAGAACAACCCAAGTCTGCCACACATACTAAGTTTAGAGAAGCTGAAAGGGTTTTAATGTCAAAGTGATCGGCTATTGCCTTGTTGATCTTTTCTTTGGCAGCTTCAGCAGCCTCTCTCTACAACACAAGTGGTGATTATAATTTTTTTTAATAATCCTCGTAATTAGGAGCTTGAAAATAATCTAACAATAGAGTTTGGAATGCAATTTTCTTGGAAACAAAATTAAATAATTTTGGATGGTAGAATCCAAAGATTCCAAACAAAAAAAAATTTGTAAACTAGAATCCAAAGATTCCAAACAAGAAAATAGATCAAAATTATGTAGGCTTGAATATTAAAGAAGACCTGATAGATGGAGTTTTGAGCATAGCTATAAGGGCCCTTTCCTCCGTTCATTGCATATGATTCAGGCGATGCATATGTCTTCTTGTCCTCCATCTCTCTGTGTGCATATGTCCTCTTATCTTTTCTCTCTCTCTCTCAAAACTAACAAATACATATTCTATATATCATGGTTTTTTTTTTTTTTTAAGCAGAGACAAAAAACTGAAAAAATGACAGATTATTTTTTTTATTTTTTTTAATGAGAAATGACTGATTATTGATTTTTTGGTTTGACCAGGGTCGGATCCATGGTCCGATCAATAAAATAGATAAATAAATTTTATGTGAAATTTTATAACTTATAATAAGAAAATATTAAAAAAATATATAAACATTTTTTTATTTGAATACTATTTAAGTTCGGTATATTTATTTTTACAAATAATAGTTGAATAATTTAACTTTACTTATATGTTTTATAACTATTTATTATTTTACTAAAAAAACTATTTATTATTTAAAAAAAAGAGCAAACGTCACTGTGTCTTTTAACCACACACTGGCAGTTCCACACCGACACGGCCACACGTTTTACGTTTACTCCTTTTTCCTTTTTTTTTTTTTTTTTTTTTTTCCCTTACTTTTTCCTATAGCTCTTTCTTTTGCATAAGACTCTCTCTCTCCTCCCTACCCACCGTACCTATAGGCTACTTCAGCAAGTCTTCATCTTCCTCAAGATCTAATTCCAGTTAAAGGCTTAAAGCTTCAAAGCACAAAGATTTCTCAGACACTTCATCTAATAAAAGTATTTCTTCATTCCATTTTCACCCTTAAATCTAAGATTTTTTCCAAATCTTCATTTCATTTTTTGTCTAGTTTCTTTTTTGTTTTTTGTTTTTTGCTTTCAATTTCATTAACCGGTTTAACCTCTCTGGTTCCCGGTTTAACTGGTAGTTTTCTTGCTTTTTCTCTGTTTTTCATTAGCCGGTTTTGGTTCTCGGTTGAACTAGATAGTCCAGTCTGATTTTTAAAACCATACTTTATATATAAGTTGGATTCAACTTTAAGTTACACATAGTATGACTTTATCCAACATTACACTAATTAATAACTTTTATTGGATTAA
This sequence comes from Quercus gilva, assembly GCA_023621385.1. NCBI lineage: Eukaryota > Viridiplantae > Streptophyta > Magnoliopsida > Fagales > Fagaceae > Quercus > Quercus gilva. Next base: position 6,082,209 of record CM042473.1, read on the forward strand.
TATTTTAAAATTTTAACTACTAGATTACATGCCCTCTATGTTTTTAACAAATATGTTATAATTCATATTAATTGGATGTTATTTATTATTCAATTCATAAATTCATCTTTTATACAGTTTTAAAATTCAAAAACTTACTCAAACTAACAAATACATATTCTCTATATGAGTTGGATTCAACTTTCAAGTTACACATAGTTAGACTTTAAGTAATATTACACTAATTAATAAATTTTTATCGGAATAATATTTTAAAATTTCAACTATTGGATTACATGCTCTCTATATTTTTAACAAGAATGTTATATTTCATACCAATTGGATGTTATTTATTATTCAATCCATAAACTCATCTTTATACAGTTTTAAAATTCAAAAACTTAAGATTTAAACATTTAATAGATGACATATTTATAATCTTTGAGTTGAGCATCTTGAAATTTTGCAAGTATGGAAGGTATAAAAGGAAAATGTAACTAACGGTAGATTTGTCAAAATCTATATCTCATAAAAAAAAAATTAAGTGGTATAAAGTTTAAATATTGTTTAAAGTTACATTATGTGAAAAAAAAATAATAATAACCTTAGGTGCAACTTAATCTCACCCTATGTACGTATATTTCCAAGCGCATGCCTTCAGATATGTCTTCAGATGTGTTGATTTCTTCATCAAATTTATCACATGAAAGATTCAACTCGCGTTTTAATCTTGCCCGCTGCATTTAAAATTTTTAATTAAATGTTGTACTAGATACATTTTTAAATTTATACTATTTAATTTGAACCATCATATTAATTTATACAAGATTGGGAAGATCATATTCCGTATGGTTCCTTACTTCCTTGATTTGATGCTTTTGGCCTTAAGAAATATATTCACTTTTTACTGTTTTCAGTTTCATGCCGACTTAGACTTGCCCAAGATTGTTGTGCTGTGCTCCAATGATGTTATATTTTAATTGATTTAGACTTGATAAAGTATTCTCTCCATGAAAGCCCCTTTGACCTTTTATACAGTTTCCATCCTAAATTTTTTCAATTTTTTGGCTTCTTTGCCGAGAATTCTTTTTTTAATAAAAAAATTGATTCAAAAAAGAAGTACTCCTCATCGCAAATTTCTTCTCTTAACTTATTATCTTCCTTCTTCCACTTAATACTGTTTCATGAGAGTGGATGAAGACTCAAATCCATCTTTTTGTGTGGAAGCGTATTCAAATCCATATTTTTTCTAGATCCTTTTATTTTTTCAACACTTAAATCAAGACTTACGATACAGCACCAAATCCAAATGTGAATCTATTGAAACACCTTTACATTTTCTTTGCAATTTTCAACTCCATCTTTAACTGGTGTCATTTCTATGTCCGCAAATGCAATATTTCTCATGGTCTTCCTTGGTGATTACTTTATATTTTGCCATCTAGAGCTACTTTTTACTTTTGCCATCTAGAACATATGATTAAGACAAAGACACTCTTATACCGAAAGTTGTTTTTTTTTTACAAATATACTCTTTCAGCTTCTATAACTTTGATCAATTGTTATTAAAGATGCTTTTACACCGAAAGTTGTTTGTTTTTAGCAAATATACACTTCACCTTCTATAACTTTGATCAATTGTTATTCTAGTTTACTAAGTTTAAAATAGGAGTATTATTTTAGTCAATTAACATTGATACACCACCATTTTAGACTTAGTCCTTAGGTCTATTGCCACTTGGCTCTTACATCCACCATTAGAAAGTTACCATTAATTCCCTCAAAACATCACATTTTTAATGTTAAAAATAATATATTGATTGTTTCACACCACTTTTTCATCGTCTTTCTCTCTACCCATCCGCCCTTGCAACCACCATTCACGGTAGCTCTATCACCACCCATGACCCATGACAGCCTCCACTCCCACCCATGATGCCCAGGGTCACGACGTCATGACCTACATTTGTTATGATTTCATCAACATTAGTAATCTAGTAATTTGTCAAATGCATGATATTATTTTTCAGCTTTTTTATTTTTTATTTATTTTTTTATAATAGATACAATGTAATTTTAACATATGACATTTGTTATATGATGATTGTTCTTTATCATAAACATTATTAATTAAACTAACTAGAACCAATACATGTAGGATAAGTTGATGTTATTATTTTTCTTGTTAATTTTTAAATTTTTAAGCAAGACTAAGAAGGAGAGTTGCTGATGGTGTCCAACTATTTTAAGGCACGATTAAATTAATAATATGATGAATGTTTGGGTGCATTTGAGAGAGAGAGAGAGAGAGAGAGAGAGAGAGAGAGCAAAAATGGTCATGTTTTTACCTTTAACATATGTATAAATCTAACTATTTAGGAGTTTGATAGAGTATGTGGCATGTTTTACCCAGAAAAAAGGTTGTAACTGTGCTAGATCATTAGTGGTAATTAATGTTAGAATATGCATGCTAATCCACTAAAGTCTTTATAGTTTGTGAAGAAGAATTTGGAGCAAAAGTTCTTATATTTTTACAAAAAATGAATGATATTCTTTCTGGTTTATTGACTAATCACTTCAAGGTTTTTCAATATATAACCCTTGGATGATGTATTGAAAGTGACTTTAAATGGCCAAATTAATTGAATGATGAATCAATGTGGAATGATTTTGTAAGTAAACAGGCGAGTTTTGCATATTCGAGACCCACATGGACAAATTTGAGTCTTTTGCATATAGAAGCCTTAATAATATCAGTGTCCACAAGACTTGATATCCATCTGGAACGTGATTGGCAGTTACAAGTGGTGCATTACACCTTGTCTTATTGAATGCTCACAAGTAATCATGTGTTCCATTTAATTTAGCGTATCCACAGGCAGGTAAAAAAACGGGTGAGAGAGTCAATAGTCAATTTCTGTTTACTATTCTCTAAAAAGTAGATAAAGCATGTACTCAGCTCCGGGTTCCAAAAAAATATAGCTTAAATAGTAAATATTTCCAAACTCAAATCATTCTAAAATGAAAGTGAAGAAAACAAGAAAGTATACAGTGTAACAATGGCGGAATAGAAAGAACAGAGTAAAATCTATGTGATTGAATATTAGCAACACTAACTGAATAATACAATGTGCATAGTTCTCTATATATAGAGCAAGAGATAAGCTTAAATCTAATCTAACCAACTAACAACAATTCCGTAAAGCTTGGAATCAGTTACACTCTATTTACACATGTGATTAATGTGCTCTTAACAGAAAATATCTAATTACAAAAAAATATCTCAGCAGCTAATCCTTTGAAGAAGATGCTAACACGGACTCTGAAGCTCCAAGTCTAATCGATGTCGTATAGCTTGACTGAAAGAATTATCTTTAAAACCCAAAATGTCACCGTTTGTAATAATGAGATACGGTGCCCTTTTGCTGCAGAGTTAAAATATGACCTTCAGCTGAAACTAGTCGTTAGGCTCTGAAGTATCCATTCTTCTATCAGACAGCACAACATCACGACCTGACTTGAAGTCTAAATATTCAAAAGTTTCATTTAAATATTTTCTATGTTTGATAATCATCTAACACTTCTATTTGAGCTTCCACATTCTCGTTTTGGATTTATCTGCAAAACAGAAAAAATACAAAAGTTATTTTCTTGTTAAGGAAATTAAAGATTGAAAGAATTTTAAAAAAGAGCCAAATAATATTTATTTGTGCAATTGTACTTACTTCTTCAAAATTTTTGTTTTCTTTACTTCAGCAAAGATTGTTTCTTTGGATACTTCATTTCCATTCTTAGTCCCTCTTTTGGTTGTTTCCTATAACCAAAGATGCAATATGTCATTATGTATCACTGATAATATTATAACTTCATCAATAAAGTATAAGTGAACCATTTTTACCTGTTATTGTTCATTTCCTTCAATTTCTAAGACTCCAATTGCCGCAAAGTTTTGTTTGCGAATGAAGAAATTGTAACTTTCACTTGGAAGATGTAGGTTTTTCCAATTATGCATTTGATACAATGTGGAATAATATTATCGCCATCTTCATCCTATTATTTAAAAAAAAAAAAAAAAGATTTCAATTAGTGTAACATAATAGAATTAATTTAATTAAACAAATAACTTATTTCTATCATTTTTATACCTTCTTCCATATTGAAGAGTTGTGTACCAGGCACTTTAATTAACTTCTCTTCTTTCTTGACAAATACTACAAAATTTGCATGTTTTGTTGTATTTTTAACTTGCATTTCAAGCCTGTATCTGAAATATTATTTTCAATTCACATAAGCATTTATATATATTCAAAGTTAACCAATTGTAAATATATAAACTTACATACCTAATTTTAGGAAATTCACATGCTTTCATACATGTGTCACACCATAGTTTTAATTCATGTTTTTTTTTTTTTTTTTTAATTTTTTAGGACACTCATCAATCAATACTAACCACTCAAGCCAAAAAATTATAAGGTGATTGATGAATATCACCGGACTATGCAACCATAAAGTGGGATTGCATAGATACAAATTAATATCACTGGCCTATCGTTTGAAACCACCTTGAGATAAGACTAACCACTCAGCAATACAGTGGGTGATCTTACCTTCGCTTAAGCATGCTTATGGCCAAGCTCATGGGGGGTTGCCATCACGCATTGCCAAATTACTCCTCCCTAAAGAGCGTTTAGGAGCAGATCCTTCCTAGCTCTAGGAAATATTGATTTGTTGAGGAAACAAAATGACCTTTTTTAGGGCAATTCTTTGAATCTTGTCCTGATTTTTAGCACACATGCTAAGAAAAATCCAATCTTGAAGTAGGAAAAATTTCAAGTCCAAATTCAACATATTTTTTTTTAACGATTTTCAGAAGTCGAAAAATAGGAAAAATCATAAAAATTCAAAATAATCTCAAAATGCTGAACCGATTACTGGAAACCCTCACTAAAATCTTGGAATGAATTTAGGAACACAATTTGGCCAAAGGGGAGGGGGGCAAGGCGATGCAGCATGCATGTGGGCATGAACGAATAACCTCATTTAGGCATCCCAGCATGCACATATAACCTCCATTAGGCATGTTGGCAACTTGGCATGCCCATAGTAGCCCCATGTGCACGCTGTGAAGGCCAAGGCATGCTTGTGTGCACGTTACCAAGGCCATGGTAGCCTAATGTGAGCATGTAGTCAAGGCTATGGCATGCCAATGTGCACGCTACCTAGATATCCAAGAGAGACCAAGTAAATTTGTATATAGTCGGTGTATGCAAATTAACTAAAATGTGGTAGCTCAATTATGCCAAAATGATGGCCTAAGAAGTGTTATGGATCCGATAACCAATATCCTCTGCTGATTATCAAGGTCACGCAGACAATATAACCAATATCCTCTCACCAATATATATATATATATATATATCTCTAAATATGATCTTGGCCTAAAAACCTCCATCTCTCTTCGATCTCTCCAATCTAAAAGAACTAAAGCATCCATGCTCCTCCACAGCAAACCCTAGCCACCAACACCATCTCTCTCTCTCTCTCTCTCTCTCTCTCTCTCTCTCTCTCTCTCTCTCTCTCTCTCTCTCTCTCTCTCAGCATAAAGCCACTCTGTGGACCCAATCTTTCCAAACGCTAATGGAATTTTGAGAAGCATGGAGACAAGGGGGCAACCACTGAGATATATTTAGACTACAAGCTGAGTGATAGAGGGGTGGTTCAAATGGACTATATCAAACATTGCCAGCTATTATTGGGGGTAGCATGTGTGAGTATTTAGGGAGATAGCATGTGTGAGTATCTATGCAGCAGATCCTTCCTGGCACCAATGCAATCTCCTAGAAGACTAACCATAGGTTTTTAAAAAATGCACTGAAAAAACATGTCTATACTGTGATCCATAACATCAACCATTGCTAGTATAGAAAAAGATAAAAGCAATGGAAGGAAGCAAAGGCAGAGTTTTGATTCAATCCCATATGATATCATCCTTTATATATTCTCACTGCTTTCACTTTTTTGTGTCTTCAAAATGAAGTGTGTGTGTAAGGCATGGCATGTGTTAGTATTAGTGCAAAACTTTTTTTTTTTAATAAGTAAAGTATTTTTGCCAAACTTTAGTAAAAGTAACTTATATAGATGATAACCTTTAAACCCGATGAATACCCTCAATAAGGGTGGGTGAACTTTCCCCCGAACATAAAGAAACTATTATTGTTAATCTTGTGTAAACAAGTAATAACTATGAAATAGACACATCATTAATAAGCACAGACAGGAGGACAAAATTCAAAACTCCAAGAATAGAGATCGATGAATGATACTAGACTGATAGGTAGTCTTGTGTTGTGCATTGGAGTTTCTATGGTTGAATCACAAAAAAGTTTACACCTTCTGTTTCAGCTTGAAAGACAATAATGCCCATCAACTATTGAGAGCTTTGAGAAGGTGAGATCGATGGATAGAGGGAAAGATCGAGGGGATGGCCATTTAAGTGTTGGTTTGTCACTGACGAGATGAGAAGGGCTGACCTTGGTGGTTGGCCATGGAGGTTCAGAGAGAGAGAGAGAGGTTTCTAGAATATTGTTCATCCAACTAGGGTTTTCAGTGATTTAAGTAGCAGTGGATAAGCAACCTCAACCACCTCTTCAAAGAATCATTTTTTTAAGCCTTACATGGGAAGAATGACATTTGAATAATAGCCTCATATAGGAAGAATACATCATCACACTACCAATATGCTTAAAGAGCATAGAACCTCACTTGAAACTGAAGCCAACCAATCAGACGCTGTCTCTTTTTGCAATTAATATTTCCTATTTTCCTTTAATTTTGTGATTTCTATAGACAAATTTTATTGTGGAATGTCTACTTACAGGAGTTGTACTGCTTTTGAGTAAACTTCTTTACAGAAGGAATAGTTCAACACACCTTTAGCACTTTTTATCCCACCATTGAGTCAACTCCCAAGAGTTTTTAATATATTGATGGTTTGCTGAAGAACACATTGTTCACATACAAACATGAACATTGTACTTCTTTTTTGGTATCAAATTTTATTTCACGGCATGTTCATATGTGTAATTGTGAATGATAGATCAAAAGTGGGTTCAAGTAAACAAAAGTGAGCATAAAGTATACACCATTTACTTCAACACATATCAACATATTAGTGAGATTGACAATAAAATTGAGTGGGTCACTTATTTGAGGGCTAGGGCATATACAAAACTGGAAATGGGTGATTTGCTTCACCTAGGGATAGGAAGGTGTTAGGCACCCAACCCTAAACCCCCCGACCTTAATTTTCATGCATTTGGTTAATAACTTGTGTTAGGTTGTGATGCTTAAGGTTTCTACATTGATTCTATGTGGTGAAGCCTAGGGTTTGTTATTTATCCCTGCATTCCTCTTTTATCCTTATATTTCTACACTGTTTTACATCAAGCATGTTAGGTTCTAAGGTCTTAAGATTTTATGTATTTAGAACTCTAATTTGTAATGTTGGCAAACCATGATCAAAATAATGTGTATAGTCTTGTTTAGGCTTGCTCAAAGTTGATTAATTATTGTAAAGTTGGAATCGAGTGGCTGCAAAAGTCTTTGTGACTTTCGGCCTGGCTCGATTGATCGAAGGACAAACTCAATCGATCGAAAGTCGGCCAGAACGTTTTTCTGCAGAATTCCAACTCAGCCCAATCTCTATTTAAACGTCTTGGGGATCAAGTAAATCACTCCAATATATAAGGGAAACCCTAGAATGTTTTTGGGACTAAAGAGAGAGAGATTAAAGTGCCTCTTGTGCCTCCTTTTATTAAGGTTTTGTACCTAAACCTCTCTAAGTCTTTGTTGCTCATATTGCGGTTTATGTGAATCTCTTGTAAGATCCTTGAGGAGCTTTCCTTCACATAAACTTAGAGTTTTCAAGGTAGAGATATTATCTACATCTTGATGATCAACAATGTTGCAGCCATTGGAGCTTAAAGAAACACAAGCGGGGAGCTTGTATTAGAAGGAGAATGCAAGAAAGAAGGAGTCCGTGGATTCGGAGCTTGCAAGTGGTCGTGTTAGTAAGTTCTACTGGTGGGTAGCATTAGGAAGTCGAGCAGGGAGCTTGTAAGTCCTTTTGTATAAACTTCGATTCTTTCATGGTAGATTCAAGTTTATCTTGAGGATAGCTAGGTCAAATCCTCCCCAGGTTTTTACTGTGTGGTTTCCTAGGTCATCATATCTTGTGTTATTTATTTTTCGCTGCTTTATATATTCTTGATATGATTATTTAATTGTGTTTAACCTAGAATTGCATAATTTGACTAAGTTAATCACTTGGCTAATTTACTAGGTTAATCCAATTGTTGTTTTAAGGGGTCTAAAACCCAACAAAGCACATAATATGTTTAAATTGTTAAAAAAAAGTATCAATCATCAAATAAGGAACAAAAATACCTGATGTCTTTATAATTTCACAATTACCTGAACTTAATATATAGGAAATGGACAATGCTGAAAGCCCCCTTTCAACTAGAATGTGCACAAAAGACTTGAGTTTAGAAAATCCCTTGCAGAGAGAAACATAATTCTGCAATGGTCACATGAATCCAATACTGGAGTGACATAGCAGAGCACAAAAAAAATTTATGGGACCATTTCCTCATGAAAATTTCAAATCAATTTGTGACATAGTCGAGAACAAGGTAGCTAGATATGTTTCATCTACACCTCCAAAAGAAAAATAGAACGGCAAAATGGGTAAAAGAAGAAAAACAGAAATACTCCTCTAGAAAGGATTCCACATCCCAGCAATCAAGATCACTACTTAGGAATCCTAATTATTTAAGAGGCTGAAGTCTTTGCAAACCCCACTCCATTCTAGTGGAAAAAAGTTTTTTGTTGATATCGATTGCTAAAAAAGTAGATCAAATAGCAGACCACCTTCTGGAAAAGACCCAAGTTGTGGACATTTTATGATTTTCAAAAATTCAAGAGAATGTTTTATATTTTCAATTTCAAATATTCAATTGTATGTTTGTATTTTTTTTTTCCCATGTACACTTAAAAAGAAATATAGTAAAGTCAAGATTAAACTTAACTGCTCAAGTAGAACCAATACTTGATTTAGGTTGGGGCATCCTTTTTTATGCAGCAAATGTGACCAATCTTTCACCACTATTTTCCCTTCTTCCTTGGCAATTGTTTTGTTAACTGCTCTTCTGGCATGTGTTTAACCAAGCCTTTTGTGGTGCTTGCTACTGACCAATGGAAATAATCTTACAAAACAACCCACAAAAACTTGAGAACTCCAACTTTGGACTAAACTCTTAGAAGAAATCCTTTTATTTTTCCATTTTTTATCGGATTAACAAATTTTTCAAATTTATTTATCTATAAACAACATAAGAAAGAAGCATAAATAAAATCAAATGGAGGCTTAGAGGGTAGAGTGGAACATGTACCTTATTGTGAAGTGGGATTTGATCTCGTCTACACTTTTGGCTCAGATAATGAGACTTCATCTTTGATTGTATGATAGAGATGTGAGAAATCTTGCGCCACACTTTTAATCTTTTTTTTGGGTACTGTTTTGTCAAGGAAAGACATTGATGAAACTGTAGCTTAGAATGGAGACAAGAAAACCCATCTTCTGGCATTTGCTTTAGTCTGGGGGAAGTCTGAGATAGACAATAGTTGAAGAGAGATAAGGAGTTGAAGGGCCTTCTTGTCTAGGGATCTCAGATTTTAAAATTCCTTTATAGGACGAGTGCTAAGACTTGTGGAAGTCCTCCTCAGGAAAGCATTTCTCTTCCCTGCAATCATGACAAGACAATAATAATTGATTAAGAGAGTGCAGTCTTTTCAAACCCCACTGCTTCCTAGTGGCAATGAGTTTCTCAGAAGCATAGATGGCAAGACAACTCATATTGGTTGGCAGACCTCCTATTGGAAAAGACTCAACTTGCTGACAGTTTGCAATATCCAAAATTTGAAGAGATGGGAGGAGCATATCCATGTTTTCAGGAAGTGACTTGAGACGAAGGCAATCATGAACTTTTAACAGTGTAAGGATGGGGGCTGGCAATCCCCCAATGGAAGAATCTGCAAAATTAAGGCATTCCTTCATTAATCTTACTCAAAAACTCACTATACGGCACATTGACAAAAGTGGTTGGCGTCCGGGGCTCCGAACCCGGCAACGGAATTCCGGGTCGGAGCAATCGCATAACTAAAATCACAATCCCTAATTGCAAGAGCAAAACCCCAATTTCCTGAGCTTGAACTATGGGTTGCCACTGCCACTTATTGCCTTTCGAAGATGACGAAGAAGACGAAGACGACCACCACCACCAATTCCCTTTACCTTGCTTCTCCTTCCGCCGATTCGGGCCGGAATTCGACAAATTCTTATAGCCGCTCTTGCTCTCGCTCTTCCCGCTAGCTGAATCACTGTCCTGGCTACTACTCCCTTGGACTCGAATCCGATTCTTCCTCGCAAAACCTCCCCAAAGATTCAATCTTTCCCAATTCTTCGTGGCAATGGTGCTGAATTGTGGCCCGTAGAGCTTCGTTGAAAATGGGTTTGAGTTTTGGTGGGAAACCCAAGAAGATTGACCGCGAAGGAAGCTCAATTAGTGGTAATGGAAATGGTAGAGTTTGTGATACAAATTCGAATGGAAACTTTGGTGAGAATGAGACATCCTTAAGCTCATCGAGCCACTCTTTGACGGTTGTGTCTGTGATTTCCCTTTCCTCTGCATCATTGAGCACTTTGCTGAGGGTAAGACACGATGTCTTCAGCTCTGTTAGTAGTGTAGCAGGGACCTTTCTTCCCCGGATGAAGTTCATGACCTCCCGAGAAGCCATCTTTTCAAATAACACTTTAAGGGTTGCAGACAGTAATGCTCCTCCTACTAGGGTCGCAGACGGAAATGCTTCGCCCACAAAGGTCCCAGCCATGCTTGTTAAACCAAAAAAAGACAACAGGTTTAGAATGGAGAAGGAGAATATAGATTATTTTGCTCTCTGAATATAGATTCTTTTTTTCTTTCTTTCTTTTTTAATCGGTGAAAGCTTTAGAGAAAATAGATGTTAATTGTATTTTTATCCTTCAAAATCAAAAGTTTGCTTTTAGATAGCACTTAGAAATTTACATGCCTCTGGCTAGTAGTAGGCATCATTGCCAACAAATTTAGGCCCCACATCTGTTTTAATTGTATTTTCTTATTCAAAAGTTTGCATCTTTTCTATTTTTCAAGAGTTAATTCTTTATTTTTTGGATTTAGTCTGGCGTCAAGCACAAGATTTTCTTTATAAAATATATATGAGATGGGTTCAAGTTACACCTGGTATAACTTTACAAGAATTACACCTTTTTTTTACCGTAGATTACCATTAGATCTAATAGTCAATAACATTCTATGCCTTGTAATTAATATTCTAAATATTGCATTAATGAGTTACCAAAAACCTCCATTTTATTTTATTCTTTAAAATTAAATGCCTTCTCTCTCCAATTCCAAAGCGCACACATTATCTCTCTAATCTATCTCCTTCTTCATGGCTTCACCCTTTCCACCACAATACACATGATATCTCATATATTCATCTTTAATAATAAAGAAAAGAAATTAAGCAAGAGCCAAATCACTCCATTTGTATTGTGTTTAAAGGACAATCACTAGGGTTTTTTTTCCCCAAAAAAGAAAAATCCCCAAAGAGAGTGAATTAATATTTCACCTAAAATAATATGGAAAATCACGATGGATATAGAAATAGTGGTAGCTTAGTTGTTATTTGGTGCTCTCTGTTTGAAGTATTCTTCAACGTTATTGGTCTTATATGTCCTCTAAAATCAATGCCCACCATTTAAAATTATCAAACTTGGAAATTTTCACAATGCGAGCAGCATGAGCAAAGATGCTTAGTTTTAATAAATGAAAAGTCTTACCTCTATATTTATTTGGTGAAGTAGTTATATCTATATGCGAGCAGCATGAGCAAAGAGCACCAAATAACAACTAAGCTACCACTATTTCTATATCCATCGTGATTTTCCATATTATTTTAGGTGAAATATTAATTCACTTTCTTTGGGGATTTTCTATTTTTGGTGGAAAAAAAAAAAAAAAAAAAAACCCAAGTGATTGTCCTTTAAACACAATACAAATGGAGTGATTTGGCTCATGCTTAATTTCTTTTCTTTATTATCAGAGATGAATATATGAGATAACATGTGTCTTGTGGTGGAAAGGGTGAAGCCATGGAGAAGGAGAAAGATTAGAGAGAGAATGTGGAGATAGATTAGAGAGAGAATGTGTGTGCTTTGGAATTGGAGAGAGAAGACATTTAATTTTACAGAATAAAATAAAATGAAGGTTTTTGGTAACTCATTAATGCAATATTTAGAATATTAATTACAAGGCATAGAATGTTATTGAACATTAGATCTAATGGTAATCTACAGTCAAAAAAAGATGTAACTCTTGTGAAGTTACATCAGGTGTAACTTGAACTCATCTCAATATATATATATATATATATAGGGTTGGGTTCAAGTTACACCTGGTGTAACTCTAAGCAACGTTACACCACCGAATAACTTGTAATTGAATTAATATTTTGAAAATCCAACCGTTGAATTACATGTTCAATATATTCTTAATATGCACGCCAATTTTCATATCAATTGGATGTGATTTACCATTTGATCTATAAACTTATCTTTTATGTATTATTTTAAATTACAAAAACTTGAATTTTAACAATTGATTGATAACATGGCTATTAATCTTTGACCACTTTGAAATTTAGCAAGCATGGAAAATATATGAAAACAATGTAATCTAACGGTGGATTTGTCAATATTCGCATCCAATTAAAAAATATTAAGTGGTGTAACATTACTTAAAGTTACACTAGGTGTAACTTGAACCCAACCCATATATATATATATATATATATATTTTAATAAGATCTTGGCATCATTAGATTAGGTTCATGTATTCATAGTTGCACATGAGACCACCTTACCGCGTGGTTGACTTGACCCCACATTGCTAATAATTCAACAATATGTCTTTATTACTTTAACTCTACGGGGATTCAGCCAAAAAAAAAACTCTACAAAATGTAATTTTTTGACCCCACATTGTTAATAATTCAACAATGTGAAAAGCCCCAGCCATGCTTTCTTGTTAAACCAAAAAAAAAAAAAGCAATGGGCTTCAGAAGTGGGAAGCAGGGTGTAGATTGTTTTGCTCTTTGACTCAATATTTGCTTCAATGATTTGAGCCTAATTGATATTAGTAAATAAAGAAATGATGTTATTGGTGGGCTCTGATAAGAATCAATTAGAAGTTAGAAATAACAACAATTTGTAAAAATATGGTAAAATAGTTTATTGTTGTAGCATTACTCTTGCCACAATTCAGTTTTTTTTTTTTTTTTTTTTTTTTTTTTTTTTTTTTCATTTTGGTCAATTTATTCTCTAATATCGAGCAGGTTAGCTAGGTTTTTTTGGGCACATATTTTGGCAATACTATTGCCGAAATTCTTTTTTCTTTCTCCCACTTCCATCACGTCATTTCTCTCTCCTCTCTCCTACTTTTTCTCATAATTTCGGCAATAGTTTTGCCAAAATTTGCTTCTCTCCTCATTTTTCTGAATAAGTTTGAATAGTACCGATACCACAAATAAACTTCATTCATTACAATATTCAACCAAAAGACTCTTCAATGATTGAGCGTCATTTAAACTAAATCCACATTTCTTTACTAGAAATGCTAAAGCCACAAATTAGAACTTTTTGCATATCTCGTCACGTGGTAAGTTGTAAGCTATAGAAATAAAATAGTAATTTCATATGGGTATACATAGGCATATTCAGGATCTGACCAGCGCCGATGAAACCAGCTGACACTGAACTGATCCGACCGTTTCCAAGCCTCTCCGCAAGTATCCGACGCAGTGAACGGTGGCGATATGGGCAAACTAAAGACGACCGGTGAGGCGAGCGGTGGCTATTTTGCACTCTGACGAGAAACCGCACCGCATTGGTATATATATATATATACACATACTATGATTTAAAATATATGTATCAGTGTGAAGAGAAGAAAACTAAAAGCTGAAAGCTAGACATGAAAACTGAAAGCAAGGTAGAAGAAGAAGAAGGAAACGATGCTAAATAAGTTAAGAAAAAAAGTTAGGTTTTTTTTTTTTTTTTTTTTTTAATATATAATCTGCCACTAAAACAATGTTGTTTTAGTGCCTAATATTAAATTTTAATACTAGATCCAAAACGACGTCGTTTTATGATCAGATATAAAAATAAATAAATAAATAAAAAATAACTATTGTAAGCTACTAACGACGGCGTTTTAATTTTAAACCTTAGGATTATTTACCCATATCCTATCTTTCTCTCCCTCACTCTCGTTAGTCTCTCTCTCCCAAACTCCCAGTCCCAGCAAAATCTTCAGTTCTTCAAAGCTCCTCTCTCTCTCTCGCCTCAACTTCCATAAGTTTCTAGTGATGTTCTGACTTCAGAGTTCAGATGCTTCTCCTAACAAATGCAATGCATTCTACCAGGTTTGTTTATTTAATTTATTTTCAATGGTGTTTGTTTGATCTTTTATGGGTTTGGTTTAGTTTTTTGTTTGGGTTTTTTGTGATTGGAAATGGGTTATGTTTGAGAAAATATTGTGAATTTGTTTGTTTGTTTTTTTTTTTTTTTTTTTTAGAATATTTGGGTTTTTTTTTTAATGAGCATGATGTGGTTTGGAGTTGTTAATTGCATTGTGTTTTTGGTACTTGAAAAAATGAGAAATTAACTGAACTAACTGCACCGAACCGGTATCTTGCACCGCACCTTGCGTAGACCGATTCCCAACCCTCCACAGATGAGGGGTGGCCAAGGATGAGGAAAAATCGCCCTATAGGTGCGGTGGAAAAAACCCTTCCAAAACTAGTCACACTACACCGTGTATAGTTCTAGGTATACATCTTCAATACTTACAACTTATTACTTGAGCAAGTTGTAGCAAAAATTATAAATTATTTTTGCATTTTTCTTTATTTCTTTTTTTTTTTTTTTTTTGGGTGAAAGCTTTGGAGAAAATTGACGTTAATTGTATTTTAATCCTTCAAAATCAAAAGTTTGCTTTTAGATAGCACTTAGAAATTCACACGCCTCTGGCTAGTAGTAGGCATCATTGCCAACAAATTTAGACCCCACGGTTGTTTTAATTGTATTTTCTTATTCAAAAGTTTGCACCTTTTTCCTTTTTCAAGAGTAAATTCTTTATTTTTTGGATTTAGTCTGGCACCAAGCACAAGATTTTCTTTATAAAATATTTTGTTTTTTTCGATCTTGGCATCATTAGATTAGGTTCATGTTTTCATAGTTGCACATGGGACCCCCTTACCGCGTGGTTGACTTGACCCCACAGTGCTAATAATTCAACAATGTCTTTATTACTTTAACCCTGCGGGAAATGCTTTTTGGCAAAATGTAATTTTTTGACCCCACATTGTTAATAATTCAACAATGTGAAAGCCCCAGCCATGCTTTCTTGTTAAACCAAAAAATAAAATAAAAAAGCAATGGGTTTCAGAAGTGGGAAGGAGGATACAGATTGTTTTGCTCTCTGCAATGATTGAGAGTAATTTAAACCAAATCCACATTTTTTTACCGGGGTAAGCTTTAGAGAAAAATTGATGTTAATTGTATTTTTATTCTTCAAAAATCAAAAGCTTGCTTTTAGATAGCTACCTTCCTAGCTATCTTCTTTTGCTTTTGTTTCCGTTTGTGTTTGTTTCACATGGTAACTCAAAAATCCTTAGCAAGGCAATCCAATAATGCTATAGGTCTTTTCTTTTCTTTTCTTTTCTTTTCTTTTCTAAAAATTAGATTTTAGTTGTATTCGGACCTAAAAAAATCTTATCACTTACAATGAAAAAGAGTATATTATGTATAAGCAATTATCTTAATTCATGCATCTATATAATCATTTTGAGAATCTCATTGTTTTATTTCCATGAATCTATGAATGCCCCTAGATCTGATGGTTTCCACTTTTCATTTTAAATTTATTTTAAATGTCTTTTTTCTCAAGGAACTATTCCCATAAAGTTAAATAGTACTCGTATGGTAATTTCAACAAAAAAACAAAAACCAAAAAAAAAACATCATAATTTTATACCATACTTTTTATAAACCGATTTCGAAAAAATTAGCAAATTTAATAAATTTAATTTAATTGATATTCTATCCAAAAATTTTTTTTTAATATTTATATATTAAAAAATTTACTAAAATTTATCACATTAAACCTCAAAATATAATAAGCCTACAACAACGTACCCACCTTTTTCATTTGTTCCAACAACACTCGATTAAAATTTCTTCCTCCTCTAGGTTCTTATTTAAGGGTTCCCCTTCTGACATATTAACTTCTCGAACTTACAATAAATACATTTTAAATAGAATCACATGTTGAAAAATTATATGAAAATTGTTGTATGTGTGACATTATTTTTTTTTTTTTAAATGATAATAAAAAATAATAAAGAAAGAAAGAATGAATGAAGGAGTGTACCACCTTAAATTAAACAGTAATTATGTATCCTACAAATTTTATCTGACCTTCCTCCAGTACTTTGATGCAACCAGTACACTCAAATGTCGGTCCACTTAAATCCACTTTAGTCTATTTTGACCCATTTTTGTTCATTTCAATCTATTTTGGTCCATTCAGTCCACTTCAGTGATTCTTTGGAATGAGACATTTGTGTAAAAAGAAGAACTACTTCATTGAGAATTATGTCACATTCTCAACGTAATGTTGATAGATTCATGATAAAATTATATTTTTCTTATATTATTAAAATCTTGTATTTTTTTACTATGTAAATAATAGATTTACTTGTTTCTCAAAAAAAAAAAAATAATAATAATAGATTTACTTATATTTGCTTCTTCTTTAGGCCTTTCAAAAAGTATAGAGGATAAACCATTTATAACGAACATTATAAATAAATTTGTCCCTGGTTGTGATGAATGACAAAGAATGCTTCAGCAGGACCACATTTAGTGGCAAACAAGAGGTGAATGGGAATGAGTACATTTTCAAAGTATTTTTACCTTTCAATACTTTTTGATGGAGCTTCTCTCATTCCTTTTATCAAATATAATGATATGAACTGAGCTTTAATGAGTTCTAACATGCAACATCAAGCAATTTCACTTCCTTGGTCCGAAAAGTGAATTGTTGGAACTAGGTTGGAACGCCAAGTAACTCTAGATTTTGGGGCTCTCACTATAGCTGAACACAAGAGAAAGATCATTTCTACCAATGCTCACAAGTAATTAAGTAACCCCCCTACCAAAAGGAGTGAACTAATTAACAATTTAGCACAACATGATGCTACTAATTTGTACCAAGACTCTTTTCAAGCCTTGCTCAATCAAAATATAAGATCATTGGAGCATAATGTAGTAGTGTTGTACAAGTTAATCTGGAAATTAATAGGGTATTGGCATCACAAAAAGCAAGGTAAATTTGGGAATTGAGTCTTTTACCAAATAAAATTGAAGAAATAATTTCTTGGTCAATGGTGAAAGAAAATAAAACATTGAAAATAATTATACAATTAGAGATGTACGAATTAATGGATAATTGCTTGCAAGAGTATTCTCTTTTTCATTGTTACATTTTATTGCAAGTGAATATTTATTTGGTCAGAATAAAGCAGAAGCCTAATTGTCACGCTTAAGAAGAACAAACAATACGATCAATTTATCAATTTCTAGATGTAAGAAAAAGGAGGATCCTGCAACTTTCTCAGAGTAGCAATTAAACAACTCATCCATGATATCATGTCGAAACTGCTTTACGAGTACTTCTTCTAATGCAGATCTTACATATAAATAACATATTGAGGGATTATGCAAGGTAATACTTTAGCTAGTGATTCAATATTTCCATTCTCTCAGAGCTGAAATGTTGATTTTTTTCAATCAATGCCCTCGATTCCTTAAGGGTGGTGAAATAAGCAGGCATATTAAAGGCATCCACTTTTGCTTCACTAACTAATCCCTAATTAAAAACCATGATCTTTGCCACATGGAAATATTAACTTTTTCATGAACCAGCATTTCACTATCCACCTAGATTAGTCATTGAAAAATGGAAACTCAGTTACCCCCATGTTCTATAATTATAGTTATTCAGCTTTAAATTTGTGACATTTGCAATGCTACGTAATTATAAACAATAGAATTTTAAATATACTCTAGTTCCGGATTAATTTGCAATATCCTTCATCATCCAAAAATCAGTGTGGGTAGACTATTGCCAAATTAAGATGTTGAGTGTAGAATTTTGTGGTTTAGAGTGTATGTTGCAAATGCATTTATAATTTAGGAAAGATAAGTATACACTATTTATTATTTTACATAATAATTTGGATGGCAGATTGGAAATTATAAATTAATTTGTAATTAGGGTGTTGATCATAAATTTTGAAGTCTCATATGAATGATTGTAATTAACCCTTTTTCTGTTTCTTATTTCAAATTAGTTATATCCCTTCGTTAGAATTTCTAACCAAAGGGTTAATTACAATCATTCACAACTTTTTGCACCCTAAATAATAGAATTTTAAACCAACTCTATATAGATATTTTTCACAATAAAATCAGCAAACATTTTTCACAAGTTTTTAATTTATATATATATATATATATATATAGTGAATCAAGTGCAAGTGATGTTGCTTAAAATCATAACAAGTCATGCAATTGTTTACTTACCACTTTGGCCATGTCCATTAGGCAAGATCCTAGAAGGTCTAGCTCTTTACCAATAAATGTGTCACAATTCCAGGTATGAAAAGTGCCAATAGACCCCTAACCACAAGTTCTTGTGCTCTAGCAAATAGGAAGGACTCCATGCCCTTGGCAAATTGAGTTGCAAAGGCCTCCATCACTTCCTTTTGCGCATCTATGTAGAAAATCCTCCTTTTATTCCAAGTAGGAGACCCTTCATCCATAACTTCTATTGGGACCTTTGACAGCCATTGTAGAGCAAAAGAGGAGTGAATAAAATGAAGAGATTCCTTGGGAAACAAGCGGCCGTGGAAGGAACTCGAAGAGTGTTGAAATCATTGGAGACATTGTCATTGAAGAGCACTATAAGTTCTGGGATTTCAGTATATAGTACTCCTTTTGATATGTATTGGAGTTTTATGGCTTCTATTATGTTTTGCACTGAAATAAAAGTATTGGCCCTATTGGGTCGGTGGAACAACCCAAGTCTGCCACACATATGAGAACAAAAGTAAAATCTATGTGATTGAATATTAGCAATACTAACTGAATAATACAATGTGTATAGTTCTCTATATATAGAGCAAGCGATAAACTTAAATCTAATATAACCAACTAACAAAAATTCCGTAAAGCTTGGAATTAGTTACACTCTATTTACACAAGTGATTAATGTGCTCTTAACAGAAAATATCTAATTACAAAAAAAATCTCAGCAGCTCATCCTTTGAAGAAGATGCAAACACGAAGGCTAAATGATGTCGTATAGCTTGACTGAAAGAATTCTCTTTAAAACCAAAACGTCACCGTTTGTCCTAATGAGATACGGTGCCGTTTTGCTGCTGAGTTAAAATATGACCATTAGCTGAAACTAGCCGTTAGGCACTGAAGTTTCTATTCTTCTATCAGAAAGCACAACATCACGACCTGATTTAAAGTCTAAATATTCAAAGTTTCATTTAAATATTTTCTTTGTTCGCTAATCATCTAACACTTCTATTTGAGCTTCCACATTCTCGTTTTGGATTTATCTGCAAAACAGCAAAAATACAAAAGTTATTTTCTTGTTAAGGAAATTAAAGATTGTGTGAAGTTTTAAAAATAACCAAATAATATTTATTTGTACAATTGTACTGAACCAAATAATATTTATTTTTACATTTGTTCTTACTTCTTCAAAATTTTTCTTTTCTTTACTTCAGCACATATTGTTTCTTTGGATACTTCATTCCATTCTTAGTCCCCCTATTTGTTGTTTCCTATAATCAATGATGCAATACGTCATTATGCATCACTGATAACATTATAACTTCATCAATAAAGTATAAGTGAACCATTTTTACCTGTAATTGTTCATTTCCTTCAATTTCAAATACTCCAGTTACTGTAAAGTTTTGTTTGCGAATAAAGAAATTGTAACTTTCACTTGGAAGATGTAGGCTTTTCCAATTATGCATTTGATACAATGTGGAATAATATTGTCACCATCTTCATCCTATTATCTAAAAAAACAATTAGATTTCAATTAGTGTAACGTAATAGAATTAATTTAATCAAACAAATAACTTATTTCTATCATTTTTACACCTTCCATATTGAAGAGTTGTGCACCAGGCACTTTAGTTAACTTCTCTTCTTTCTTGACAAATACTACAAAATTTGCATGTTCTGATGTATCACCAACTTGCATTTCAAGCCTGTATCTGAAATATTATTTTCAATTTAACCATTTATATATATTCAAAGTTAACCAATAGTAAATATATAGAATTACATACCTAATTTTTGGAAATTCACATGCTTTCATACATGTGTCACACCATAGTTTAATTCATGTTTTTTTTAATTTTTTAGGACACTCATCAATCAATACTAACCACACAAGCCAAAAAATTATAAGTTGATTGATGAATATCACCAGACTATGCAACCATAAAGTGGGATTGCATAGATACAAATTAATATCGCTGGACTATCGTTTGAATCCACCTTGAGATAAGACTAACCACTCAACAATACAGTGGGCGATCTTACCTTCGCTTAAGCATGCCTGTGGCCAAGCTCATGGGGGGTTGCCATCATGCGTTGCCAAACTACTCCTCCCTAAAGAGCGTTTAGGAGCATATCCTTCCTAGCACTAGGAAATATTGATTTGTTGAGGAAATATAATGACATTTTTTTGGGCAATTCTTTGAATCTTGTCCTGATTTTTTGCACATATGCTAAGAAAAATCCAATCTTGAAGTAGGAAAAATTTTTAAGTCCAAATTCAACATTTTTTTTTACAATTTTTGGAAGCCAAGAAAAATCATAAAAATTCAAAAAATGCTCAAAATGCTGAACCGATTACTAGAACCCTCACTAAAATCTTGGAATGAATTTAGGAACACAATTTGGCCGAGGGGGAGGGGGGGTAAGGCGATGCAGCATGCATGCAGGCATGAACAAATAACCTCATTTAGGCATCCCAGCATGCACAAATAACCTCCTTTAGGCATGTTGGCATGCCCATGGCAGCCCCATGTGCACATTGTCAAGGCCAAGGCATGCCTACGTGCATGTTACCAAGGCCATGGCAGCCTAACGTGAGCATGTAGCCAAGGCTATGGCATGCTAGTGTGCACACTACCTAGATATCCAAGAGAGACCAAGTAAATTTGTATACAATTGGCGTATGCAAATTAACTGCACTGCGGTAGCTCAATTATGCCAAAATGATGGCCTAAGAAGTGTTATGGATCCGATAACCAATATCCTCTACCGGTTATCAAGGTCACGCAGGCGATATAACCAATATCCTCTCACCAAAATATATATATATATATATCTAAATCTGATCTTGGCCTAAACACCTCCATATCTCTTCAATCTCTCCAATCTAAAAGAACTGAAGCATCCATGCACGGCAAACCCCAACCACCAACACCATCTCTCTCTCTCTCTCTCCAAGCATAAAGCCACTCTGTGGACCCGATCTTTCCAAACCCTAATGGAAGTTTGAGAAGCATGGAGACAAGTGGGCAACCACTGAGATGTATTTAGACTACAAGCTGAGTGACAAAGGGGTGGTTCAAATAGACTATATCAAACATTGCCAGCTATTATGGGGGGATAGCATGTGTGAGTATCTGGGGAGATAGCATGTGTGAGTATCTATGGAGCAGATCCTTCCTGGCACCAGTGTAATCTCCTAGAAGACTAACCACATGTTTTTTCAAAGTGCACTGAAAAAACATGTCTATACTGTGATCCATAACATCAACCATTGCTAGTACAGAAAAAGATAAAAACAATGGAAGGAAGCAGAGGCAGAGTTTTGATTCAATCCCATATGATATCATCCTCTATATATTCTCACTGCTTCCACTTTCTTGTGTCTTCAAATTGAAGTGTGTGTGTGTGTGTGTGTGTGTAAGGCATGGCATGTGTTAGTATTAGTGCAAAACTTTTTTTTTTTTTTTAAAGTAAAGTATTTTTGCCAAACTTTAGTAAAAGTAACTTATATAGATTATAATCTCTAAACCTGATGAATACCCTCAAAGAGGGTGGGTGAACTTTCCCCCAAACATAAAGAAACTATTATTGTTAGTCGTGTGTTAACAAGTAATAACTGTGAAATAGACATGTCATTAATAAGCATGGACAGAAGGACAAAATTCAAAACTCCAAGAGAAGAGATCAATGAATGATACTAGACTAATAGGTAGTCTTGTGTTGTGCATTGGAGTTTCTATGGGTGAATCACAAAAAAGTTTACACCTGCTGGTTCAGCTTGAAAGACAATAGTGCCCATCAACTATTGAGAGCTCAGAGAAAGTGAGATCGATGGATAGAGGGGAAGATCGAGGGGATGGCCATTTAAGTGTTGGTTTGTCACTGACGAGATGAGAAGGGCTGACCTTGGTGGTCGGCCATGGAGGTTCAGAGAGAGAGAGAGAGGTTTCTAGAATATTGGGCATACAACTAGGGTTTTCAATGGTTTAAGTAGTAGTGGACAAGCAACCTCAGCCACCTCTTCAAAGAATCATTTTTTTAAGCCTCATATGGGAAGAATGACATTTGAATAATAGCCTCATATGGGAAGAATGCATTATCACACTACCAGTATGCTTGAAGAGCGTAGAACCTCACTTGAAACTGAAGCCAACCAATCAGACGATGTCTCTTTTTGCAATTAATATTTCCTATTTTCCTTTAATTTTGTGATTTCTATAGAGAAATTTTATTGTGGAATGTCTAGTTACAGGAGCTGTACTGCTTTTGAGTAAACTTCCTTACAGAAGGAATAGTTCAACACACCTTTAGCACTTTTTATTCCACCATTGAGTCAATTCCCAAGAGTTTTTAATATATTGATGGTTTGCTGAAAAACACATTGTTCACATATAGACATGAACTTTGTACTTCTTTTTTGGTATCAGATTTTATTTCACAGTATGTTCATATGTGTAATTGTGAATGATAGATCAAAAGTGGGTTCAAGTAAACAAAAGTGAAAATAAAGTATTCACCATTTACTTAAGCACATATCAACATATTAGTGAAATTGACAGTAGAATTGAGTGGATCACTTATTTGAGGGCTAAGGCATATACAAAACTGGAGATGGGTGATCTGTTTCACCTAGGGATGGGAAGGTGTTAGGCACCCAACCCTAACTCTCCGACCTTAACTTTCATGCGTTCGGTTAATAACTTGTGTTAGGTTGTGATGCTTAAAGTTTCTACATTGATTCTATGTGGTAAAGCCTAGGGTTTGTTATTTATCCCTGCATTCCTCTTTTATCCTTATATTTCTACACTGTTTTACATCGAGCACATAATATGTTTAAATTGTTAAAAGAAAGTATTAATCATCAAATAAGGAACAAAAAAACCTGATGTCATTATAATTTCACAATTACCTGAACTTAATATATAGGAAATGGACAATGCTAAAAGCCCCCTTCCAACAAGAATGTGCACAAAAGACTTGAGTTTGGAAAATCCCCTGCAGAGAGAAACATAATTCTGCAGTGGTCACATGAATCCAATACTGGAGTGACATAGCAGAGCACAAAAAATATTTATGGGACTCTTTTCTCATGAAAATTTCAAATCAAGTTGTGACATAGTCGAGAATAAGGTAGCTAGATATGTTTCATCTACACCTCCAAAAGAAAAATAGAAAGGCAAAATGGCAAAAAGAAGAGAAATAGAAATACTACTCTAGAAAGGATTCCACATCCCAGCAATCAAGGTCACTACTTAGGAATCCTAATTATTTAAGAGACTGCAGTCTTTGCAAACCCCACTCCATTCTTGTGGAAATAAGTTTTTTGTTGATATCGATTGCTAAAAAATTAGATCAGATAGCAGACCACATTCTGGAAAAGACCCAAGCTGTGGACATTTTATGATTTGCAAAAATTCAAGAGAATGTTTTATATTTTCAATTTCAAACATTCAATTGTATGTTTGTATTTTTTTTCCCATGTACACTTAAAAAGAAATATAGTAAAGTCAAAATTGAACTTAGCTGCTCAAGTAGAACCAATACCTGATTTGGGTTGGGGCATCCTTTTTTATGCAGCAGATCTGACCAATCTTTCACCACTATTTTCCCTTCTTCCTTGGCAATTGTTTTGTTAATTGCTCTTCTGGCATGTGTTTGACCAAGCCTTTTGTGGCGCTTGCTACTGACCAATGGAAATAATCTTACAAAACAACCCACAAAAACTTGAGAACTCCAGCTTTGGACTAACACTCTTAGAAGAAATCCTTTTATTTTTCCATTTTTTTGGATTAACAAAATTTTCAAATTTATTTATCCATAAACAACGTAAGAAAGAAGCATAAATAAAATCAAATGGAGGCTTAGAGGATAGAGTGGAACATGTACCTTATTGTGAAGTGGGATTTGATCTCGTCTACACTTTTGGCTCAGATAATGAGACTTCATCATTGATTGTATGATAGAGATGTGAGCAATCTTGCAACACTCTTTTAATCTTTTTTTTGGTACTGTTTTTTCAAGGAAAGACATTGATGAAAATGTAGCTTAGAATGGAGACAAGAAAACCCATCTTCTGGCATCTGCTTTAGTCTGGGGCAGTCTGAGATAAACAATAGTTGAAGAGAGATAAGGAGTTGAAGGCCCTTCTTGTATAGGGATCTCAGTCTCTCAGATTTTACAATTCCTTTATAGGAAGAGTGCTAAGACTTGTGGAAGTCCTTCTCAGGAAAGCACTTCTCTCCCCTGCAATCATGACAAGACAATAAAAATTGATTAAGAGAGTGCAATCTTTTCAAATCCCACTGCTTCCTATTGGCAATGAGTTTCTCAGAAGCATAGATGGCAAGACAATTCATATTGGTTGGCAGACCTCCTACTGGAAAAGACTCAACTTGCTGACAGTTTGCAATATCCAAAATTTGGAGAGCTAAGAGGAGCGTATCAATGTTTTCAGGAATTGACTTGAGACTAAGGCAATCATGAACTTTTAACAGTGTAAGGATGGGGGCTGGCAATCCCCCACTGGGAGAATCTGCAAAATTAAGGCTTTCCTTCATTTCCAAAGCTAGGATAACAAGTTCATGTCCCTCCCAAACTGAAAGAGACTTGATGTTGCCACTCATGTTGATTTTGAGACTACAAAACTTTGGAAAGATATCCAAACCAAATGATGACAGAGAATTATATCTATCGGATATGACAAAAGACTCAAGGGAAGAGTGACATGGGCATGAAGGAAATTTTAATTCTCTACATTTAACGATACCAAGATTTTTTAGTGTAGTCTATGAGCCTCAACCTGAGCAATATAGGGCCAGCAGTTGGATTTTCCTCTCTTTGCGCCTCTGGACCCTTGTCTTAGCATAGTTAAATTTAATGTTCTTGATGGTAAGGGAGTTGGGCAGATCCTACTGGTGTGGACAGAAAGAACAAAGGAGCAGTGACATGCTGAGCTTTTTGAGCTGTCTAGAGTTAGGAAGACAATCTGCACCCACAGAGAGGTAATAACCAAAAGCAGACCTATCCTCTGGAGAGGCTTAATGCGAATTCCAAAATGTAAAGAGAGGTAATCTTAGCCAGCCAATCTGCACCCACAAGTGGTTTGTAGCATCGGATGATGTAACTTGAATTAAACTAGGGAAGATATATAAGATATACAAATATCCTTCTCTATGTGGTAATATATATCCTTTATATTTTGATCAACAGAAAGCATTACAAAAAAAATTCTAAAAGATTGAGCTACTAATCTAAACCCCACCTTAAAAATTAAAAAGCTCCCTTTCAGTTTATTAAATGCTTCAACTTTTCCTTCTTATGAATTTACTCCAAATGATGAATATCTACTTTCAAACGTCATAAAAATCAACAAAAATGAATTATGTTTGATAAGAACTGAAGAAATCTTATTTTTAGCAACAAAGGATGTGTTTGAAAATTCTCTGTTTTGAAAATTTGCAAGATCTATACAGCTTTTATTGTTTGCAATTATAGAACATTTAATTAGGCAAGAAAATCATTCAGCACATTAACTATTTATAGAGCGTACATAATCACATGTGATTAGTTAACCCAGTACATATTATTTCCATGAGCTACCAACAAATAGAGAATCATTCAACGTCATGGGACATCCCCAGTTGGACTGTAATGAAGCCAAAAGCCAGTGAAATAGAATCCTTAGTAAAGAAATATATTGGTACAACAAATCATTGAAAATATAAGTATGCAACTAAGAATATATTCAAAATTTTCTGTAATGAATGAAAATGCTTTGGCATAGGTGAAGTCTTTTTATGTTTTGGGTCAAAGCCAACGTTTACAGTGAGGTGGGGTAGGGGGAAATAGATATAGATTCCTTAGTCACATGTGTATCCTACACTGAACTCATCTAAGAGATTTCATTACTTGAATCTGGAAGAGCAAAAAAATTCCTGAAAACGTTAACGTTTTCAGTTCCAATTTCTTTCATATATGGTAAATTCTGTTTAATTTCACATTTAAAAAAATAAAGAATAAAAGGATGGCAATTAGAATCACAATGAAACATTTGACATGCATTGCTCAATTTAAAAATTGCTTCCCACAAAATAGTCATTGAAACTTACCATTCTCAAATTTTTTTATCAATCCTGCCCTACTTTCCAATGGCCATGGAATTTTCAAGAAACTAAGGTCTTCTGCATATTTTATAGGGCAAATGTGAGAATTACTCCCTATACCATAAATTTGATTAAATGAATCTATTTATACTCCTTAGTCATGTGTATTCAACATTGATCTCATCTACAAGATTTCATTACTTGAATCTTGAAAAGCAAAAAAAATCCTAAAATGTTTAAAGTTTTCAATTTCAATTTCTTTCATATATAGTACATTATGTTTAATTTTCCATTTAAAACATTAATGAATAAATTGATGGAAATCAGAATCACTGTGAAACACTGACCTGCATTGCTCAATCAAAACATTACCTCCCACAAAAAGTCATTGGTGCTTTCTATTCTCAAACTTTTTTAGCAATTCTGCCCTACTTTCCAATAGCCTCAGAGTTTCCAAGAAACTAAGGTCGTCAGCATATTTCACAAGGAAAATGTGAGAATTACTCCCTCTACTATAAAATTGATTAAATGAATCTATCCTTACCTATGTGCATTCGACACTGATCTCAACTAAGCGATTTCATTACTTTTATCTTGAAAAGCAATAAGAATCCTGAAAGCGTTTAATGTTTTCAATTCCAATTTGTTTCATATATGGTAAATTCTATTTAATTTCCCATTTAAAACAATAATGAATAAAAGGATAGCAATCAGAATCACAATGAAACCCTGACCTGCATTGCTCAATCAAAACATTGCCTCCCACAAATAGTCTTTGGCGCTTTCCTTTCACAATTTTTTTTATCAATTATGCCCTACTTTCCGACAGTCATGGAGTTTCCAAGAAACTAAGGTCGTCTGCATATTTCACAGGACAAATGTGAGAATTGCTCTTTATACTACAAATTTGATTAAATGAATCTATTTAGACTCCTTAGTCACATGTGTATTCAACACTGAATCCAGTACTAGAGTGACATAGCAGAGCACAAAAAAATTCATGGGACTATTTCCTCGTAAAAATTTTAAATCAAGTTGTGATATAGTTGAGAACAAGGTAGCTAGATATGTTTCGTTTGCACCTCCAAAAGAAAAATAGGAAAGCCAAATGCAAAAAAGAAGAGAAACATAAATACTCGTCCAGAAAGGACTCCTCATCCCAGCAATCAAAATCACTATTTAGGAATCATAATTATTTAAGAGACTGCAATCTTTGCAAACCCCACTCCATTCTAGTGGAATTAAGTTTTTTGCTGTCGTCGATTGCTAAAGAAATTATATTGGATGGCAAACCACCTTCTGGAAAAGACTAAGCTGTGGACATTTTAAGATTTGCAAAACTCAAGAGAATGTTTTATATTTTCAATCTCAATTTCAAACATTTAGTTGTATTTTTTTTCCGATGTACGGATAAAAAGAAATATAAGTAAAATCAAGATTGAAACTTAGCTGCTCAAGTAGAATAAACACCTGACTTGGAGCATCCATTCTTATATAGCAGATGTGACCAATCTTTCGCCACTATTTCCCCTTCTTCCTAGGCAATTGTTTTGTTAACTGCTCTTCCGGCATGTGTTTAACCAAGCCTTTTGTGGCACTTGCTACTGACAAATGGAAATAATCTTACTAAAGAACCCATAAAAACCTGAGAACTCCAACTTTGGACTAACAATCTTAGAAGAAATCCTTTTAATTTTCCATCTTTTGATCAGATTTTAACAAATTTTTCAAATTTATATATTAATAAACAAAGTTAGAAAGAAGCATAAATAAAATCAAATGGAGGCTTAGAGGTTTGAGTGGAACAAGGACCTTACTGTGAAGTGGGATTTGATCTCGTCTACACTTTTGTCTCCAATACTAAGACTTCATCATTGATTTGTATGAGAGAGATGTGAGCAATCTTGCACTACACATTTATTCTTCTTTTTTTTTTTTTTTTTGGGTATTGTTTTGTCGAGGCAAGAAATTGAAGAAGCTGTAACTTAGAATGGAGACAAGAAATCCCATCTTCTGGCAACTGCTTTAGTCTGGGGCGTTTGAGACAGACAATAGTTTTTTTGATAAATACTGAGATAGACAATAGTTGAAGAGAGGTAATGAGTTGAAGGCCCTTCTTGTCTAGGTATCTCAGACTTGAAATTCCTTTATAGAAAGAGTGCTAAGATTTGTGGAAGTCCTCAGGAAAGCACTTCTCTTCCCTCCAATCATGACAAGCCAATAATAATTGATTAAGAGAGTGCTGTCTTTGCAAACCCACGGCTTCCTATTGGCAATGAGTTTCTCAGAAGCATCGATGGCAAGACAATTCATATTGGTTGGCAGACGTCCTTCTGGAAAAGACTCAACTTTTAGCAGTTTGCGATATCCAAAATTTGAAGAGATGGGAGGAGCATATCCATGTTTTCAGGAAGCGACTTGAGATGAAGGAAGCCATGGACTTTTAACAGTGAAAGGTTGGGGGCTGGCAATCCCCCACTGGGAGAATCTGCAAAATTAAGGCGCTCCTTGATTTCCAAAGCTAGGATAACAAGTTCATCTCCCTCCCAAACTGAAAGAGACTTGATGTTGCCACACATGTTGATTTTGATACTACAAAACTTTGGAAAGATATCCAAACCAAATGATGACAGAGAATTATATCTATTAGATATGACAAAAGACTCAAGGGAAGAGTGACATGGGCATGTAGGAAATTTTAATTCCCTACATTTAAAGATACCAAGCTTTTTTAGTGTAATCAGTCAGCCTCAACCTGAGCAATATTGAGCCAGCAGCTGGTTTTCCCACTCTCTGTGCCTCTAGACCCTAGTCTTAGCATGGTTAAATTTAATGTTCTTGATGGTAAGAAGGGAGTTGGGCAGATCCTACTGGTGTGGAGAAAAAGGACTGAAGGATCAGTGACGTGCTGAGCCTTTTGAGCTGTCTGGAGTTAGGAAGACAATCTGCACCCACAGAGAGGTAATAACCAAAAGCAGACCTAGCCTCTGGAGAGGCTTCATGTCAATTCCAAAATGTAAAAGAGAGGTAGTCTTAGCCAGCCAATCTACACCCACAGGTAGTTTGTAGCATTAGATAATGCAATTGGAATTAAACTAGGGAACATAAGATATACAAAATATCCTTCTCTATGGGGTAAAATATATCCTTTATGTTTTGATAAAATAAAAAAAGCATTATGAAAAAATGAAAACTAGAGATATATATCCTTTATATAGGACCAAAGCATTAAAATTCTAAAAGATTGAGCTACTAATCTAAACCCCACCTTAAAAATTAAAAAGCTCCCTTTCACTTTCTTAAATGCTTCAACTTTTCCTTGTGATGAATTTACTCCAAATGATGAATATCTACTTTCAAACGTCATAAAATCAACAAAAAGGAATTATGTTTGATGACTGAAGAAATCTTATTTTTAGGAACAAAGGATGAGTTTAAAAATTCTGCGTTTTGAAACTTTGTAAGAACCATTCAGCATGGATTTTTATAGGTTGTGATTATAGAACATTTAATTAGGCAAGAAAATCATTCAGTACATTAACTATTTATAGAGTGAACATAATCGCATGTGATTAGTTAAGCCATTACATATTATTTCCATGAGCCACCAACAAAGGGAGAATCATTCAACATCATGGGACATCACTGTTGAAATGTAATGAAGCCAAAAGCCAGTGAAATAGAATATTTAGTAAAGAAAATATATAGGCACATCAAATCATTGAAAATATAAGTATGCAACTAGGAATATATTCAAAATTTATGTAATGAATGAAAATGCTTTGGTACAGGTGAAATCTTTTCAAGTTTTGGGTCAAAGCCAATGTTTTCAGTTCCGATTTCTTTCACATATGGTAAATTTTATTTAATTTCTCATTTAAAACAATAATGAATAAAAGGATGGCAATCAGAATCACATCAAAACACTGACCTGTATTGCTTCATCAAAACTTTGCCTCCCACAAATAGTCATTGGCACTTTCTATTCTCAAAATTTTTATCAATTCTGCCCTACTTCCAATAGCCATGAAGTTTTCAAGAAACTAAGGTCATCTGCATATTTCACAAGACAAATGTGAGAACTACTCTCTATACAATAAATTTGATTACATGAATCTGTTTAGACTCCTTGGTCACGTGTATTCAACACTGATTTCATCTAAGAGATTTCATTACTTGAATCTTGAAAAGCAAAAAAATTCTGAAAATGTTTAATGCTTTCAATTCCATTTTCTTTCATATATGGTAAATTCTATTTAATTTCCCATTTAAAACAATAATGAATAAAAGGATAGTAATCAGAATCACAGTGAAACACTAACCTGCATTGCTCAATCAAAATATTGCCTCCCACAAATAGTTATTGGCACTTTCTGTTCTCAAAATTTTTAATCAATTCTGCCCTACTTTCCAACAGCCACGGAGTCTTCATGAAATTAAGGTTGTCTGCATAGTTCACAGGGAAAATGTGAGAACTACTCCCTACACTATAAATTTGATTAAATAAATCTGTTTGTCATCAAGACCCCCCTTTGGCCTTGTGATTTTTTTCGAGAAAAAAGGAAACTAATAATAATAAAATAGAGGCCTCTGGCTTTTGTTTTTTTGAAGAAAATTGCATTTTAAAATTAGGGAATATCTGCATCCTCAAATTGTGAGCCATGGGAAGTGGGTGTTTTTTAAAATTGGCACTTTTAAAGAAAATTATTTTTTCGTACTACAGATTTTCACAGCAGCAACACTTTTCACAGATTTTACCAAACCCTCAATTAAGATTTTAAAAATCATGCTTTCAAAACCAAATGGACACCAATCATGAAGCATTTGGGTAAAAGAAGAATCTTACCAAGTGGTGAAATTAACCTTGCATACAGGGGATCTACATCAGTCAAATAAACATCATTTAACAAATGTTCAAGCAATTTTTCTTATTTTCTTATTAAGTAAATCATTAAATCATATGGGTACTTAACTGGTTCACCAGAACAGGTAGCAATACATGAATTTTGAGTTGCGCACTTTTCCATTTTCACTTTGAAAGCAATTGTTTAACAAAGAACAGGTAACTGAGCATGAATCCTGTCATACTTTTGGCAGCTTCTTCACAGAAATCGAGATACATATGTTCTGCTTGATTCACCATCGATGGACAACTTCATGAGCCCAACATTGTAAAAAAGCGAATTAGATGAAGAATTAACAAGAGTCAAAGAAATCGTTTATTATTACTAGTATTTTTTTCAATCATATATAATTAATTGACAATTTATAGAAAAAAAAATTAAATGTCAATAAATAAAATTAAAAAGAATCCAAGTAAAATCAAGAGCGGGTTAAGTGAAACAAATACCTGATTGGCTTTTATTTAATGTGTTGCTCATCGATTTCTATGAAGGGGGTGTGAGCAATGTTGCGCCACTCTTTTCCCTTCTTCCTTTGCAATCGTTTTGTCAACAAAGGACATTCCAAGATCTGTATGTGAGTGATGGAGACAGGCAGCCCCTCTTCTGGCATGTGCTTGAGCTTAGGGCAGTCTGCGATCCTCAAAGATTGAAGAGAGGTAAGGTGTTGAAACCCCCTGTTGTCCAACTTTCTCAAATTTCCAAATCCAGTGATGTAAAGATGGGTAACAGTTGTGGGCAGTAAATACTCCTCCGGAAAGGACTCCACATCCCAGCAATAACGATCTTCATTTATGAATCCTAATCTTTTAAGAGACTGCAGTCTTTGCAAGCCCCACTCCATTCTATTGCAAATTAGTTTTTTGCAGTCGCCGATTCCTAAAGAAATTAGATTGGATGGCAGACCACCTTCCGGAAAAGACTCAATTTGTGGACAATTAATGATATGCAAATATTGAAGAGACGGGAGAAACGTGTGCATGTTTTCTGGGAGTGAATTGAGAAGAGAGCAATTACTGACTTTTAAATCTGAGAGATTGGGGGCCGACAATCCTCCACTGGGAAAAGCTACAAAATTAGGGCAATTTTTGATTTTCAACTCTAGGAGATCAGTTAGGTGATGTCCCTCCGAAACTGAAAGGGACTCCATGTTGCTACACCCCATGATTTTGAGATAACGAAGCTTCGGGAAGATATCTAATGGAAATGACTTTAGAGAATTACAGCTATTTGTTATATACAGTAGCCCAAGGGAAGAGTAGCAGGGGTACATCGGGAATTCTACTTCCTCACAATCAGCCAGAAAAAGACATTCTAGTGCAGTGGGACTGGGTAGACCACCACGAGGAAAACCATACATAAATAACTTTTCAACACAGTGGTTGTGGTCCATCACTTCCTCTGGCAGAGACTCCAGGTTTTCGAATTGCATTACGGTGAGGCGGTGCAACGTGGGTGGCAATTCTTTTAACAGCGCATCATTACAAAAACTTAATTTTAATTCACAAATAGGAGCAGTTGGGAGAGGAGTCTCAAGCTGTTCACATTTTTTAATCTCAAGTTTGGTTAAAGAAGGAAGGTGCTTGGGCAAGCTTCCACTTAGTTTTGGACATTTTTCAAGATAAAGCTCTTGGAGACTCGGAAAAGCTCCTCCTTCATCTTCGCCTTCTCCGTGATAAGGAGACCATTCCTCCCACTTCGACATTGCCTTAAATCTCAATATTTTCAGGGATTGAAATGGCGTGATAGAATAAGAACCACTACCATAAAAGTCAGCATCCACGGTAACAACTTCGTCAAACCCAAAAACGAAGAGGTCTTGAAGAGAGGGGAGATGTCCAAGTGATGGCAAACTAGAGCAATTTCCACAAGAGTTTAGATGAACAACTGTTATATTTGAAAATGAACTATCTCCAACCCAATTTGGAAAGGTTGTGTCATTGTAATTCTTGATAACAAGCTTTGTTAAGCTCGTATGAGGCTGCAGATTGTTGAGTACATCTCTTTCACTTCGAGAAATAATGTCATTGGCAGCATCCCACTCCAATGTTAGCTTCTCAAGGTGCTCCTTATCCTTCAACTTTGCTTCCAAAGCATTAGTTGAGTTTATCACATTTTGGAGATTCAATATCACAATGACTCCCCGAAGATTTGAAAGTTTTCCTAACTCTTCAATTCGGAATCCAATGTCCTTGCCGACAACAAATTTGGTCAAAGTCTGAAGACATTGTAATCGACCCATATGTATTGGCATATTTTTAATGCTAGTTCCACTAATATAAAGATGACGCAAATTAATGAGATTTCTCATATTTTCTGGCAACTCAACTAGAAATTTGCATCCTGATAAATTCAACGTTTGTAAGTTGAACAACATACAGGTAGACTTAGGCAATCTTTCAATCCCAGTAAAAGAGACATCTAAATAGCGTAGATGTTTGAAATCTCCAATTGACTCTGGCAATTCTATATTACAATAATGCGAAAGAGAGAGCACACGTAAGATTCTTAGTTTCAATAATAGATCATGTGGTACCTCCTTTGTTAAGTAGAACTTATCTTCATTTTCTTCATCTTCATCTTCTTCATCTTCATCTTCATCTTCATCTTCATCTTCATCTTCCATTTCTAACGAAATGAAGGTGCGTAAATTTTCAGCTTTGCGCAAAGCCGTAAACTTCTCAAGGATGTCATATGTAGTTCTTAAGTAGGAAAAATGACGAGTTTTATTTATAATGTTGTTTGTGGTATCCCCTTCCAATCTGAAACAAAATTTGCCAGATACATATTTAGCTAAATCATGGACTAGGTCATGCATTAGAAAACACAATTTGCTTCCATTTGATTGTTGTAAAAGTGACCTCGATACTAAATCAAGGAAGTACTCAGCACCTATATCTTCCATTTCTTCATTCTCGTTGTGTTGTTGCAAGAAACCCTCTCCCATCCACAATTGAACAAGTTCTTCCTTTTTGAATCGATAATTCTTTGGGAAGATTGAAAAATATGCAAAACATTGCTTTAAATGTGAGGGTAGGTAATTGTAACTTATTTTTAAAGCTGGAAGAATATTACCCCCATCATTAGGCAGACTCCAAATTTCACTTGTCAAAATTTTTTTCCATTCCCCTTCTTCTAATTTAGAGTGCAATAGACAACCGAGTGTTTTTGCTGCTAATGGTAAACCGTCACACTTCTTAATGATTTTTCTACCAATTTCTTCTAATTTTGGATATGCATTAGAGTTTCCATTTTCAAAGGCATGATTTGCAAATAATAGCCAACAATCCTTTTCTGATAATTTATTAAGACAGAAATTTGGAATAGGGCTCATTATCGATGCAACACTTTCATTGCGTGTTGTTACAATAATTCTACTTCCCGATGCTCCATATTTAAAAGGAATACGCAAGAGCGCCCAATCATCATGCTTGTCATTCCATACATCATCAAGAATCAGTAAAAATTTCTTTCCCATCAAATAATCCGTCAATTTTCTTTGGGTCTTATTGAAGTCAGTGTTATCAGGTTTTTGTGGACTGACAGCCTCAAGAATTTTTTTGGTTATCTGAGGAACATCAAATTCTTCTGAAATACAAACCCATGCTTTAAGGCTGAAATGTTCTATGATATTTTGGTTGTTGTAGACTTGCCGAGCAAGGGTTGTCTTTCCAACCCCACCCATGCCCACAATGGGAATCACAACAGTTGAGTGGTTGTTGCTTGCTACATCGTTTGAGAGCAGCAAGTTGACTATTGCCTTTTCATCATCATCCCTACCGTAAATTATAGTTTCTGGATCTACCAGAGAAGTTGTGGGCACTCTTTGGGAAGATCTCCCTTCAGCACCTTCTCTCAGACCTATAGCATTTTTTTGTGAATCTAGATATTCCAACTTATCTACGACTACTTGTATCTTTGATTCTAGTTTTCTCCCAATCCGATAAAATGAAGTAGAGATGAAGCTACGTACCTTACCCGTAGAGGTTACAAAATCAGCTTCCACCTGGCGCCGCAAAGCTTCAGTAGCGATCTCATCCAAAATGTCCTCTGCGTGATAGATAGCATCCTTAAGCTCATCAACCCACTCTTTGATTTTTGTGTCTGTGATTTCCCTTCCCTCTGCGTCATCGAGCACTTTGCTGAGGGCAAGACACGATGTCTTCAGCTTTGTTAGTAGTGTATCAGGGACTTTTCCTCCCCGGATGAACTTCACGACCTCCTTAGATGCCAAGTCAAATAACGCTTGAAAGGCTACAGACAGAAATGCTCCTCCTACTAGTTCAGCAGCCATGATTTTCTTTTTTGCAATGGAAAGAAATTGACAGAGTGAGTAACTCCAGGAAACTAAAAGAGATTAGTTTTTGCTTGTGGTGTGAAAGCCTGTGCAGTTCTTAGGTCTTATAACACATTAGAGTAGATGCAGTTCTAGTCAATAGATTAGCTTCATGCATTCATAGTTGCACATGGGACCACCTTACCGCGTGGTTGCCTTGACCCCGCATTGCTAACAATTCAACAATGTCTTTATTACTTTAACTCTACAGGGAATGCTTTTTGACAAAATTTAATTGTTTGACCCCCCATTGTTAATAATTCAACAAAGTAAAAGCCTCAGCCATGCTTTCTTGTTAAACCCAAAAAAGAGAAGAAAAAAAAAAAGCAATGGATTTCAGAAGCGGGAAGGAGGATATAGGCCATTTAAGGCCAAAATTAGAGATTAACACGGTTTTTTAAACAATATAATTAGTTAGTTGTTGTTTTCAAACTATATATATTACTAACATCTTGAGTATAAAATACTGAATTTATCTATAAATCAAGTCAACATACACTTGGAAATCGAATCTTATAAACTTGATTTATATGTATAAAACATTTGCACAAAAAAAAAAGCGTGAATAAGAAAAAAAAAATCTCTAATATTAAATAGAAAGCATCTCTGATACTGAATATTATTACCATCTTAGCCGACAGCAAAGCTACAGTAGTTAAGAAAATAAATTAGAAAACCGTAGCAGTCAGCCCGACCGAAACTACTGCTCCATCTGCAGATTTAATTTCACTTTCACGTGGGTGGGTAAGTTTCTCTACGATGAAATAGGCTTCTGTGTTTTGTCCGGTCAGTGAGCAGTAGTAGCTGTACACCACAAATTAACTATAAAAAATTAACTACAAAAAAGTTTTGTTATCTCAGTAGCTATTTGTTATGTCAGTAGCTATTCTTTTGTTATGTCAGTAGCTGTTCAATGTCAATAGCTTTTCAACACAAAATTAACTACAAAAAAATTGTTTGAATCAATGACAGCAGTAGCTATCTGCTATTCACGTTCACTTTGAACTTTGAATCAATGTTAGGCAATAGCTAGTCTTATCTCCCCAAAAAAAAAAGCAATTGCAATTCACGTGAGCATTAATAGATTTGTCCTATTGGAGTTGCCTAGGCTCAATGCAATTTCATCTTAATAACCAAATGAAAACAATTTCATCTTAATAACCAAATGAAAACAATAATATTAATGACTCCATATTCATAGTCCCAACTCATAATTTCTCTCCTCAAAAAAAAAAAATCTCATAATTTCTCACTAAAGTTCAAACCGTAGCTTGACTCTTCCCTACCATCCATGACCATTGCCAACAAGTTTCTCTTCCTATTTGCCGATGAGTTTCGCTTCTTGTTTGTTAACATGTGTTGGGTGTCCTATCTTTCAAGTATGATTTCAAAATCTAATTTTTATTTTTTTTTCTCTCCTTATCTCCGTTCCAAGCTCATAAATATTTGGTTTTTGCCATTTCAAGCTTTTTCTTTGGTTGATTTTCCCCTCTCTTTTTGTTCTTTTCCTTCAGCTCGTGGCTTTGCAAACTCAAAAAAAATAAATTATGTACTTTGAAATTTTTTTTCCTACCTACTCCTTTAACATCTGCAAGACATACCAATAGCATCAACTCTAATTTTTTTTACCTATCTACTGTAGCTTTGCTGTCTGCTAGGATGGTACTGTTCAATGTCAAAGATTTTTTTCCCTTATTCACACTTTCTTTTCAGTGTAAATGTTTTACACATATAAATCGAGTCTCTAAGACTCGATTTCCAGGTGGACGCCATGTGGAAAAAACGCTACATTAGACGTGATCAGACCATGGAAACTGAGTCTTTGAGACTCGATTTTGTAAAGTTGTGAATCGAGTCTTTTAAACTCGAGATGTTAGTAATATATATAGTTTGAAAACAGTGACTACTAATTATATTGTTTGAAAAATAGTGTTAATTTCCAATTTTGGCCGGTCATTTGGTATAGTAGTTTAACAATGTGTTTTCAGTTTTTAAAT
Organism: Quercus gilva; assembly: GCA_023621385.1. Lineage (NCBI taxonomy): Eukaryota > Viridiplantae > Streptophyta > Magnoliopsida > Fagales > Fagaceae > Quercus > Quercus gilva. The sequence continues at coordinate 6,120,344 of CM042473.1, forward strand.
AATACAAACAAATCTTTTTCTTTGTTTCTCAACTAAATACAAGGTGTATGCCAACTTTTGTGGGAGAATTTTTTGAATTGGTAATTTCACCATAAATATATCCCAGGAAAAATGACAGGGCAGTTGTGATTTTCACTTCTTGAAACTTAAAACTTAGGTCGTCTTCAAAATATGTTTAAATTTGTTTGAATAACATGGGCAATAATAAAGTATTCTCGGGTTTTGTGAGATAGGTTGTAATTGTGCTAAACTGAATCAAGCTGATGATTAAAATTCTAAGATCATTTAATTTTCTATCTTATATGGAACCCGAGTTAAGTTTGAGTTAAGATTTATTTAACTCTTTATTAAATGATGTAAACCGTTATTACTAGTCAAAAAGTAATGTAAAATAAAAACCTTTATAGTTGGTTAAAAAGTAATGTAAAATTTACTTAAAAAGCTTGTGAAAAACAATTTAAAAAGAACTTTATAATGAATGGGTTCACAATATTCAGCAAAAAGAAAAAAACTGGTCACAAAGCAATATAATAAGAAGTTGTTTGTCTTCTTTTATGCACTAACGAAGGTTGTTTGTCCTACACGCGCGTGATCTGCAATCTGCTCCTAAAACATCAAACGAAAGGTTGGAAATTTCGTACACCATGCCAAACTTGTTTGTCCTCTCCCTTTCTCAGAGGGAAAAATTCACCATGTTTCCCTTGATGGGGCAAAGAATTGGTTGGAAATTTCCACAACTACATTGTTCTCCTCAAAAGTTGTGCCAGTCTACTCTCTTTCTCTCTTTGAATTAACACAACATAATGTTTCGCAAAGGACTGAGATCCTCTGACATTAACATTGTTTGGTGGAAAAAAGAAGAGATTCGGGTTAGAAACTTTCACGTTACGTAGCATCATTCTGCTCTTTGCTCCTCAAAAGTTATGCTCGTCTTCCCCACTCTGTCTCCCTCTCTTTGAAATTAGCACAATGTTTTTGGATGTTGAGATTGATACAATAATTGTTTAGCTGAAGGAAAATTATTGTGCAGACTACTCCGAGCTTTCATATGGGGTAGGCTCACACGTTGAGAAGAAGGGTTGGAAATTTCTTACATGCGCGTAAACCTTCAAAGTTGTGCTTGTTCTTTCTTTCCCTCTTTTTCAAGAAAAATTCTAGTAGACACATCCTAAATTTCACTAAAAATTTCATATACATGCTCTCACAATTTTGTGTTGTGAATATGTGATGGGAACTAAGAGGTTTACAGGCCGTTTGGTAGAGTTGTTAAACAACTCATTTTCAATTTTTAAACAACATTACACATATTTTCATACACTTATTCACTCACACGTATTTCAAAAAACTACAAACAATATTACTCAAACTCCTCTACCAAACAGACCCTAAGTTCCAACGCAATACAAATATTGTGAAGAGGGAGTCAAATTTATAATTACTCTCTAAAATTAACACTGTTTTCAAGGTCTCGTTTAGGAGGAAGGAATAGAATGGAATGGAAAAGAATGAAAAGAATAATTTTAAAATATTTTTTCATTCCCTTGTTTGGGAGTTTAAGGGGCTGTTTGGTTCGCCAGTTTTCATGACTCAATTCTCAGTTTTCATGACTCAATTCTCTGTTTTCATAACTCATAACTCAAAAATGGTGGGACTCATTGCAAGAAGTTTGTTTGGCTGCACAATACTCTGTTTCTATAACTCTGTTTTCATCTCTCAATTTTCTACTTTTTGAGTTATGAGTTGTGGAAACTGAAAACAATTTTTGGCTGTTTTCAGTTTTCAATGGCAAACTTGTAAATAACATTACACACCCGGTCCCACAGTCAGACTTTTTGCTCCCTCTTTATCTTCTTTTCTCTTTTTTTTTCTCTTCTTTTTGTCTTTCACGGGTCTGGGACACACCTGCTCTTCTTCTTCTTCTTCTTCTTCTTTTCTTTTCTTTTCACTTTTTGGGTTTGGTTCTTTTTTTTTCTTCTTTTCTTTTCTATTCTCCTTTTCTTTTTTTCTTCTTTTCTTCTCTTTTCACTTTCTGGGTTTGGTTATTTTTTTTTTCTTCTTTTCTTTTCTTTTCATGTTGGTTTATGGGTTTGGTTTCTGGGCTTGGGTTCTTTTTTTTTTCTTTTTTTTTTTTCCTTTTTTTCTTCTTTTCTTTCCTTTTCACTGGGTTTCCATTCTTTGTCTCTTCTTCTCGAGTTCGTCGAACTTGTCACCACTGTTGATGTCATCGCTACTGTTGATGTTGCTGTTGCTGTTGCTGCTGAAGTCACTGTGGGTTGTAGCGGTGGCTGTGGTAGTGGTTTTTTTTTTTTTTTTTTTGGGTTTTTGGAAAAGCATGAAAAGCATTGGGTAAGGGGAAAACAAAGGGGAAAAACATTGGGTTTTTTTTTTTTTGGTTATATTGTAGATCTGGGAAAAGCATGAAAATAAGGATCATGGTGGGCTTGATTAAAATATGTGTTAGCATGGATGAAGAGAAAAGCAGAGAAAAATAAGGGAAAATGAAGAGAAAAACGAAGGAAAGAGGCAGGGGAAAAAGAAAGACAGAGAGAGAGAGAGAGAGAGAGAGAGAAAGTGAACTGACATTGGGTCAGTGTGTGGGTCCCACAAACAGTTGAAAAATATTGAGTGATGAGAAGTGAATGATGTTGCCAAACGGGGTGGGGTATTTTAAGTGATGAGTGATGAAAATTGAGTGACGGAAATTGAGTGATGAAAAAAATGGTGCCGAAAAACTCCTAAGTGAGAGGGAATGGAATGAGTAGGAGAGAACACTCATTCCTCTCTATTCTTTTAAAATATCAAATTTTCATTCCCCCAAAAATTGAGAGGAATATAAGGGAATGAAATTAAATTTAATGATTTTTTTTACTAAAACTCCTAAAATACCCTTTTATTTTAAAATAGGAGTCTAATAGTAATATTGTCATAAAATGATTTCATTCAATTCCCTCCATATTGCTTCCAAACAAGATTACTTATGTAGGGTTGAAATTTGATGGGCTAGGCACAAACTTTACGTATTGTGAGCCCAACGAATCCCCAACAATAAATTTATAGAGAATGGGTTAAACAGCTGGGCTTGTTATGGATTTAGCAACGGCTCATGCATTCAAATAAGGGTAAAAAGAAGTTCAAACTCCTATTCAATAATAATCTTCCTCAGTCCGAAGAGATATGGTACTTATCCCCTTTCTTCATACAAATTTTTCTCCCCCCTTTTCATCAGAGGCCTATTCCATTTATATATGCTCCTTCCCCTACATCTTTAATGTACACTTGTCGTCCGTCTAAGCATCCACTTGAGTGCTTGTCATATCAGATACTTGCTTTGGTCTACCGTGAGTGGTAGTAGCTGTGGCTGCACTGTTCAGGTGTCTTCTCCACATAAATGCGGTCAGGAAAATTGCTGCAGTGTATTAAATGCGGTGGTGGCAGTTTTTCCCTCTAAGATATTTTGTATTATTCTTGTCCTTAGGCGTGCCCAGAGTTCGTTCTTTGCCGTGGAAATAGCTGAGGCTGCTCAGGTCTTCAGTACATTTGCTTGATCAAGCTCTCTAGTGATTCGATGAGGAGAACCTCTTCGGACTGACAGTAATGTCTTCGGACGTGTCCACCATTGCTTTTCAAGGGCAATTCCGCAGAATGGGCTCAACCCTAATCCCTCTTACCTCTTCAGTCAAATAGTAACATTCAAATTGGGCCCCAAGCCCAGTTCGTAGCGTTGGGCTCTCACACCCACAATTGCCCCTCAAAATTCTAATTTTTCCCTCGCATCCGAAGGGAAAAAATGGGATTTTGATCTTTCGTGAAATAAAAACTCTGCAATTGTTGAATTTTGTACCCACACATGTACACGCATGAATTTAGATGCTTTATTATTACCGCTGTTGTTGCACCGTTTCCAAGTCGCCATTAATTGCTCCAGGCGGCGTCTTGTCTATGGAATCCAACGACCAGCCGCTGATCCAACGGACATGATTTTTCTTGAAATTTGGGCGGGATAAATTTTCCCACTTTGCCTGCCCCTATATAAAGCCACAGAGGGGGTTATTTGCCCCTTTACTTCGCAAATTCCAAACTCTCAGCACACTCAGGCATTCACGCTCTTAACGACCTTCCTATCAACAACTCCGACTCACCCCTGAATACACTACGATCTCCCTGCGAGCATCAAGGTCATTTCTCCGTTCAGTTCCACGTAAGTTCCTTGTTCGAGATACTCAAATTCTTTTTGGCTTGCCTCTTCGGCCTTTGGTAGTCATTCCCAAGTTACTATTTCGCATCTTTCCCTCTAACCTAACTGAAAATGGGTAGATTTGAATATTTAGTGGATAGTCCCTCCCAGATGGAGAAGTTTAGGGCGACGTATCGCATTCCTCAAGATGTAGGCTTGAGGTTTTGCTCTACGGAGGGGTTATTAACGGACCGAGAAGTGGGTGAAGTAATAATCCCCATCATCGCTTTCCTGGAGGGAAGAATGACCATCCCCATGGGTCTCGTTACCAGAAGCTACCTTACAGGCCATAGATTTAGCCCTGAACAGTGCGCGCCTAACGTGTTTAGGATTTTAGGAGCAGTTGACGACCTAAACCGTCATTTAGGGTTGGGACTCACTTGGCTCAATGTGGTACACATGTATGAGTGTCGTACCAAAGAAGGAGCGGGATACTATCTAAGGTCCCAATCTGATGTTGTCAAGCTCATCTCCTGTCTCCCCAAGTCTAATAAAGGGATGAAAGACGATTATCTGATCGTCTCGAGCGCATGGCATGACAAAATTCATTGCCCAACCCAACCAGGAGAGCCAGGTGGGATATCCCCCATTGAGATTTTCTAACAATAGGTTTAGGGTTTTCGTTTTTAGCTATTCGGCCCTCTCTTTTATCAAGTTTCAATCTTTTCTGACAGTTTTATTGCAATGTTTATAGATAGGAATCACGTCGCTCCTCAGCTCAGCCTCACAAATACCGCAGCGCTCAATTACCTTCTTCAGTCAGAAATCTTCACAAGCGAAGACGGACAGCTCAGGGCCGCTCACCTCATCCTCGGTTACACTCCAATTTCAAAGGATTTTCAGCCGATCGGCCACGCAATAACACTCGAAAACCGTCGCATCAACCGTATTGACGTTGCTCGGAAGAATTTTTTAGCCCCTTTCGACCTTGCCCCTGTGCCACATCCTAACCCACAGGGCATACCGCTGCTCGTTCAGCCTGTTCAGCAGGTCCCTCTTCAGCCGGCAGCAGAGGGAGAGAAGGTTGCTTCTTCAACCCCTTCACTTGACGAGCAGATAGACCAGTTTAGATTCGAAGGGGAGACTTCAGAAGACGTTCAAATTCTAGACGTTGACGAGGAGACTGATAGGCAATCGGTCGTTCTCCCAAAGAAAATAATTGTGTCAAACTATTTTTCGGACGAAGATATGCAGAGCCTAGCGGATCTGATGAAGAACCGAAGACCGAAGGCCTCGACTAAGGGCACCGGCACTTCTCAGCAAACAGTGGCTCTTCCTCCTCCCCCTCCTTAAGCTCCTTCGGATCTTGGCCTAAAACCGCTGCCAGATTTAAAAAAGAAAAGGGTTGCGACTGAAGCTGAAGGTGCCGAGGCTGCCCCTCCTAAGGGGAACAAGCAATAGAAGGTGGCCCATGACACTAGGGGCAAAATGGCTTCATCTACAGAAAGTAGGGAAGACCCTTTGGCCGCCGATGTACGGAGAGGTGCTCGAACATGGCCTCCTAAGTTGACTCTGGATGGTGCAGCCATCCCATACGATGCTTCCATCAGAAATTATGGTGGAGGGAAGGCCGGTTACATTGAAGAGGCTCTGGAGCAGCCTCTGCTCCTTCCGAAGGACATGGAGTCCTACAGGCGCTTCAGCTAGCCCGAACTTTTCCTATCTCTAAAAAGGGATTTAGCCATAGTAAGGGAATTGACCCTCTTACCAACCGTTTCCTACGTTTTACAACTAACAAAGAAATTTTTTTGTCATGCAAATCGCCCAGCAAATATACGTGGCCGAAGAATGGAATAAGAAGACTCATGTCCAAGTCCAAGCGGAGGTCCAAGCTCGCACGGACATTGAGAAGGCCTTGGGCAGCCTTAAAGACGAGTGCTTCCAGATGTCCGAGCAGTTGAAACAGGAAGCTAAGGAAAGGAAAAGTCTGGAAACGGGCTTTAAGAACGCCCAGGAGCAGGCCGAAGATCAACGCAAAAAGCTGTACACCACTGAGATCAATCTGGAAACAGAGAGAGTGTTGGTGAAGGATCTTCGTGCCGAGCTTGACAAAGCCAAGGATTCTGCTAAGTTGGCCAAGCAGGATGCTCAACTGGCTAGGGAAGCACTTGAGGCTGAGAAAAAAGCCGCTTATCTGCTGGGGGTGCAAGAGACCCAAACGAGGCTGACCGAGGAGTTCACCAAGGTCTGCAGGGAGTATTGCGAGGTGACGTGGGGCAAATGCCTTAATGTGGCTGGAGTCCCCCCAGAGTCTGCCTTGAGGCAGCTTGGGAGTATTTACTACCACCCCGATATTTGCGACCTGCCAGATACCTCGGAAGCTCCTTCGGTCGGTCCAAGCATCCCAGACCCCACTGAGGCAAGTCACGCTCCTGTTCAGACTGGGGATGCGGGCGATCCGACAAAGGCTGACCCAGTGCCTCAGAAGAAGGCTTAGGTGTTTAGGGAACATTTTTTGTACTTGTAATTGTTAAGACGCCATTTAACTTTGCTTTGTAACGTTGTCATTTTTCTTTTATCAATGAAATGGCTTACTTTTTATCTTCATTACTATCATGTTATATGTCAAGATGCATTATTACAGCAAATAACAATAGCTTGACAAATGAGAAACAATGCTAAGTAGGCCCTAAGGCAATAACGACTTCATTGGAATGTTAATTTGTGATAGTAACCTGGTCAGGGAACTGTCGATGCAATTAAGTTCGAATTGATATGCTTGGGAAAGTTGCAAACTCAACCCCTGCAGCGTGTTAATGACGTAGACAATAATACTTAAGAAAAACTGTTCGGTATGGGAGTTAGTAAATGAGTGTTAACCAACTCAAATCATGTGGTCCGAGGACTGCAGGCATGACTGAGTTTAAGTTTAAACACTTATGAGAATTGTAAAGGAGTGTTAACTAACCCAAATCATCTGGTCCGAGGACTACAGGCATGATTGAATTTAAGTTTAAACACTTATGTGAGTCGTTAAGGAATGTTAACTAAACCAAATCATCTGGTCTGAGGACTACATGCATGATTGAATTTAAGTTTAAACACTTATGAGAATCGTAGAGGAATGTTAACTAACCCAAATCATCTGGTCCGAGGACTGCAGGCATGATTGAATTTAAGTTTAAACACTTATGGGAGTCGTAGAGGAGTGTTAACTAACCCAAATCATCTAGTCTGAGGACTGCAGGCATGATTGAATTTAAGTTTAAACACTTATGGGAGTCGTAGAGGAGTGTTAACTAACCCAAATCATCTGGTCCGAGGACTGCAGGCATGATTGAATTTAAGTTTAAACACTTATGGGAGTCGTAGAGGAGTGTTAACTAACCCAAATCATCTGGTCCGAGTACTGCAAGTATGATTGAATTTAAGTTTAAACACTTATGGGAGTCGTAGAGGAGTGTTAACTAACCCAAATCATTTGGTCCGAGGACTGCAGGCATGATTGAATTTAAGTTTAAACACTTATGGGAGTCGTAGAGGAGTGTTAACTAACCCAAATCATCTGGTCCGAGGACTACAGGCATGATTGAATTTAAGTTTAAACACTTTGGGGAGTTCTTATCATAACAAAATGGTATCATGACTAAAGGAAGGATTCTTTTAATAGTAATACCTTTTAAGGTTATTTACATTCCACGGCCGGGGTATTACGTGAATATCCAGATCTTCTAAGAAGTATGCTCCAATGCCAGCCCTTGAAGTAATGCGATATGGTCCTTCCCAGTTTGGTCCTAGTTTCCCCCAAGCTGGATTCTTCGCATTACCTACCACCTTCCTGAGTACTAGATCACCAGGCTCTAAGGGCCTCAACCTTACGTTGGCATCGTAGCCCTGCTTGAGTTTCTACTGGTAATGCGCCAGTCGGACCATTGCATTTTCCCTACGTTCTTCAATTAGATCCAAACTCTTTTCCAGCTGCCCATCGTTGCCGATTAGATTAAAAGAGCTAGTCCTGTACGTTGGGAATCCAGTCTCCAGGGGTATAACAGCTTCAGCCCTATAGGTCATTGAAAAAGGGGCCTCTCTAGTAGACCTGCGAGGCGTAGTCCTGTATGCCCACAATACGTGGGGTAATTCTTCTACCCACCTACCCTTCGCATCATCCAGCCTCTTCTTTAGTCCGTTAACTATGACTTTATTAACAGCTTCGGCCTGCCCATTTCCCTGGGGGTAGGCAGGGGTGGAGTATCTGTTTGTGATTCCTAGCTCGCTACAATAACCCCTGAAAGCCTTGCTATCAAATTGAAGCCCATTGTTCGAAATCAGGGTATGGGGGATCCCGAACCGAGTGACGATATTTTTCCAGATGAATTTCTTTACATCTATATCCCTAATGTTCGCCAGAGGTTCAGCTTCGACCCATTTAATGAAGTAGTCTGTTTCGACCAGAAGGTACTTCTTGTTTCTTGCTGCCTTAGGGAATAGGCCTACGATATCCAATCCCCATTGAGTGAAAGGCCATGGGCTGGATAGTGGATTAAGGGTACCACCCGGCTGATGTATGTTCGGCGCGAATCGCTGGCACTGGTCACACTTATTTACGTAGTCATGGGCCTTTCTTTGCATATTCGGCCACCAATAACCCTGAGTAATGGCTCAGTGAGCTAAGAATCTACCTCCAGTATGGCTCCCGCAGATCCCTTCATGTAATTCTTCTAGCATTGACTCAGCGGCTTCAGGATGCATGCACAATAAGTATGGACCTGAATAGGAACGTTTATACAGTTTGTGGTCCTCGGACAACCAGAACCTCGCAGCTTTCCTCTGTACTTTGTCCGCTTCCCCTTTTTCTTCGGGCAATACATCGTCCTTCAGGAACTTGATGATGGGATCCATCCAGCACTGGTCGGCCCGAATGTAATGAACCTGGACTGCCTTTTTTCTTAATTCTATAGGTTTCTGCATGTCCTCAATGAGGATAACCCTTGGTAATTCCTGTGCCGAAGAGGTGGCGAGGGTGGCTAAAGAATCGGCATGTGTGTTGCCACTTTTGGGGATGTGTCGCAGGTTAAAAGATTCAAACTCTGACTGCAGGGACTTAGCCAAGCTCAAATAACCCTGCATCCTCTCGTCTTTCACCTCGAATTCTCCCTGCACTTGGCTGACGATTAATCTTGAGTTTGAAAATATTTCGACCGACTTTCCTCCCATCCTTCGGACCATCTTCATCCCCATCAATAGAGCCTCATACTCCGCCTCATTATTCGTTGCTGAGAAGTCTAGCCTTAACGCTTTTTCAATGATAATTTTCTCTGGGGATATCAGTACTAGCCCCACTCCTGAACCCCTCTGATTCGATGCGCCATCTACGTACACTTCCCAGGGTAATGTGCTTCGTAGAGAAACCATGCCAACAGGCCTTCCATCCAGGGCCAGCGTCGGCGTTACTTCTTCTAAATGGGGCTCCGTGAATTCGGCGACCAAGTCTGCAAGGATCTGGCCCTTTACTGATGTGCGAGGCATGTACTTGATATTAAAAGCCCCTAGGATCGTCCCCCACTTGGCAATCCTTCCGGTGTAGTCGGCGCTTCAGAGTATTGCTCTGAGTAAAAGCTGGTGAGGACTATAATGGTGTGGGCTTGAAAATAGTGAGGAGCTTCTTCGTGCCGAGCACCATAGCTAGGATAGCCTTTTCCAGTGGCAAATAACAAATTTCAGCTTCATGCAGTGACTTACTTACGTAGTAAATCGGTTTTTGCACCCCACAGTCCGTCCGTATTAACACCAAGCTCATAGCATTAGGAGCTACAGCGATGTAAGCAAACAAGACCTCATCTGGTTCAGGACTGGACATGATTGGTGGCCGAGCCAGGTAATTCTTAAGTTGCTGAAAAGCAACGGCACATTCCTCCGTCCATTCGAAACCCTTCCACTTATTGATCAGTGAGAAGAATGGCCTACACCTGTCTGCTGATCTGGAAATGAATCTATTAAGAACAGCGGTCATCCCAGTCAGCTTCTGAATTTCCTTGGGGTTCTGAGGAGCTCGCAAGTTGTTGATGGCCTTTATCTGATCGGGGTTAACTTCGATTCCCCTGTGAGTGACCATATACCTTAAGAACTTGCTTGATCCAACACCAAACGAACACTTGGATGCATTCAAGCGTAATCTGTGTCCCCTCAGAATTTCAAAAACATCCCTAAGATCCCCAATGTGCTCAGCTATGACCTTACTTTTCACCACCATGTCATCAATATAAACTTCCATGCTTTTACCCAATTGCGGCTCAAACATTCTGGTCATTATCCTCTGATAGGTAGCACCTGCGTTTTTCAAGCCGAACGGCATTACTTTGTAGTGGTAATTCCCCACAGAGGTTACGAAAGCTGTTTTCTCCTGGTCGGTGAGAGCCAGTGGTATCTGATGATAACCTTGGAATGCGTCTAAGAAACTCATCCGAGGGTGTCCAACAGTAGCATCAACTAGTTGGTCTATCTTCGGCATGGGAAACGGATCCTTCGGACAAGCTCTATTAAGATCAGTGAAGTCCACGCACACCCGCCACTTTCTGCTTTTCTTTTTTACCACCACGATGTTAGCCAGCCATTCGGGGTAAAAGATTTCCTTAATAGCCCCTACTTGCTTGAGTTTCATCACTTCCTCCCTGACTGCAACTGCATGCTCCCTCGATGGACGTTGGAGCGGTTGTTTCTTGGGAACGATGGTGGGATTGACATTTAAATGATGGCAAATAAAATTTGGGTTTACCCCTGGGGCCTCTGCGGAGTCCTATACAAATACATCAATGTTGGCTTTGAGGAACTCAACCAGCTCTTCCTTCTCTTGAGGGGGCAGCATAGATCCGATTTGAAAAAATTTCTCTGGGTCGTTATCAACAACTACCCTTGCCAAGCTTTCACACTGTGCCTCTTCGGCCGAGGTTTCGGTGTCCAGCACCAAAGGCTTTGACTGCTATAAAATCTCATAATTACGTTCCGGTGGCTCAGCATGGGGTTTGTGTTAGATAGCTGCCACCAGACATTGCCTGGATGTAGACTGGTCTCCCCGGATCTCCTCGACCCGCCCTTCGGATGGGTATTTAATCTTCTGATGAAGGGTGGAGGATACGGCTCCGAGGGTATGAAGCCAAGGTCTCGCCACAATAGCAGTGTAGGGCGAATATGCATCCACCATTATAAAATCTACCTCTATCGTCTCAGATCCGGTTTGCACAGGTAGTCTGATCTGGCCCTTCGGGATGACCACTTTGCCATCAAAACTCACCAAAGGGGAACTGTACGGTGTTAGGTCTTCGGGGGATAAGTTCAGCCCCTTATAAAGGTTAGGGTACATTATTTCCGCGGCGTTGTCCTGATCTACCATCACCCTCTTCACGTCGTATCCACCTATTGTGAGAGTAACCACCAGAGCGTCATCATGCAGCTGTATAGTTTCGATTTTGTCCTCGTCCGAAAAGCCCAAAACTGGTTGAACCTCCATCCTAAGCCTCTTCGGCTCTCTGTTAACACTCTCCGAGGGCGTCCGAGAAACCGATAGTATTCTGGATGGGCAAGACCCTGTCCTCCCTGGTGCGGCAAAAATAACATTTATCGTACCCAAAGGGGGTTTTACAGAATCACCTCTCCTAGGCCCCTCGCTTGCCTGGTTTCCCTGACCATATGAGTGATGTAAAAGTTGCTTTAACTTGCCCTCACTAACAAGTTAATCCAAATGGTCCCACAGGCTCCTACAATCCTCAGTGGTATGCCCGTGGTCAAGATGATATTGACAGTAGAGATTGTGGTTGCGCCTTTCAGGGTTTCCGACCATCTTGTCTGGCCTCTTGAAGAAAGGTTCATTCTTGATTCTCTCAAGGACTTGGTGCACTGGCTCACGAAAAACAGCGTTGACTGTCTGAAAGTTCACTGTACTTTGTCCGACCCAATCCTTTCTCGGCCTGTTATGGCTCTGCCGGTCCGACCTGAAATCCCTCATCTCCTAAGGGATAACCTTATCCTTTCCCATACCCTGTTATTGGTCTTCTTCAACTCTTTTGTACTTGTCAATCCTATTCATCAACTGGCGTACACTGGTAGCCGGTTTGCCCGTTAGGGACGTCCTCAAGAGATGTTCAGTGGGGAGGCCTAGCTTAAAAGAGCTGATGGCCACCAAGTCACAGTCTTCCTCCATCTCGTTATACGTTTCCCAGAACCTATCTGAGTATGACTTCAGGGTTTCACGCTCCCTCATGCTGACAGATAGTAGGGAGGCCATGTTCTGCGGAACTCTTCGACATGTGACAAAACGCGACCCAAATGCCTGAGTTAGCTCTTGGAAAGAGCTTATGGAGTCCGCTTTCAGGTTATCAAACCATCTCATGGCAATCGGTCCCAAGCTGGACGGGAAGACCTTGCACATTAGAGCCTCGTCTTTGGAGTGAACGGCCATCCTCTAGTTGAAATGACTCACATGCTCCACAAGGTCTGTCCGGCCGTTGTAGATGGTGAATGTAGGCTGGTGGAAACGTCGAGGAAGTATTGCATTCTCGATGTTACGTGTGAAAGGAGATCTAGAGATTTGATCTAGAGCTTTACTCATAGCATCGCTCCCTACGCCCCTAGGTAAGGGGCTCCGAGGATTCCTCTCACGATGGTACATCTCCTCATAGGGAAAGGACTCGCCGATTAGTGTTCGAAGTTTTGGCTTGTAGTCAATGTCCCGTTCGTCTTCAAGATCTTCATCAGAATACGAGGGGCTGCGCTTCCTCTTTGCGTAGCGCAACTCCCTCTTCAACCTATCAATTTCTTTCTGCATGTTTTGGTTTTTCTCTGCATGGGACATGTGGCTCTCTCTATGCGACTGGTTTCGATCGCCACGCGCGGTGTGTACACTACCCTCACGATCCTGCCTCCGTTCCAGATTAAGAAAAGGATCGGTGTGCCGACATGACCTGGACTCCGTTGGTCGTTGCCTTGGTTCAGCCATTTGTGAGGTGTTGCTTTCACCTTTGCTCAAGCTGTTCCCCACAGACGGCGCCAATTGTAGGGTTGAAATTTGATGGGCTAGGCACAAACTTTACGTATTGTGAGCCCAACGAATCCCCAACAATAAATTTATAGAGAATGGGTTAAACAGCTGGGCTTGTTATGGATTTAGCAACGGCTCGTGCATTCAAATAAGGGTAAAAAGAAGTTCAGACTCCTATTCAATAATAATCTTCCTCGGTCCGAAGAAATATGGTACTTATCCCCTTTCTTCATACAAATTTTTCTCCCCCCTTTTCGTCAAAGGCCTATTCCATTTATATATGCTCCTTCCCCTACATCTTTACCGTACACTTGTCGTTCGTCTAAGCATCCACTTGAGTGCTTGTCACATCAGATGTTTGTTTTGGTCTGCCATGAGTAGTAGTAGCTGTGGCTGCACTGTTCAGGTATCTTCTCCACATAAATGCGGCTAGGAAAGTTGCTGCAGTGCATTAAATGCGGTGGTGGCAGCTTTTCCCTCTAAGATATTTTGTATTATTCTTGTCCTTAGGCGTGCCCAGAGTTCGTTCTTTGCCGTGGAAATAGTTGAGGCTGCTCAGGTCTTCAGTACATTTGCTTGATCAAGCTCTCTAGTGATTCGATGGGGAGAACCTCTTCGGACTGACAGTAATGTCTTCAGACGTGTCCACCATTGCTTTTCAAGGGCAATTCTGCAGAATGGGCTCAACCCTGATCCCTCTTACCTCTTCGGTCAAATAGTAACATTCAAATTGGGCCCCAAGCCCAGTTCGTAGCGTTGGGCTCTCACACCCACAACTTACATTCCATTAATTTTCATTCCTTTCCATTCCTTTATTTTAAAACATCCAATCAAAGTTACTTAATTCCATTCCATTCCATTCCATTCCATTTTTTTTCCATTCATTTTCCTTATTTAAATACATTCCATTCCATTCAATTCCATTCCCTTATGATCATTTCATTCCATTCTATTCCATTCCATTACATTCCCTTATGAACTCCCAAATGAAGCCTAAATGAAGGAAAAAGAAGTAGAAAACGATTTAAAAAAAGGAAAAAAAAAAAAAAAGATGAAAAGGATAAATTATTCTTTATGGTTTGAATGTAAAAAAAAAAAAAAGGTAAATTACTTTTTTGCATTCTAAATTATAGTAGGAGGGAGTGAATAAGAAAAGATAAACAAATGAAGATTAAGAAAAAGATGAACAGTGATATTAAAATAAAGGGTAGTGAGGAGATGAAAAGGTAAGGAAAAAAAAATATTTAAAAAATAAGTGAATGTAAAAAAAAAAAAATTATAGAAAAATTGGAAATAAAAAGGAAATATATATATATATATAGGTGTTAAAATCAATAAAAATGAATATGTAAAGTCAATAATTTATTTATATATATTTTTTTTTGTAAAAAAAATGTGAATAAAAAAAATAATAATTATGTGGCGATAAGGTGGCGATAAGGTGGCGCAGCAGGAGTTCAGCAACAATAAATACTACTCTTCAACTTTTAGTAATAATATAGATATAAATATAGATTACATGTATTTTCATATATTTTTTCATCTATACATATTTTCAAAAAATACAAACAATATTATTAGAACAACATTACCAAACGCCACTAGATTGTTTTGCGCTCGGAATGAATATATATTTCAATGATTGAGAGTAATTTAAACCAAATCCACATTTTTTTACCGGGGTAAGCTTTAGAGAAAAATTGATGTTAATTGTATTTTTATTCTTCAAAATCAAAAGCTTGCTTTTAGATAGCACCGAGAAACTCACACGCCTCTGGCTAGTAGTAGGCCATCATTGCCAACAAATTTAGGCCTCACGGTTGTTTTAATTGTATTTTCTTTTTCAAAAGTTTTTTTTTTTGGTTCTTTTTCAAAAGTTTGATTCCTTTTCCTTTTTCTAAAGTAAATTCTTTATATTTTTTGGATTTAGTCTGAGCAAATATCATGAGATACCCTTCCAATGACCTTTTGTTTTTGTTTTTCTCTTTGAATACCTGGCCCTCCTCATAGCCACAAATTCCACTAGAATCTGCCTAGCTAATGCTTGAATTGGATCCATATTCCGTGCAATACCTAAAATCTCAGCCATAGATTTAATCTAATGGCTTAAATCTTTGACACCTCACCAAATAACAAAAAGACTATTTTGCCCTTAAAAAATTTGACCCACTCACTGTTTCAGTTTCAACCCTAACTTTTCATAAACTCAAAAATTTTTTTTCTCTCTCTGTCTCTCCCCTGCGCACCTGCCTCTCCTTCAATCCATTGTCACAGCAGCCCGGTACCAGTCCACACAAGGCCAAATCCTTCACCACCACCGGTGATGCTTGCCGCTATAGCGTTCTCCTCGTTTCACTCTCTCTCTCTCTCATTTGGGTTTCTCTGTTTTCTCCTTCTCTCAAGCCCAGCCGTGGCCGAGCTTCTGCTTCCACTCACACCTATCGCCGTTGGCGGTGCTCCTCATCGGCGTCACAACCACTGGTGGCTGCGGGTCCAGCTCTCTTATTCTTTATTTTCTTTCTCTTTTATTTTTTTTTTCAATTTTTATTTGCCTTTTAGACAAGACCGAAACCCCTTTGACACTCATTTTGTTTCATTTTTTTATTAGTTTGATGAATAACATTTTGTTTCAGTTTTGATTAGCTTGATGAATGGGTTTTCTTGTTTGGATTTCTGGAATTAGCAATAACTGTTATTATTGGCATTTTTAAAGCTAGGTTTTGGGTGGGCATTGAAGATGTTTGTTGAAATGCTTCATAGAGTTTTAGTTTTTCTCTCTATATTCTATCTTTCTTTTTTTTTTGGATTTTTATGCTAAAGCTGTGATGCTATGTGTATGGAAATTGGAATTTTTTTTATTAGCTTGATTAATGAGATTTCTTGTTGAGTGTAAAGCTTGATGGTTTTGCTTGAGTTTGAAAATTGGGGCTTTGCAATCTAGCCGAATCTGTTGTGATTGAATGAAAATGGGTTTTCTTGTAATTGTTGTGTGTATGGGTCTATTGGCTTAGGCATTTTGGAAATGTTGATACTAAATCTATGAATTTTTCTTCTGATCCTGATTTCTTTGCCTAAGAGTATCCGTTTCTTATTCCTTAGTTTCTTTCCCCACTACCGCCCATACTATTCTCTGAAACCCACACTATGCTCTGAAATCTTCTAAAAGCAGTAGATGGTGTCAATCAACTGCTTGTTGTTTGTCTCTGTTGAAGTCCGACTGTTTTGGGTATGGTTGATTAATTTGGATTTTTGGGTTTCAAATGAATGGCAGTTGGATGGCCGTTTACAGACTTGGGGGTTGATGTCAAAATGGGTTTTGATATGAGCATGTGTTTTATTGTGTAAATACTAAATACATGTCATTGTGTGTGTGAGTGAAATTTGTATTTATGCTTAAATTAGTGTAAACACATGGAGTAGAATGCCAGCCTTAAAATCTGGGTATGTAAAGTGTTAGTTCTATGTAATAACCTTGTTGTTATTTTTTTTCCTTTGCTCTGATCTTTGTTATTATCTTGCTTCTTTGTTGTTGCTGATGTCGTCGCATTTGAGCCTTTTGTTTTTGGTACCTCTTGAGCAATTTTAGGAGGTTTTTCCTCTTTGACATTAGCTAGAAATTTTGTTGCTTGGTCATGAGGTAGTCTAAAAAATATTTTTCATTTTTGTCCTTCTAATTTTGCTTAAGTACATGTTCTTTTTCCTTAAATTTGGATTGATTATCCAGCTGTGTATTATTCTAGTAGGATAATATATTTGGCATGTTGTAGTTCATTTTATACATACAAACTATGGCTCTTGAAAGATGAACTTGTGAGGAAAATTTTTGTTGTCTTGAATTGTCACTAGTCATACTTTACAAGTTTTGCCCAAATGTTAAGCAATAAATTACAGATTTTTATATGTTTGTTAGTGCATGTCCAAAATATTTTGGGTTTTTGATTCGAAATAATCTTCCAAAATTTGGTGATTCTATTTTTCTTCTAATAAAACATCAAGAATTTCTAGATGAACTTTGATTCTACTTGGACATTTATATTTTGTTCAGATATGGTTCTGATTTGTGCAATAAAGCAAGAATTGCAACTAATTTGTTAGGCATAGTTGATCATATGAATAGCCTAGTTTGTTTTATGTTTTCATTTACTGAGGCTGAAATGTTATATGGAGTAATGACCATATGTCCCTTGTTTTCTTGTTAATAGGAAAAAAAAATTGACCTTTACTGGTCAAAAGTTTAATGTATCTTTTGAGAAAAGCTTTTGAAACATTCCATGATCAATTGAAGCACCATGTATCTTGAAGTCAACATAGGCTAATGCAGCAATGGAGTGCAAAAATGCAGCAATAGAGTGCTTGATTTTTTTCCAGCTTTTTGGTCAGATGGTGGAGAAACTGTCAAAAAGGGAGCTAAAACAATGGGTCACTACGTCTAATCTGGAATGCAAGAATAAATCTTGACATAAAAACTGCTAAGAATATGAAGTTTTGGTACTCTGCCAGGAAAATAGTAGCTCTATCAAAGATGGCCGTCAGTTTTAACTGAATTTTTTCAAAGTAGAATCTGTTACAAGCATTACATGATGTATTGAAGCCATATCTTGTTGTCAATAGGCTAATTTTAAGTATCATTGAAACATTGAATGTATTTTATAATTTTGACTCTTAAGGTAGTTTCATTGTTCATTTACAAAAACTTTTACAAGGATTTAGAGTACAAATCAAGAAGAATGTAATACAATTTAGTTTTTATTTATTTTTTATATATTAGTTTTACTACTAAAATGTAATTGATTGTGTGTCTAAAACAATTTCTTGTAATGTTTCAAATTGAACAATTTTGATGTTGCCTATACAGTCATGAATTGATGCAAGAGTTTTATCCAATAATGAACAAAACTTTATTGAAATGTATACTTTGATTACAAGGCTATTAGAACAAAAGCCCTAATTAAATATAGTCATGGGCAATGATTTATTTCCCTCAATAGGAACCTAAAACTTGCATTCACAAATTCTGTAAGGATGCAAGTTGAAGCCGAAGTGTAATGAATAAGATAATACCCAAGCAAAATCTTCCATTCAAAACAATTTTTGAATCATACAAGTGGCTGTTAAAGGTAAATGTTAAAGTTTATGTATCCAAAAGAAAAATATATTTCTACAATACTTCTTAATGGTAGAACTTATGCGAGAACAACAAAATACAACCCAATCATAACCCAAGACGTAATCAAAGCAATCCTAAACTTGTGCACTTTCTCCTCATCAGTTTGGGTTGCGACTCTATACTTCTCAGCTTTGCGCTTAGCTATCTGTTCCCGTTCCCGCTCTAATGCTTCTGTTTCCATTCGTCATGCATTGTCCCTCTCAATTTTGGCAGCTTCCGCCTCGGCTGCCAGTCTCGTAAACCTTTCCCACACAATATTGATGAACTTGATGTGCTCAACTCGCAGTTCTTTGTATCACCTTTCTTTCTTCAAGATACTTCGCTATCTGTTTAAAAGAAGTACCAAAAATATTCAGCATTGGGCTCACTAATTTCAATGAAAGTCACTTTTACTAGAAGACACAAGTAGAACAACAAATTTAGAGACCATACCTTAGGGATCCGAACCGGGTTTTTGCAGCATATTCACATAACTTAACAATTTTTCTTTCATTTGGAGGGCCATCCTGCCATATATTTTGATCATTTTCTAGTTATTGATAGGTGGAAATAGTAAAATAGACTAAATTTCCAGGAAAAAGATCTATTAAGAAACACTTTGAGTACCTAAGTACCAAACTCATAATGCTTAAACTCAATTTAATTTCCTATATAACTAAGATAGAACTAAAGACTCAAGCTTTCTTTGACCAAACAAAAAAAGAAAAACTTGTGGAAAGAAAGATAATGAAAGATAAAATATAGACACATTTATGTCACACAAGGATGAGACAACGCACATATTTGCTTCAAAGACTAGCATCATTCTTAAGCAAATTAACCAGTTTTAGATCCTATTCCGAGATCCAATGATCCAATCAGAGGGCTAGCATTCCAAAACAAACAAATGGTAGCGAAGGTCAAGGCCAACTTTTCTTTTAAAAAAAGCCATTCCAAGGGTGATATGCGAAAAAGACATGCGTATTCTTTGCTTCAAAGAAGGAAGCATATTGTCCTAGTCATGGGAATATAATGGCACTACAACAAACTTTTGTTAAATAAGAGCATAAGCCACAGCGACACTTGTACTACATAATCTAATAGTCACATTGACAACCACTAGTTAGATTTAATCTTAATCAAGGCTTAGCTACCTTGGATGTCTGTAAGCTCAACCACAACATACACATAGCACCTTATAGGCTAATATTACACAATCAGAAATTAAACCATAAGAATACTAAAAAATTAACACATTTAAGCAACAGATCAGAAAAAGATACTCACAAGAGACTTAGGAAAGATCTCTGCAAGCAATTTTTTGTATCGCTTAACGGGTTGTCGAGAGCTTGACCTCAAAGCAGGACAACAAACACACATGCTGGGAAAATCTTTCTGGAGATTAACCCTATTTTCCTGCAATTTTTTTTAAGACAAACAAAAACATAAGGAAAAACATAGTAAAAAACCCCAAGCAAAATAGATAAAAATGTTACCAAAACAAAGCACAGCAAAGATTAACCCACTAGTCCAGCAGAAAAGCTTAGTGGAACACAAAACAAAGATAAATTAGCACATTCCCAGAAACTGCAAGTTTTCTTTTTTATTAACAAAAAAGAGAAAAAGGAAACAACCCAACAAGAAAAGCAAAAAACAAATGAAGTTCGCAGCCACTGGGGCTGTAAAGGACAAACATTGAGCTACACATTTCTAGAGATATAAATTGTAAACCCCCAAAAAAGGCCATAACAAGAATGAAGAAAAGAGAGGTAAAATCACCAACACAAAATAAAAAAATTAACCAAAACATCTGAAGCTACACAAGAACATGAGAACAAACATGAATCATACATATTTCAAAGTTACACCAGCTAAAAGTCTTTTCAGAAGCACCCAGAACCAAATGTGAAGCACTTAACGGAGAAAATTCATAACTTTCCTAGTTTAAAAACCCAACTAGAAAAGCCCAAATAAAAACTGATTAAAAAAAAAATATTATCTTAAGCAAAACCCAGAACACCCATTGGAGTGAAAAGCGTAGAGAAAACAAGAACTACACGTACCTAGCACTGTAGAGACAGATCTGGCGGTTTGAAACTACAAAACTCCAATTGGGTTTTTGTTCAAAGAGAGAGTGTGAAACAAATTACAAGGATTTAACCGAGTTTTTGTTCAAAGGTTTTAACTTTCATCATTAGGAACCTAATAATAACCCTTTGATTACAAATTACAAGGATTTAAGCATTTTGATACAATAGACAAAAAATGCAGGCAATATAAAAACTGAATTTTAATTAAAACTCATAAAATTTCAAACTTAGAACTAATAATAAGCATAGTTCTGCAACCATTACATTTCCCATTACCAAAAACACACGCACAAAGCCGCTAAATAGATTCTTTGACAATGAATTTCAGAATAACTACTTTAGGGAAATAGTTGGCTGGAATAGCTGGAGTAGCGTGCTCAAGAACCACTCCAAGAACAGTCGGACTTCAACGGAGACAAACAACAAGCAGTTGGGGTTGAGAGGAGCATCAGGGAGAGGGAGGTAGAGAGAGAAAAACCCCTGGTGGAAGTGAGAGAGTCATAGAAAAATAAGAGAGGAGAGAGTTTTTCTGAAATCATTTGGGTAAACTGAAAAGAGAAGAGAAATAGATGGGCACGTGGATGGAATTGGAGATTGAGTAACACCCGAATTTAAAGAGAGAGGCTCAATAAATATCAACAGGTAAATAAAAAAAATAAAAAAGGAAGAAAAAAATAAATAATGACATGATGTTGATGTGGCTTAACGGAGGCGTAGCAATAATAAATGCTATGCTTCAATTTTATACATATGTGTATATATATGTGGAGACCAAATCTTCTGTCTCACTTTTCCTGCTCTACTCTATACTCCACCAATAAAAACTTGCCACATGTTCACCTAACTAATTAAATACTTCCATTATTGACTTATTAATACTACCATTATTAATTAATGGTAGTAATTAATTAATTAGGTGAACATGTGGCAAGTTTTTATGGGTGAAATATAAGGTGGAGTAGGAAAAGTGAGACAGAAGATTTGAACTCATACGTGTGTGTGTGTGTGTGTGTATAGATTCATTGATTGGATCTAGTTTTGAAATTTGGGATTGTAAGTTAGTTTGGGCTCAGCTTTGAGTCTAAAATCTTATAAGCAATTTGGTTTGTAGTTTGATTTTTTTTTTTTTTTTTTAATAATTATTTTTGGGTCACCCCTCCAGCTTTTGGAGATCCATTAGATTTATAGGTTACAAAGATAACAGCTAACTTTCTTCTTCTTTCTCAAACCCCTTTTCCCCAGTTTAGAGATGACTTTTGTGCCTTGCATAGTAAGTCATTAACAATAGTCTTACCAGTTACAAATTTATAGGATAAATTACTAGCAACAGACAATAGGATTTAGCTAAGTTCCAACAGATTTGTAGCTAGGCTCAGACCAATTTCTTTAAAAATGTGACTTTCAGGCTTGTTTGTGAATATACCATCCCACATATGAAAACAAATTTCACCTACAAGTTGAATCCTAGATTCCAAATTTTGAAATGATAATATATATTGTTATGAACACAAAATATGACCTACCTACTACTGTTTTTTTCCCTTTAATTTATTCAATATTTTTGTTGACAACAAAATTAAGTTGAATAATCTAGAACTCCTCCTTGATGCAATAGATGCCCAATTTGCTAATTTTGTAGACACAGCTGGTTATAACTTTATTTGAATGATTAATTAGAATACCAAGCAAATGAGCTATTTTTTTTAACATCTACTAAAGATACCAATGAACTAGCACAACGATAAAAGACAGAAGTGTAGCATATTTGACCAAACACCAATTAATAGGACAATTCCTCTCTAACCAAACACCAATTATGCAATCATACTCAAGAATTACAAGTTCTTTTAACAAATGTCAGGCTAACCAATTGTGATCCCTTGCTCGCCTTTTCCATGAACCTATCTTTCTTGAGCTAATAAAAGAGAGAATAGCTATTTGCTGTTGCACTGGCCCCCTCTGAACCTAAAATTTGCTCTATAAGAAAGATAGGTCAAAATACCACTATTAATGCTATAGCAATGGCCAAAAAACAATTCCCAAAAAAAAAAAAAAAGACCCGGTTAATGTAAACACTGATCAAGGTGACACAAAAGGACAGATGAAAAAACGAGTAAGACAAACAGAGGAGGATAGAAATGTTTCAGGAAGCGAAGGAAAAGAAGATTTAGCAAAAAGAAGATGACTGTGAGCAATGGCGATAAACGCAGAATGGAAAAGACGAAAAACAAAAGAAGAAAAAAAGATAGAAAAGATTACAACGTTGGACCCACAGAAAGACAAAAAGAAAGATAATGAAAGCCAGCGAAGATGAATAAAGCAGGGAAACTTGAATAATTTTTTCCACGGGAAAAAAAGTCTATTTTATAATGAGTGCGACAAGGTAAGGATCAATTGCCAAATATATTATCCTACTAGAATAATACACAGCTGGATAATCAATCCAAATTTAAGGAAAAAGAACATGTACTTAGCTGTATAATCCAAGGCCCATTAATTTGACACGTTACACCTCCAGCCTGGCAATCCGTGTCTCCCACTTTTTCTTTTCATTTCTACTACCCAATTTGAATTTAGTAAAACTCTTTCTCTCCCACCTCAACTGGGTTTCTCTTTCTCTCCCTAACACTCCATTTTCTCAACCCGACTGTGCTTCCACCACTCTCTCAACCTCCACGCTTGCTCTGTGCGTCTCCCTCAAGTCCTCAACCCCTTCATCACTGTTACCAGCATACCCAACTCAAACCCATCAACAAAAACAAAGAAAAAATAGCAACTCACCATCTAAAACCAAATCCCCAAACACTTGGACGCCTCGTAGAGCACTTTTTCGACCCAAATGAGAGAGAGAGAGCGAGAGCAAGGGTTGGGGTTTGGAGAGAATCAGGTGTAGAGAGAAGTTGATACTTTTGGGGTTTGATCTAGGGAGGGAAGTGAGATTGAGAGACAGAGAAAGAGAGTTTGGTCCAAAGAAGCCACCATCGGAGGTGGTGGTTGTGATGAGCCATGGTAGCAAAGAGAGAAAGGAAGAGGCTGGCTGGTCTGGTAGGTTTTCCCTTTATCTTTTTTTTCTTTTTTTTATTAATTTGTTTTTTTATAAACTCTGTTTGGTTGCTAGGAAAGGAAGGAAAGTAAATAATGGTGTCCCAATTTTGTTGATTGATTTATTTCTACTAAATTTGATTCTATTTTCTCTTATTTTTTATGTTTTTGGTTTTTAGCTTATGAATTGAAATCAAGTCTTACATTGTCTGCATTTTTGTCAATTGTTTAAAAATGCTCAAATCCTTATAATTTGTATTCAATGGGCTTATTATGAGGCTCCTAATGAAGAAAGTTTGAACCTTGAGCTATTTGACCAAAACATGAATGTTCAATACACTGAAAGGCTTTCATAGAAAAATTTTGACAGCATATATTTCCATTTGGAGGTAATTACACAATATTGACTTTAAAGACTTCTTGTAGACGTGTTGTTAAATGGATGATTTTATTGTGTTGAATGATCCATATTGAGTGTCACTCCTTAGATATAGAAGAAACTAAATGAGTAGCACAAATGATCAAATCCGTAATTATACAAAATTTACTTTTTGAGATTTTCAATTGTCCTAGCAACCCCAGAAACTGCTACAGATGCAGATCAATAACCATGAAGTTTGTTAATTATAATTTCTATAATGAAATTGGTTCTTTAATCTTAGTCTTGCTGGATTTAATTTGTAGTCACTTTGGTTACATGTTTTTTTTTATAACTTGCAGTACTTCCACAACTCAATTGAAAACCATCACAGCTCATTACTGTGCTTTAGGTATGGCTGAATATGTTGTCATTGAGTTTCTATTTGATGGTGAGCTTGTGTGTGTCCTTGGTGTACCGCCCATTTTTTGAACCATGGCCATCCTTGCCAGTAGAGCCTCATACTCAGCCTCATTGTTTGTGGCCGAGAAGCTTAGTCTTAAGGATTTCTCAATAGTGATCTTCTCAGGAGATACTAGAACTAGCCCCATTCCAGATCCCCTTTGATTTGCAGCACCATCAACATATACCTTCCAGGATAAAGGTTCCTGTAAGGAGACCATGCTAATCAATTTTCCATTCATGCCCTGCCTCTCCACCTCTTCTTCTATTGGGGATTCAATGAATTCTGCCACCATATCTGTGAGGACCTGGCCCTTAACAAAGGTGCGAGGCATGTACTTAATGTCAAAAACTCCTAGGATTGTACCCCACTTGGTAATCCTCCCTGTGAAGTTAGCACTCCGAAGTAGTGATCGAAGTGGAAGTTAAGTTAAAACAACAACTGTGTGGGATTGGAAGTAGTGGGGGAGTTTACGTGTAGCATGCACCACTGTCAAGATAGCATTCTCTAATAGTAGTTAACGGACTTCTGCCTCATGTAATAACTTGCTTACATAGTAAACTGGCCTTTGCACGCCACCATCAACTCGTATGAGCACCAAGCTCACAGTGTGAGAAGCCACAGTAATGTAAGCAAACTAGACTTCGTCCATCTCAGGCTTGGACATGATGGGTGGCCGAGAAAGGTACTCCTTAAGCTACTGAAATGCCGAGGCGCACTCCTTGATCCACTCAAATCCTTTCCACTTATTCAACAATTGGAAGAAGGGTCTGCATCTGTCCACTGACCGAGAGATAAACCAGTTTAAGGTGACGGTCATCCTAGTTAGTTTATGGACTTATTTAGGATTCCGAGGTGGTTGCATACTGTTTATTGCCTTAACCTGATCAGGATTGACCTCAATTCCACGATGGGACACCATATAGCCTAGAAATTTGCCTGGTTCTACGCCAAAAGAGCACTTGGAAGCATTAAGGCGCAGATTGTGTTTCCTCAGTATTCCAAAAATATCCTTGAGGTCTCCCACATGCTCGGACACCACCTTGATTTTTACCATCATATCGTCTATGTAAACCTCAATATTCTTGCCTAATTGCGGTTCAAACATCCTGGCCATCATCCTCTGATAGGTAGCCCTTGCATTTTTTAAACCAAAGGGTATCACTTTGTAATGGTAATTCCCGATAAGAGAAACAAAAGCCGTCATCTCTTGATCGTCCAAGGCTAAAGGTATCTGATGGTGCCTCTGAAAGGCATCCAAAAAGCTTATCCGAGGATGGCCTACAGTTGCGCCCACTAGCTAATCAATCCGAGGCATGGGAAGGGGTCCTTTGGATAAACTTTGTTTAAGTCTGTGAAATCTACACACACCTGCCATTTCCCATTCTTCTTCTTTACTACCACTGTATTAGTCAACCATTCAGGGTAGAACACTTCTTTAATAACCACAACCTGCTTGAGCTTGTTCACCTCCTCCATGATAGCCTCAGAATGTTCTTTAGATGAGCGTCGAGGTGGCTGCCTCTTAGGGATGACAGATGGGTTGACATTTAGATGATGGCATATGAGGTCTGGATTCACCCCAGGAGTTTTGTAAGCACTCCACGCGAATATATTAGCGTTCCTCCTAAGGAACTATATCAGCTCTTTCTTCTCCTGAGGAGCAGCTGAGTTCCGACTTGAAAAAACTTCTTCGGATCATCATCTATAGCAATTTTCTCCAAGTCTTCACATTGTGCTTCCTCGGCTGCCCCCTCCACAGATAACATCAGAGTCCTTGATTGCTATAAGCTTTTTCTAGCCGAGGTCGAGGACTTCGCTCCTAGCTGATGCACTATTGCAGCGATTAGGCACTGCCTTGCTAGCTCCCAACCAGCTCTTCAACCTGGTCCCCGGATGGATATTTGACCTTTAAATGTAGAGTGGAATAAACGACTACCAGGGCATGAAACCAAGGTCTTACCACAATGGCTGTTTAAAGGGAATAGACATCCAATACAATGAAATCCAACTCAACTACTTCTGAACCCGCCTACACGGGTAGTCTAATCTGACCCTTCGGAATGACAACCTTCCCATTAAAACTTACCAAAGGGGAATCATAGGCTGTCAAATCCGGCTTCAGGCCCAGTCCGTTATACAAGTCAGGATACATAATCTTTGCCCCACTACCTTAATCCACCATCACCCTCTTAACATCATACCCTTTTATTCTAAGGGTGACCACTAAAGTATCATCGTGTGGCTGGATGGTTCCAATTTTGTCCTCGTCCGAAAAACTTAGCATTGGTCAGATCTCCACTCTAGCCCTCTTTGGCTCAGAATTAGAGTCATCGGCTTGTAGTCGAGTTACAAACATCACCCTAGAAGGATAAGAACCAGTTCTCCCTAGCACGGCAAAGATGACATTAATTGTACCCAAAGGGGGCCTTGAAGAAGCATTATCTTGAGCCCTTGACCTTGCTTGACCTCCTTGCCTGTTGGGCCGATACAAGAATTGCTGTAACCTTCCTTCCCTGACCAGTTGCTCCAGATGGTTCCATAGAGTTTTGCAGTCCTCAGTGGTGTGTCCCCGTTCCTGGTGGTATTGGTAGTGAAGGCTCTGATTGCGCCTCAAGGGGTCTCCACTTATCTTGTTTTGTCATTTGAAGTATGGCTCGTTCTTGATATTCTCTAAAACTTGATGCACCGGTTCTCAGAATACAGTGTTAACCACTTGAGGAGCTATAGGCCCGGATCACCCAACAAAATCCCTTCGGGATCTGTTATTGTTGTAGCTGTCCGACTTGAAATCCCTCTTCTCTTAAGGGATAACCTTACCCTTTCCCTTGCCTTGCTGTTGGTCCTCCTCAACCCTCCTATACTTATCAATCCGATCCATGAGTTGGCGTACTCTGGTAATAGGTTTTCTAGTCAAAGACTTTCTTAAGTCGTGTTCGGCAGGCAGACTGACCTTGAAAGTCCTGATGGCTACGTCGTCAAAGTCACCATCTATCTCATTGAACATCTCCCAGTATCTGTTCGAATATGTTTTCAATGTCTCCCTTTCTCTCATGGACAATGACAACAAGGAATCTAAAGGCCGAGGAACCCTGTTGCACATAATAAAGCGGGATCCAAATGCCTGGGTGAGCTCCTTGAAGGAGTTAATGGAACTTAACTTAAGCCATCAAACCACCTCATGGCCACAGGCCCTGAACTGGAGGGGAACACCTTGCACATCAAAACCTCATTCTTGGAGTGCACAGCCATTTTCTGGTTGAAGTGACTCACGTGCTCTACAGGATTTGTTCAACCATTATACATGGTGAACGTGGGCTGGGTGAACCGCCAAGAAAGTCTCCCTCCTTTGATTCTACGCGTGAAGGGTGATTTGGAAATTTGATTGAGTGCTCTACTCATAGCATCATTTCCTGAGCCTTTGGAAGATGAGTTTTTGTTTCTGCGCTCATGATGGTGCTTCTCATCATACGAGAAGGATTCACTAGGAGGCGTCCTTGATCTACGTCTATAGCTACCGTCCTCTTCACCGTTAGAAGAGACGGCAAAAATGGAGGTAGTTCGCCTTCTCCATTCGTGGTGTAACTTCTTCTTTAAATGATCAATATGCAGCTGCATGTCTTTAATATTTTTCTCGTGAAAGACATGGCTCCCACCCTGAGACGGCTTCCTAGTATGGGTAGTGTGCACACTTCCCTCCTGGTCTCTTCTTTGTTCAAGATCACGAAAGTGATCTTGACGTTGAGACCCTATGGATTCTACTTGGTTCGAACCTGAATCTACCATAGTTGAACATCAGACTCACTACAACACCAGTAATTCCTATAGACGGCGCCAATTGTAAGGGCCAGGTTTGGGTTCCTATACCACAAGATGGACTAGCTTAGGCCCAAAAAGCCCAATACAATGAATTTGTAGAGAGTGGGCTGGAAAACTAGGCTTAAATGAGTTGGAAAACAAATGAAGTAGATTCAGTTGACAAGAAGAAGGAAATAGATTGACTAAATTAAGGAAAACTGTCCTCGGCACAGTCTGAGGAGATCAGTTCTTGTATATTAATTATTGAATTGGACTACAAATTCAGTTCTTGATTGTTACAGTATTTTCTTCTCTATTTTCCGATACCTCCTTTCTCAGGGGTTTCTTACATTATATATCTCCCTTTCAATGATCTTGGCCCTCAATTTGTTGATCATCCAAGCCACTACTTGAGTGCTTGTCCCATCGGACACCCCTTCTGGCCCTCTGTGAGTTGGGGTAGCCAAGGTATCACTGTTCAGGGGCCTTTTCCACATAAATGCGGCCAGAAAGTTAGCTACAGAGTATTCAATGCAGTGGCAGCAGCTTTTCCCTAGATATTTCCTAGCTCCTATTCTTCCAGTACGTTTATAATGCACATTCCTACCAGTAGAATTTCCTAGAAGGTCATTTTGAACGATAGGATATACATTTGATATGTGCTTTTTTTATCCAAGGAGATACTCCTCCTCGGACCACCTTCCCCAACCTTTCCATTTGCATCTTACTTATGAGACTCTGAGCTTAACATCCTCATTACTGTTTATTCGTCTTCGGACCAACCAAAGTTCTCGGCTAAGGCCCAAGGCCTAGTATACAATTTTGGGCCTTTATCCCTACAGTTACAACCATTTATCATAAACTTTAAAATTCTACAATCGACGACTTAATTTGAAATTAATTTGTAGTGTCTAACTTGCCATCCAAATTATAGATTATTGTACACTTATCCACCCTAAATTATGAGGACATTTGCGATCTATACTCTAAAATACAAAATTCAACAAACCCACTCAGATTTGGTGATGTGCTGCCCAGATATGATAACTAATGTGGACGATTTAAGGACTATGCAAATTAATGTTGAACTAGAGAGTTTATTTAACATTCTATTCTCTAGGGTGGTTGCAAATGTCACAATGTTTAATTTGAATAAGTTGAATAATCGCAAGTAAATCTTGAACTAGAGGTGCAATATTTTATCAAAATAAATTCCATTGTTTGGATACCTAAATTTGGATTTGGATTTAGATTTAGATTTAAGATAAATAAAATAATTTTTCCAATTATTATTTTTCTTAGACTTTCTACATTTCAATTTTAGTAACAGTTTTTAAATAAATACATGAGGTAATGAAAAAACCATTGATAATCCAATTAACAAGATAATGACTAAAAATCTGTCATCTTAGCCAACTAATTTTTTTTTTTTGCCAACTATTGACCACTAAAATGTTCTATATCTACATAAAAAGAGAACCCAAATGCATGAGTTTTTTCACAACATTTAAAACTCAAACTAAAATTTTTTTTCAAAATTCTTAACAGCTAACAAGTTCTATATCAAGAGAGACGATAAAGTAACCAAAATATGTGTTTTTTACACAAAATTTAAAACAAAGAGGCCATTGCCATTGATACACCAATTGACAAGATAATGACTAAATATCATCCATCATAGCCAACTAAAAAAATGTCTTGCCAATTCTTTCGAACTAAAATATTTTAGAGAGAGTACCCAAAATACATGGGTTTTATTTTTTTTTTATTTTTTTTAACAACATTCAAAATCTCAAACTAAAAAATTGTTTTGAAGTGGATCTTTTCTACTCTTTTTTCTTTGGCAAGGCTCAATTGCATACCTTATTGATACCAAATATTGACCTGTTGTTGTGCAATAGGAGAATTCATCACTTTTCTCCTTCTTCAGTCATAATTTCAACTACATTGTCCACATATTTTGCACCAATACCAGTAGCTCTATCCCTCCCACACAAGATCTCAATGTCCTCCAGTTGTAGCAAGACTATCGATTGCTTTCTCGTCAAAATGGCTTTCAAAAGAGAAAATGTGAGCCATTGCTTTATGTCAGCATGAAGGTACTAGAGATTTTTTGTAAAATGTGTGATTGGCAGTAATCAATAGCCATGCAGTGTTTACCAAATGCCAACCCTTACCAAGCTCATCTGGCCCTCACATATACTTCCTTTAACCTATACAAACTCATATAGGCATTTTCATGTAGTACTTCAATCAAACATAAATTTTTCTTTGACAAACAAAACAAATGGATTTGCAAGAGTTTCAACAAGACCAAACATACCACATTAGACATGTCACAGTGAAGCTTAGTGACAGAGTCTCAATGGCCAAGCTCTTAAGCAACTCCATACGCAATATAAGTCTTGGGACCCATATCTGATTTTTTGGGCAACTGGGGAGCAATGTTTAAAATACCCTTGTGTGGATGTGTATATTCCTTAAATGGCAAGCAACAGATAAACTCATCACCATGATGTGGCAAGTGTTCAAATAAAGTAGATGGAGGCCAGTCTTTTTGCTTTAGTATCAAGGGCCATGAACGACAATCAAACTGACCTTCTATATACCCAGTAAAAAATTGGCAGATGTTGATTTTAGTCTACAATTCATCCGAACAATTAGTATCACAAAGCAAAATTATCAAGGACTATTTGGATATCATTTTATTATGCCTGAGTAGATAGGTGGAAAGTAAAAACACTTTAAATAGGATGGGAAAAATAAAAGGAAAAACAATGACAATAACTCCAAAAAGGAAAATTGGTCTTAACAATCACTAGCGTGAATGAAGAACTACCAGAAAGTGGTGGTCCTCCAATTTTTCATGGGGCTTTTTATTATATATTAATTTGAGATTGACAGGCAAGGGATAAGAAGGCAGTCATCTCCCCTTGAAATCAATTGGAAGGAGTACATGTAGCTACTAATTCTCAAGTGCGGAGTATTTAAAGCACTTATTTTTTGTAAATGACCCGGAACA
Source organism: Quercus gilva (assembly GCA_023621385.1). NCBI lineage: Eukaryota > Viridiplantae > Streptophyta > Magnoliopsida > Fagales > Fagaceae > Quercus > Quercus gilva. The sequence continues at coordinate 6,151,468 of CM042473.1, forward strand.
CTAATGAACAAGTTGCAAGATAGCATCTCCCTTTTTCCCTTACTTGGATTGAGTAAGATAACCATACTAAAACTCTATTCCTATTTCTTCCAGATTGAAAAACTATTATCAGTGGTCACCAAAGTTTGGGAATTGAATTACTGTGTTCAGAACTAAAAGGAACCTTCCTGAGAATAAAACAAATTGAAAATTCCTAGAAAGAAAACCTTAAGCTTCAATTGCCACCTTCCTTCTCTCTCACTCCAATCCAATATCTTATCTCCAACGAAGATCCAGAAAGCCCGATTGATTTGGTCCATTACAAACGTAACGCTTCTTTTCCTCTTTATCTTCTCTATGAATTTATGTTCTTTTGTCTTCTTTTATTTTTCTTTGTTCTTCGTTGCAATTTTTGTGCAATGCGAATTCAAAGACCGATCAAAGAGCCACCTTCTAAATAAAGAGAGGCCATTGCGTTAAATTGTCTTTTGTGTGCATGGCATGACCGCACAAGTACGAATTGTATTTTTTTTTCTCATATTTGAGGTCTTTTTGTTTAACCAAAACCCTAGCCATGCTACTCTCTCTACATTAATATAGTACCCCTTCTCTTTGAATCTTCATATTGCTCAAATCTTAGTATCATTTTTTTTTTTTTTTGTTTATTTATGTTAATTTTTCTTACTCTAAGAATGACGACACAAGTTTCGTTCTAGGCTAAGGGTACTTTTTTGGCTGTGATATAGCACGATTTTGTTTGAATATTTAGATATTGTTGTATAAAACATTGCTAGAGTTTTGTTTGTTTGATTTTGTAATTAATTATATCAACTCTATGTTTGTTCTTTATTATGGATTTTTTTGAAAATTTGCAATATAATCCTAAATGCTAAAATATAAAAAATCACATAAAAAACCAAAAATTAAATCCCATTTCTTGTCCTAAATCACTAATTGGCTTGCTTAAAATTTAAGTACCACTTAAAGATATCATACAAACGAATGATATTCTCGGTTACATAACAGATGTGTTGCAAACACTCCTAAATGAACTTCAAAGATCAAAGGTGCAACAAAATGCCCCACTATTGGGTTCTATGCTAAATAGCATGAGAAACATGATAAGATTGTCCTCTTGATTTCAAATGCTTGTTGGTGCAATGGAGGTGAGAAAGATAGTCTAGCCGTCTAAAATAGTAGTATCACTCACAAATCTTAGAAGATGATGGATTGTCATTTAATAGATGATCAAATTATCCCTTTCCTCTTTAAGAATATCTCTACTGATCAGAGCTATAATAAATAGATGAAGTTCTTTCTATCAAACTTAATAGATCTCATAAGGGAACTCTTAGTGGTTAAGCTCAAGTCTAGTAGTCATAGTGCAAATAAACAGGTAGAAAATTCAAAAATGCAAGCAAGAAAGTAAAAAAGGATTAAGAAATGGCCTCAAAGTCTTTGAATGAGATGAATAATAGTTTTTTTTTTTTTTTGAGAAGCAGATGAATAATAGTTGAACCGGCTAAAAACAACAAAGACTGACACTAAAATGGCCTAAATGAGCTCTATTTTGGCCCAAAAAAACCACCCGATCCAAACACTTTTTTATGAAGTCACATATTCTCTAGTAGTTATTCTTGAATCCAACTGAGTTGTATTCTATCATATTTTACCTTGGTTCATCTCATTTGTGCTCGAATCAAAGTGCGTTGGTGGTTCATTTACAGCTAGACTTATGGTGGAGCAGCCAGGCTAATTGGAAGAGTTAAGGGCACGATCATATCTGGTTAATATCTTTTGTTTTTAGTATGTTTAATCTTTTAGAATATTTGTATGGATCTAATAGCTAAACAATAAACAAAAGAGAATTAGAAACATTCAAAAAAGCAAAACCCAAAAAGGCATTGAATAAAGCTTGAAGATACAAGCACAACTATATATTATTTTGTTTACTAATTCTTTTGTAATACTTTTTTTTAAGATAGTTTCAACCTATTACGTTCGCTCCTGATAATAGCTTTTTATCATTAAACTAATACACCAATTAGTTTTTGGTATAGGTGGGGATTGAACCTCAGATCTTTTATTTAACCATCAGATACTTTACCAGTTGAGCTAGCTGATAATACTTATTAAACCAAATTTAAGAACATGTTATGATTATTGTAATATATTACTTCATAATATTCATATGTTCCTCATTTTTAATAATCTTATTTGTGAAAATTTGACAATTTTTCATAAGAAATGTTTAAACTACATCTTTCTTCTTAAACATGAACATATTAACATTTGGTCTAAAAAATTTTCCGTACATCACATGAGTTAATAATTAGTTAAGATAAATATTAAAAACCACTTGTAATTTATAAAGAGAAATTGTGAAAGCTGCCAAAGAAAAGGTCAAGAGGCCGTAGCCAATCAATTTGACATCAACACATATATCTATTATAAAAAATGTCATGAAAATTATTGTATTTATGAATTTATTTAAAAATAGTTTTTTTTTTTATATGTACTAATGATGCCGAAAAATCACCAGTGAGCCACAGGGCACTCGCGCACTCTAAACAGCACCTGCACAGCAAAAAAGAGGGAAAAACCTTGCAGAGAGCACCGGTGTGGTGCCGGCCGAATACCCTCTAAAGGTTAAGTCAGAAATATTCTCATAACTTTAGAGTGCTAGAAAGGGTAAATTATGCGTACCTCGATTTGTGAAGGTATTGGGGCTTTTATAGTAGTCGAAAGTTGACCTTTTTTACTTGGAGTCGAAGTCTTTCCTTGTAGAAATCCTCTTGAGGAGTCCCAAACATGATGGACAAGTCATATTCCTTATAAAGAAGATCTCCATCGATGCACGCAGCTTCTAGAACCCTAATTGCGCTAGGACTCTAATTACCCCTAGAATCTAGGGGGTGTGCTACAAGTATTCCCATATAGGGATTCTACCTGACATGTGGCCAGCAAATCCGTTCTCACCGAGTCTTGTACCTAATGGGCCCGTCCATAAACATTGCTTGGATCCGTCAGCTTATTTTCTCCTCTTCAAACTCTATTTAGGTTCGGATTCGATGGCGTGCATTGCAAGTGTCCAATCCACAATGGATTGGGTAGAGGCTGGGCCCGTCCACTATCGACCCACGCATGACGACCGTTAGGCCCATATCTATCAGCCTAATTTTTTCCTCTTCATGTACCATCTTAAATTTTTTAGTAATTGTTCATCCTACCAATTTTGTCTGACCTTCCTCTATAATTGGACCTCAATAGACTCATGTCAGTCACATCTGGACATTACCAAACGTGATCACTATGAAGCTTGATAAGTTGCATCATGATCACACTTTGCCAGATCCTACGTCCACGTCAAAAATCCAAGCTGCAAACCGCCATAAATTTTTTGTTGTTCTTAAGTACAGAGTCAGTGGCCAGGTCCTCTATGATCTTTGTTTTCTATTGCTGCAATCGGCAAAACTTTTTCTTGTTCACAGGTTTTTTGTACTAGGGACGGCAAATAAATAGTCCAGCTTTGTTTTTATCATGACTCATACAAATCTATCATGCATATCAACTCTCATTTCTGTACAATTTTAGCTTGGTGTGGTTAATTTTTTTAACCGAAAAATAACATTTTGGTCCGGGGTTACCATTAATTTATTCCTTACATTTTGGAAATAGTTAAATTAGTCCACTTTATTTTCAATTTAAAATCATTATGGGTCCAACTTTGGGTTTTTTTTAGTTGATGAGTTGATATGTGTATCTACCGGAGTTGAAGATTGATAAATTTGAATTGTGTTATTGTGTTTGGTTGCCAAGAAAATGTAAGAAAAACTGTGATTTTATAGTATGGACCAAATTTACAGCAAATTGAAAATAACAATAACCAAATTAACAATGATCCCAAAATGTAAGGACTAAAATAGAATTTTCTCCTTAATTCTACGTACCATTTCAGTTTGCATTGTAATGATGGCTATAAATATTGTCAAACTTAAGTTTCAGTCCAAAAATAATAAAAAAATAAAAAAATAGTTTTTACCATTCCAATTTGTTTTGTAAGAGCATTAGCATTGGGAAATGCTAATGCCAAATCTAAAGGAAATTAGGCATTTTAAGCCTAAAAAACTTTTGCATCAGGGAATTGTAAACAACAATATTGCAAATTTTTTTGCAATACTGCTACAGTACAATTCTAAACATAGAATTGTACTGTTCACAGTATTGCAAAAAATAATAATATTTTACTCCCCCTTTTTTCCCCAAAATTGTTGGTGTGCTGCTGTAAAATGGGATGTTGCACTGTTCACAGATTAAAAAATAATATTTTAATAAAAATAGAGTTTTGGGATGTTGGAGGTATTGTAAAATGGGATGGTATAATGATAAAGTGGCTTTTTGGAATGGTAAAATAAAGTAGAATTAGAATTCCCTGATGCTAATGCTCTAAGAGCATTCGTATTGGGTCTTCTATATGCCATATATTGGTATATTTTAGCATCAAAGCACAAAAATGGCTCATCATCTGGTTTTGCAAAATCTAGCAATTGCAAAAAAATTTTGCAATTATGCTACAATGCCATCCTAATTTTTTTTATCAATTATGCCCTACAAATAGTCTTTTTTATCAAATATGCTCCCACAAATAGTCTTTGGCACTTTCCTTTCTCAATTTTTTTTTATCAATTATGCCCTACTTTCCGACAGTCATGGAGTTTCCAAGAAACTAAGGTCGTCTGCATATTTCACAGGACAAATGTAAGAATTACTCTCTATACTACAAATTTGATTAAATGAATCTGTTTAGACTCCTTAGTCACATGTGTATTCAACACTGAATCCAGTACTAGAGTGACATAGCAGAGCACAAAAAAATTCATGGGACTATTTCCTCGTAAAAATTTTAAATCAAGTTGTGATATAGTTGAGAACAAGGTAGCTAGATATGTTTCGTCTACACCTCCAAAAGAAAAATAGGAAAGCCAAATGCAAAAAAGAAGAGAAACATAAATACTCGTCCAGAAAGGACTCCTCATCCCAGCAATCAAAATCACTATTTAGGAATCATAATTATTTAAGAGACTGCAGTCTTTGCAAACCCCACTCCATTCTAGTGGAAATAAGTTTTTTGCTGTCATCAATTGCTAAAGAAATTAGATTGGATGGCAAACCACCTTCTGGAAAAGACTAAGCTGTGGACATTTTAAGATTTGCAAAAATTCAAGAGAATGTTTTATATTTTCAATCTCAATTTCAAACATTTAGTTGTATTTTTTTTCCAATGTACAGATAAAAAGAAATATAAGTAAAATCAAGATTGAAACTTAGCTGCTCAAGTAGAATAAACACCTGACTTGGGGCATCCATTCTTATACAGCAGATGTGACCAATCTTTCGCCACTATTTTCCCTTCTTCCTAAGCAATTGTTTTGTTAACTGCTCTTTTGGCATGTGTTTGACCAAGCCTTTTGTGGCACTTGCTACTAACAAATAGAAATAATCTTACTAAAGAACCCATAAAAACCTGAGAAATCCAGCTTTGGACTAACAATCTTATTAGAAGAAATCCTTTAAATTTTCCATCTTTTGATCAGATTTTAACAAAATTTTCAAATTTATTTATTAATAAACAAAGTTAGAAAGAAGCATAAATAAAATCAAATGGAGGCTTTAGAGGTTTGAGTGGAACAAGTACCTTACTGTGAAGTGGGATTTGATCTCGTCTACACTTTTGGCTCCAATAATAAGACTTCATCATTGATTTGTATGAGAGAGATGTGAGCAGGCTTGCACTACACATTTATTCTTTTTTTTTTTTTTTTTTGGTATTGTTTTGTCAAGGCAAGTAATTGAAGAAACTGTAACTTAGAATGGAGACAAGAAATCCCATCTTCTGGCAACTGCTTTAGTCTAGGGCGTCTGAGACAGACAATAGTTTTTTTGATAAATACTGAGAGAGACAATAGTTGAAGAGAGGTAATGAGTTGAAGGCCCTTCTTGTCTAGGGATCTCAGACTTGAAATTCCTTTATAGAAAGAGTGCTAAGATTTGTGGAAGTCCTCAAGAAAGCACTTCTCTTCCCTCCAATCATGACAAGCCAATAATAATTATTAAGAAAGTGCTGTCTTTGCAAACCCCACAGCTTCCTATTGGCAATGAGTTTCTCAGAAGCATCGATGGCAAGACAATTCATATTGGTTGGAAGACGTCCTTCTGGAAAAGACTCAACTTTTAGCAGTTTGCGATATCCAAAATTTGAAGAGATGGGGGGAGCATATCCATGTTTTCAGGAAGCGACTTGAGATGAAGGAAGCCATATACTTTTAACAGTGAAAGGTTGGGGGCTGGCAATCCCCCACTGGGAGAATCTGCAAAATATAGGCACTCCTTGATTTCCAAAGCTAGGATAACAAGTTCATATCCCTCCCAAACTGAAAGAGACGTGATGTTGCCACACATGTTGATTTTGATACTGCAAAACTTTGGAAAGATATCCAAACCAAATGATGACAGAGAATTATATCTATCAGATATGACAAAAGACTCAAGGGAAGAGTGACATGGGCATGTAGGAAATTTTAATTCCCTACATTTAAAGATACCAAGCTTTTTTAGTGTAGTCAGTCAGCCTCAACCTGAGCAATATTGAGCCAGCAGCTGGTTTTCCCGCTCTCCGTGCCTCTAGACCCTAGTCTTAGCATAGTTAAATTTAATGTTCTTGATGGTAAGAAGGGAGTTGAGCAGATCCTACTAGTGTGGAGAAAAAGGACTGAAGGATCAGTGACATGCTGAGCCTTTTGAGCTGTCTGGAGTTAGGAAGACAATCTGCACCCACAGAGAGGTAATAACCAAAAGCAGACCTAGCCTCTGGAGAGGCTTCATGTCAATTCCAAAATGTAAAAGAGAGGTAGTCTTAGCCAGCCAATCTGCACCCACAGGTAGTGTGTAGCATCAGATGATGCAATTGGAATTAAACTAGAGAACATAAGATATACAAAATATCCTTCTCTATGGGGTAAAATATATCCTTTTATGTTTTGATAAAATAAAAAAAGCATTATGAAAAAATGAAAATGAGAGATATATATCCTTCATATAGGACCAAAGCATTAAAATTCTAAAAGATTGAGCTACTAATTTAAACCCCACCTTAAAAATTAAAAAGCTCCCTTTCACTTTCTTAAATGCTTCAACTTTTCCTTGTGATGAATTTACTCCAAATGATGAATATCTACTTTCAAACATCATAAAATCAACAAAAAGGAATTATGTTCGATGACTGAAGAAATCTTATTTTTAGGAACAAAGGATTAGTTTAAAAATTCTGTGTTTTGAAAATTTGCAAGAACCATTCAGCATGGATTTTTATTGGTTGCGATTATAGAACATTTAATTAGGCAAGAAAATCATTCATTTCATTAACTATTTATAGAGCGAACATAATCGCATGTCATTAGTTAAGCCATTACATATTATTTCCATGAGCTACCAACAAATGGAGAATCATTCAACATCATGGGACATCACTGTTGAAATGTAATGAAGCCAAAAGCCAGTGAAATAGAATCCCTAGTAAAGAAAATATATAGGCACATCAAATCATTGAAAATATAAGTATGCAACTAGGAATATATTCAAAATTTATGTAATGAATGAAAATGCTTTGGTACAGGTGAAATCTTTTCAAGTTTTGGGTCAAAGCCAATGTTTTCAGTTCTGATTTCTTTCACATATGGTAAATTCTATTTAATTTCTCATTTAAAACAATAATGAATAAAAGGATGGCAATCAGAATCACATCAAAACACTGACCTGTATTGCTTCATCAAAGCTTTGCCTCCCACAAATAGTCATTGGCACTTTCTATTCTCAAAATTTTTATCAATTCTGCCCTACTTCCAATAGCCATGGAGTTTTCAAGAAACTAAGGTCGTCTGCATATTTCACAGGGCAAATGTGAGAACTACTCTCTATACAATAAATTTGATTACATGAATCTGTTTAGACTCCTTGGTCACGTGTATTCAACACTGATTTCATCTAAGAGATTTCATTACTTGAATCTTGAAAAGCAAAAAAAATTCTGAAAATGTTTAATGCTTTCAATTCCATTTTCTTTCATATATGGTAAATTCTATTTAATTTCCCATTTAAAACAATAATGAATAAAAGGATGGTAATCAGAATCACAGTGAAACACTAACCTGCATTGCTCAATCAAAATATTGCCTCCCACAAATAGTTATTGGTGCTTTCTGTTCTCAAAATTTTTAATCAATTCTGCCCTACTTTCCAACAACCACGGAGTTTTCATGAAATTAAGGTTGTCTGCATAGTTCACAGGGAAAATGTGAGAATTACTCCCTACACTATAAATTTGATTAAATAAATCTGTTTGTCATCAAGACCCCCCTTTGGCCTTGTGATTTTTTTCGAGAAAAAAGGAAACTAATAATAATAAAATATAAGCCTCTGGCTTTTGTTTTTTTGAAGAAAATTGCATTTTAAAATTAGGGAATATCTGCATCCTCAAATTGTGAGCCATGGGTAGTGGGTGTTTTTTAAAATTGGCACTTTTAAAGAAAATTGTTTTTCGTACTACAGATTTTCACAGCAACAACACTTTTCACAGATTTTACCAAACCCTCAATTAAGATTTTAAAAATCGTACTTTCAAAACCAAATGGACAACAATCATGAAGCATTTGGGTAAAAGAAGAATCTTACCAAGTGGTGAAATTAACCTTGCATACAGGGGATCTACATCAGTCAAATAAACATCATTTAACAAATGTTCAAGCAATTTTTCTTATTTTCTTATTAAGCAAATCATTAAATCATATGGGTACTTAACTGGTTCACTAGAACAGGTAGCAATACATGAATTTTGAGTTGCGCACTTTTCCATTTTCACTTTGAAAGCAATTGTTTAACAAAGAACAGGTAACTGAGCATGAATCCTGTCATACTTTTGGCAGCTTCTTCACAGAAATCGAGATACATATGTTCTGCTTGATTCACCATCGATGGACAACTTCATGAGCCCAACATTGTAAAAAAGCGAATTAGATGAAGAATTAACAAGCGTCAAAGAAATTGTTTATTATTACTAGTATTTTTTTTTCAATCATATATAATTAATTGAGAATTTATAGAAAAAAAATTAAATGCCAATAAATAAAATTGAAAAGAATGCAAGTAAAATCAAGAGCGGGTCAAGTAAAACAAATACCTGATTGGCTTTTATTTAATGTGTTGGCGATCGATTTCTATGAAGGGGATGTGAGCAATGTTGCGCCACTCTTTTCCCTTCTTCCTTTGCAATCGTTTCGTCAACAAAGGACATTCCTCGATCTTTATGTGAGATATGGAGACAGGCAGCCCCTCTTCTGGCATGTGCTTGAGCTTAGGGCAGTCTGCGATGGACAAATATTGAAGAGAGGTAAGGTGTTGAAACCCCTTGTTGTCCAACGTTCTCAAATTTCCAAATCCCCTGGAAATACTCCTCCGGAAAGGACTCCACATCCCAGCAATCAAAATCATCATTTAGGAATCCTGATATTTGAAGAGACTGCAGTCTTTGCAAGCCCCACTCCATTCTATTGCAAATTAGTTTTTTGCAGTCGTCGATTCTTAAAGAAAATAGATTGGATGGCAGACCACCTTCCGGAAAAGACTCAATTTGTGGACAATTAATGATATCCAATTTTTGAAGAGACGGAAGAAAAGTGTGCATGTTTTCTGGGAGTGAATTGAGACGAGAGCAATTACTGACTTCTAATTCTGAGAGATTAGGGGCCGACAATCCTCCACTGGGAAAAGCTACAAAATTAGGGCAATTTTCGATTTTCAACTCTTGGAGATCATCAGTTAGGTGATGTCCCTCCGAAACTGAAAGGGACTCCATGTTGCTACAACTTTTGATTTTGAGATAACGAAGCTTCGGGAAGATGTCTAAAGGAAGTGACTGTAGAGAATTACAGCTATTTTCTATTATCAGTCGCTCAAGGGAAGAGTAGCAGGGGTACATCGGGAATTCTACTTCCTTACAATCACGGATAACAAGACATTTTAGTGTAGCGGGACTGGATAGACCACCACGAGACTTGAGCACAGGAAAATCAACGATAATTAACGTTTCAACGCAGTGGTTGTGGTCCATCACTCCCTCTGGCAGAGACTCCAGGTTTTTGAATCCGATTACTGAGAGGTCGTGCAATGCGAGTGGCAATTCTTTCAACAGCGCATCATTACAACTCCATAATAGTAATTCACGAATAGAAGGAGCAGTTGGGAGAGAAGTCTCAAGCTGTACACATTCCTTAATCGCAAGTTTGGTTAAAGAAGGAAGGTGCTTGGGCAAGCTTCCACTTAGTTTTGGACATTCTTCAAGATAAAGCTCTTGGAGTCTCGGAAAAGCTCCTCCTTCATCTTCGCCTTCTCCGTGATAAGGAGACCATTTCTCCCACTTCGACATTTCCTCAAATCTCAAAATTTTCAGTGATTGAAATGGCGTAATAATAGAAGAACCACTACCATAAAAGTCAGCATCCACGGTAACAACTTCCTTAAACCCAAAAATGAAGAGGTCTTGAAGAGAGGGGAGTTGTCCAAGTGATGGCAAACTAGAGCAATTTCTACAAGAGTTTAGATGAACAACTGTTATATGTGAAAATGAACCATCTCTGATCCAATTTGGAAAGCTTGGGTCATTGTAATTCTTGATAACAAGCTTTGTTAAGCTCGTATGAGGCTGCAGATTGTTGAGTACGTCTCTTTCACTTTGAGAAATAATGACATTGGCAGCATCCCACTCCAATGTTAGCTCCTTAAGGTGCTCCTTATCCTTCAACTTTGCTTTCAAAGCATTAGTTGAGTCTATCACATTATGGAGATTCGATATCACAATGACTCCTCGAAGATTTGAAAGTTTTCCTAACTCTTCAATTTGGAATCCAATGTCCTTGCCGACAACAAATTTGGTCAAAGTCTGAAGACAATGTAATCGACCCATATGTATTGGCATATTTTTAATGCTAGTTCCACTAATATAAAGATGACGCAAATTAATGAGATTTCTCATATATTTTGGCAACTTAACTAGAAATTTGCATCCTGATAAATTCAACGTTTGTAAGTTGAGCAACATACATGTAGACTTAGGCAATTTCTCAATCCTAGTAAAAGAGACATCTAAATAGCATAGATGTTTGAAGTCTCCAATTGACTCTGGCAACCCTATATTACAATAATGTGAAAAAGAGAGCACACGTAAGAATCTTAGTTTCAATAATAGATCTTGTGGTACCTTCTTTGTTAAGTAGAACTTCTTCTTAGCTTCATCTTCATCTTCATCTTCATCTTCTTTTTCCATTTCTAACGAAATGAAGGTGCGTAAATTTTTAGCTTGGCACAAAGCATTAAACTTCTCAAGGGTGTCATATTTGGTTCTTAAGTAGGAAAAATAACGAGTTTTATCTATAATTTTGTTTATGTTATCCCCTTCCGATCTAAAACAAAATTTGCCAGATACAGATGTAGCTAAATCATGGACTAGGTCATGCATTAGAAAGCACAATCTGCTTCCATTTGATCGTTGTAAAAGTGACCTTGATACTAAATCAAGCAAGTACTTAGCACCTATAACTTCCATTTCTTCATTCTTGTTGTGTTGTTGCAAGAAACCCTCTCCCATCCACAACTGAACAAGTTCTTCCTTTTTGAATAGATAATTTTTTGGGAAGATTGAAAAATATGCAAAACATCGCTTTAATTGGGAGGGTAGGTAATTGTAACTTATTCTTAAAGCTGGAAGAATATTATCCCCATCATTAGGCAGATTCCATATTTCGCTTTTCAAAATTTTATTCCATTCCTCTACTTCTTCTAATTTATAGTGCAACAGACGACCGAGTGTTTTTGCTGCTAATGGTAGACCGTCACACTTCTTAACGATATCTTCACCAACTTTTTTTAATTCTGGATATGCATTAGAGTTTCCATTTTCAAAAGCATGATTTGCAAATAACAGCCAACAATCTTTTTCTGATAATTTATTAAGATAGAAAATTCGAATAGGGCTCATGATCGATGCAACACTTTTGTTTCGTGTTGTCACAATAATTCTACTTCCTGATGTTCCATATTTAAAGGGAATACTCAAGAGCTCCCAATCATCACCTTTTTCATTCCATACATCATCAAGAATCAGTAAACATTTCTTTCCCATCAAATAATCCTTCAATTTAGTTTGGATAATATTGAAGTCAGTGGTATCATATGTTTGTGAACTGATGGCCTCAAGAATATTTTTAGTTATCTTAGGAACGTCAAATTCTTTTGAAACACAAACCCATGCTTTAAGGGAAAACTGGTCCATGACTCTTTGGTTGTTGTAGATGTCCCGAGCAAGGGTTGTCTTTCCAACCCCACCCATGCCCACAATGGGAATCACACAAGACTGGTTGTTGCTTGCTACATCATTTGAGAGCAGCAAGTTGATTATTGCCTTTTCATCATCATCCCTACCGTAAATTATAGTTTCTGGATCAACTAGAGAAGTTGTGGGCACTATTTGGGAAGATCTCCCTTCAACACCTTCTCTCAGACCTATAGCATTTGTTTGTGAAGCTAGATATTCTAGCTTATCTACGACTTCTTGTATCTTTGATTCTAGTTTTCTCCCAAACTGATCAAATGAAGTAGAGATGAAGTTACGTACCTTACTCGTACAGGTTACAAAATCAACTTCCACTTGGCACCGCAAAGCTTCAGTAGCGATCTCATCCAAAAGGTCCTCTGCGTGATAGACAGCATCCTTAAGCTCATCAAGCCATTCTTTGACAATTGTTTCTGTGATTTCCTTTTCCTCTGCGTCATTGAGCACTTTGCTTAGGGTAAGACACCATGTCTTCAGCTTTGTTAGTAGTGTAGCAGGGACTTTTCTTCCCCGGATGAACTTCACGACCTCCTGAGATGCCATCTTGTCAAATAACACTTGAAGGGTTGCAGACAGAAATGCTCCACCTACTAGGGCAGCAGCCATGATTTTCTTTTTTGCAATGGAAGTAAATTGACAAAGTGAGTAACTCCAAGAAACTAAAAGAGATTGGTTTTTGCTTGTGGTGTGAAAGCCTGTGCAGTTCTTAGTTCTTATACCACATTTAAGTGGATGCAGTTCTACTAGTCATTAGATTAGGTTCATGCATTCATAGTTGCACATGGGACCACCTTACCGCGTGGTTGACTTGACCCCGCATTGCCAATAATTCAACAATTATTGGGTGAAACATAGCACCGTGGGTCCAGCCCACACTTGATAAAACACCTCATTAAAGAGGCTGCTAGACAAGCCATAAAAGTCAGCCTATATTCTTCTTGGGCAGTGATTATGCGTGTTCTGAGCATGGTTTTCAGACTTGGACCGTTCATTGAACCGTATAAGGGAGAGGTTCAAGGTTTTTGAGGTCGAACCGAGGTCGAACCGTAATGACGTCATAATTAATTTAATAATTAATTTAATATAAATAAATATATTAAATTAGTATAAATAGAAAATTTAACTAAAATAATCCAATTAAATATAAATATCTATATTTCAAATATACATTTTCATATCATAACTTTTACAAGACAAATAAGAAATATCAAATCTTAAGCAAATTTAAATATAATATCTATTTATTTATTTATTTATATATTGATTAGTTAAACTTGTAATAATAATAATAATTATATAAGAATTAGAAAGACAATCAAATAAAATAAAATAAATTATTTAATAATTTTAAATTGAAATAATTATTTAATAATTATTATATACTTAACTGTAAATATTTATTAAAATTAGAGCAATAATAGTACAATAACATTTTATACAAATTTTATCACAATTTGTCATGTGAGTGGTAGAGATGTAAACTCATAAATTTTTTTTCATTACTCACACTTTGCTATGTGTCAAATTATAGCAAAAAATTGTGTAAAATATTGTGATACTACATTACTCTTAAAAGAATAATGCTAGAGATACAAATTACCTCACAAAATTTTTTATAAACTACTGATGTGGTGAGTGATTATTGGTAAATAAAAATGTGATATTAATGGTGGGCCTAAATGTGATACAAATTCTTTAATTGGATTGTTAATTAATGCCCTACGACACTCGTTAACATGACCCTTTATAAAAATGTTGTAAAATAATTTGTACCAGAGCATTACTCTCCTTAAAAATACTTAAAATATTTAATGCAACTAACCATACATGTCACATCATGCTGAGTAGCTAAAAAAAACTTGAATCTAATGGCTGAAATTTTTTGCTTTTATTAAAAAATTAAATCCTTTCATCGAATGATGTTAGCCACATGAGAGATGCATATCACATCATGCTGGTAGCCGAAAAAAAATATCTCAATTGAATGGTTGAAGTTTTTTTGCTTTTATTAAAAATTTAAAACCTTCCATCATTCCAATGTTAGCCACGTGAGGGACTTCGGAATTCAAAACTCAAAAGGAGTAAAAAGTAACACAAGAAAGAAAGAGAACACATTGATAGCACTGATAGCAGTAGTATTCAGCAAAAAAGAGGAATTATAGAGTGATCTCCATCAATGGAAAAAAGAAAGAGAAGAAGAAAAAAAAAAAAAAAAAAAAAGAAAGAAAGAAGAAGCAGCAGCAGACGATGAAGGCGTGATCAGCGAATGTGTTGGCAATCTACTGGCTGCTACTTCAACTAGGCGCAAACTCTGTTTCATTGTGTTCTTTTTTTTTTTTTTTTTTTTTTTTTTTTTTTGAGGAACTTGTCTTCTTCTTCTCTGGTTCTTTTTTTTTTTTTTTTTTTCCTTACAAATCCCTTTGTTCAAGATCTGAAATTATCAGATCTCCTTCTGATCTTTGTTCTTCTTCGTGTTCTTTCATTTCTTCTAGATCTGATCATAACTTCATACTGGTGTATTGGCCAAAAATCACCGGAAAAGCTGAAACAAAGGGAAACCGTTCGAACCTCAAAAACCGGTCACGGTTCACAGAACCGAGAGGTCGAACCGCGGTCCGTGCGGGTCCCTGCTTTTTTTGCATGGAACGATTCTTCACCCTAAATAGACCGTAAAGTTAAACGGTTTAAGGTTTTTCCGATCGGACCGTACGGTCCGGTTTGGGTTTCAAAACCATGGTTCTGAGGAGAAAAAGAGGAAAAGAAAATGGGTTGATGCATTAAGGCTATTCGGCCTAAAGGAGAGCTGAAGAAAAAAGAAATTGGTTGAACCAAAAAGTCAAGGCTTGTGTGCTTGCAGATTGTAAATTGATTGTTAATGTGTATTAGCCAATCCAAAAAAAAAAAAAAAAAAAAAAACAACGTGTATTAGGTTATGTGAGCTTTAGGTCATCTTGTTTACTTATAAAGCACACTTACTTATATTGCACACTCTGCTTTCTATATAAAGATACTCATGTATATTCTATTATTGAAGAAATACAATACACTTATTCAATATTTCTAACATAGTATCAGAGCCACTACTCTAATTTTCTTGTGTCTTGCAGTCTTGTCTTTGTCAGTATTTTCTGCTGCCTCAACTTCTGTGATCAGTAAGCCCTTTTAGTGCCCTCTCCTGACTGCTCCACCGCCGTCAAAGGGCACTGAAAATCCACATCAGAGCTCCCACGGGCCCTCACGCGCCGCCCGAAGTTTTGGTGAGTTAATCCACGCACCTCACGTGCCATTAGGCTACCTGCTGACATCATCTCTGATGTCATCATTGCCACGACAGCCCTAGTTGAAGTCATCTGCTTACGTCAACGACCATCAACCGCTGACATCATCACGCTTACATCATCTATTGACTTGCCGCGTCAGCCGCCATTGACTTGACCGTTGACTTTTACCAGCATTGATCGTTGACTTTTTGTCAGCATTGACTGTTGTACACAGCCAACAGTAAAGCTGGCCCCCCTTTAACTCAAAGTTCTAGCTCCGTCCATGTAGGTACTACAAGATGCATTTTATTTGTACTTACCACAACAACAACAACAACAAAAAATATTTTTTTTAGAATTTTTTATCAATGCACGCTATTTTGAACGAAGCTTGAGAAGCCTAGCAATTAATCAAGATATCTAAAAA
Source organism: Quercus gilva (assembly GCA_023621385.1). Classification (NCBI taxonomy): domain Eukaryota; kingdom Viridiplantae; phylum Streptophyta; class Magnoliopsida; order Fagales; family Fagaceae; genus Quercus; species Quercus gilva. The sequence goes on from CM042473.1 coordinate 6,167,573, forward strand.
AATATATACATAGCACATGCCACATGCATCGGATTAGAAAAGAGTTATTCCTTATCAAAAAAAAAAAAAAAAAAAGAAAAGAGTTATTCAATCGTAAAAAAGTTTATAGAAAAGTAATATTTTAGTTAGCTAAAGAAAATTAAATTTGGAATATAATTATTAATTTAAAAAATATAAAACTTTTCACCCTTAATTGTAATAAAGGGGATCCACTTCCGCACTAGTCACTAGTCACTAGTAATACTACTAGTCTACTAGGGACAGCCAAGAATATATATATATATATATATAAAAGATTAAGTTCAAGTTACACCTGGTGTAACTCTAGGTCATGTTATACCACTTAATATTTTTTAATTGGATGCGAATATTGACAAATCTACCGTTAGATTACATTATCTTTGTATATTCTTTATACCTACAAAATTTCAAGGTGATCAAAAATTAATATTTATGTCATCAATTAATTATTAAAATTCAAATTTTTATAGTTTAAAATAATGCATAAAATATGAGTTTATGGATCAAATGGTAAATAATATCCAATTGATATGAAAATTGACATGCATGTTAAGAACATATAGAACATGCATATTAAGAACATATAGAACATGCATATATGCACGAACATTCTCACTACCACTTATTATTGCCAAAATTATTCATCGAGCCTTGCACAGTCAAAATATAAGATCATTACTTCATTAGATCCAAACGAAGCAGTCTCGTGCAAATCTAAGCATGGCATGAAAACAATTTCTAAATGTTAAAATGATCTAATCGACGAATTTAGACACTGGCTTCACAATTCACATGAGACTGTAGGCAGGGACAGGGGGAGTCATGCATTGACTTGGCCCCCATTTGTTTTAGTATATATAGATATTAATTTTAGCAATTTTGTTTTATGAAATTACATTTTATCTCTCTTTAACAATATCATTGATTCTCTTATGAAAATGTTATAACCACAAACTTTTTTACAATATTTTTACAAACTATTGAAATAGCAAATTCTTCTTAATTTGCAAAATTTTTTAAAACATTTTTACAAATTACATTCTCACTACCACGGATTTTTTTTTTTTTTTTTTTTTCACAAAATTCGTATTGTTTTAGATCACTTGTAATTTCCAAGCACAATGGACCAAGTTACTTTCCTATGGAGTTAATAACTATTTTCTACACAGAACCTGGGTTGACTAATTGAAAGAACTGTTTAAGAAAAACGATTGCTGAAGATGAGTGTCTTTACATTACATTATCCTGAGAAAGTATGGTGGAAATAACAATTTGAGGGCTGACAGTCTTTTAATATAAAAACAAAGAAAGGTCATATCCAATACATAAAACTTTCATTTTTGTGAAATATGGGAGAAGTGATTGAATGCTTGGAAGTATTATAATATTGATTACTCGAAATTCTTTTATTGTATTTCCTAGAAAATTACAGTCTGAATCTATCTTATGTTAGAATTCTTTGTCGAATTTAGATTAATGCAGCCAATCAAAATATAGTGATTTTCATGGCTCTAATTATGATAATCACCCCTGTTCTGTAGAAAGGAGTTGTAGAAGCTGCCAAAGAAAAAATCAACGGGGTTGTAGCCAATCACTTTGACACCCAGACTTTTTTTGGTTTTAAAAACCCAGTTTGTATAATAGATTTGGGTTCTACAGGTGCCAATACCTTTATTATAGTGCAAAACATAGTAGAGGCCGTAAAACTCAAATACAAATCAAAAGGAGTAAATGCTGGAATCCCACACTTTCTAGTGTTCTTTAATGACAATGTCTCCAATGATTTTAATACTTTGTTCAAGTCCCTCCCTCCCAATGGGCCCACCAAAGTGCATCTCTCCGAATCAGAGAGAAAACAAGGTAAAAAATGAGTGAAGAAATCCAAATGACTCTTTTGCCCCAATTCCCTGTTGTCTTTCCCCTGCCAAAGCTATGTTTTTCTTTTGTATGCCGAGAGCTTTCTTTCTTCTTAACATAGCTGCAGATATGAAAAGAAAATTCGACCATGGGGAATGAGCTGTGCAGTGCTGCTAATGCAAATCAGTGAGATTCGTTAATAGTGTTATAGAAAAGAACAAATTGTTCTAATTGGTTAAGGCCAAAATAAGTTTCTCAAAAAAAAAAAAAAAAAAAAAAAAGGTTAAGGCCAAAAAAAAAAAAAAAAAAAAAAACCGATTGCTAAAACGTGGAGGCCATGCAAGACTCCACGAATGAGAAAATCATTACAAAACTAAAAGGCAAGATTAAAGTTGTATAGTTTTTTCAATTAGACAACAAAATTAAAAAATAAAATAAAAATATATAAATAAAAAAAAACAACAACAACAACAAAAATAAAGGCCTGAATTGTTCAAACATAGAGGCCATGCATTCAGAAGAACTTGAGATTATAATATATTATTATAATAAACATTTTAAAAAAAATTATAATAAACCTTTATTTATTTTGACAAGCATGAAATTAAATTTACATAATTTACATTTTCCATTTTTTTATTTTTCTTCTCAACTAAATAAAAGAATTTTTCATCCTCTTAACTAAACACAAATGAGTAAAAAATAAAATATATTTATTCTCTCAACATTTTTTATCATCTCACTTTTTCATTATTTCAATCAAACGAACCTTTAAACTTTTAATAATTTTTTTAGACAATTATACAATATGGTTGTATTGTATATAATAAATTGTATTTAGAATTTTATTTTAGATAATTGTGTGTGTGTATATATATATATATATATATGGATGGAAGTTGCATATATAGAAAAAAAAAAAAAAATTAATTGGACAAATTCTTAGCTCTGCTACTGTCAACCTCTAAAAAATAATCTTAAAGCTGCCACTAAGTACGGTATTGACCATACTAAAAACCAGATTTACGCCGGCATTTGTTTATGTCACCGACTCACCGCTAAAGGTGAGCTGTTATGGCGTTTTATGTCACCGCTAAAGGTGAGCTGTTATGGCGTTTCTGAAGAACGCTACGATTAAACTACTACCTATAGCGGCCAAATTGGTTAATAGTGAAATAGAAAAAGAACAAATTGTTCAAATTGGTTAAAGCCAAAATAAATAGGCCCAAAAAAAAAAAAATGAATTGCTAAAACGTGGAGGTCATGAAAGATTCCACGTATGAGAAAATCATTACAAAACTAATAGTTTTGTATTGATTTTTTTAATTAGACAAAAAAAAAAAAAAAAAACTCATTCCCCATTATGACTCTTCCATTCAAACAGATAAAGATAATCTCCCACGCCACCTCAAGCTCTCAGTTTCAGTTTATTGGTCTCCCAAGCTCTCAAAGTTTCATTCCGGCTCTCAGTTTCTCTCTCGCCACCTCCCCACCTCAGTCTCTGTTATCGTAAGTTGTAACAACTAACAAACAAATAATAGATCAGAGCAAACCTCTCCTCCCCTTTAGTTTCTCTTCCTAAACTGACAGATCTAGCAGCGGTGCAGCTGTGGCTGGAGATTTCGGCAGTGAACTGTGAGATCCGGTCACGGTCCTCAAACCCGGGAGGTTGAACAGAGGGTCGGACGGTTCACTGGGTTTTTTGTGTAAAACAGAGGTAAAGTGAATTTGTGTCTGTTTCAGAGAGAGAGATGGCAGTTTGTTTTGGAGAGGTTGGAACTTGGTGCAACGGTAAGTATCTTCCACTAAAAGCAATAAGTCGAGGATTCAAGTCTGGGAACCTTCCTCTCCATAACAAATTGAACATAAAGTTGTTTTCCATGACCTCTTCAAAACTCCTCAAAAAATGGGAGTTTTGTGCATTAGATTCGAACTTTTTCACAAAAGGAGAGATGGAGGACGAAAAGACCTATGCATTGTCTGAATCATCGGGAGAGATGGAGGGCGAAAAGACCCATGCATTGCCTGAATCATCTGTAATGAAAGGAGGAGAGGGCCCTAGCAGCTATGCTAAAAACTCCACCTATCAGGTATTCTTAATAATTTAAGCCTACATTTTTATCTATTTTACCTACTTGGTTAGCGTACCACATTGCCATTTAACAGTGTTTGTTGAAGAAACCACAACTTATATGAATTATGTTGGGATTGATATTGGCCTACTTGATAACAATCACTCTGAAGGGGTAACTTTCTTATGGTAAAATTGCAGCGGACTTGAACCCGATTAAGTATCAAAACTTCAAGATTGGTTCTTTTATCCTTATTTTGGGTGTGAGCTATTGAGTTCTATACAAGCTCCGAAGGTTCATCAATGGAGGAATTTAAACACATTGAGAGAGAAAGAAATTGAACAACACGAAACTTGTATGAAATGAATTCTGTATATTAAACTTATCATACTCTGTTCTTTATATAGTGAGAACAGAGGCAAGAAAGGAAAACAGAAAAAAAAAACTGATTGACTATCCAATACCTGCTGTACAGGTGTAATAGACTTGTAACTAACTCTCTTATCTGTAGACTATAAACGGCAGTCGTTTCATGACTACTTATTCTATGCTACAGCTATGCAATTGTAGTTTACTTCTATATATACAAAACTATAAGTAACAGATACAAAATTCATACAAACACTAACACTATACAATCTACAATTACGAAATATCTCAATAAGAGCCAAATTTATATTTAGTAGAGCCAAAGAAGGTATAATGGCTATAATGTTATTTTAGCAACTAAAACGCTAAAATGCAAGCTACAGCAAAGTTGCCCATTGCTCTCTCTCTTTTCTCTTTTTCCTCTCCAACCATCTCATTTCTTCTTCTCAATATCTCTGCCAACCTCCTCTTCATTTCTTTTTTTTTTTCTTTTTTCTTTTTTAAATTTCATAAGCTATGGCCAAAAATATGTCTCCCTCTTTCTTTTATTTTTTTTCTTTCTTTCAATTTTTGTTCTCTCTTTTGTGGTGGTGATGGGTTTTGTGCCAGTTGGGGGTGGGGTGGCAATGGGCGTTCTGGCCTGTTGTGGGTGTTGTTGTGATGGGTTTTGTGGCCACTTATGGGTGTGATGGTGACGGATTTTGTTGGCGTTGGTTGTGGTGGGTTTTGTGGGTGTGGTGGTAATGGGTTTTGTGGTTGCAACCCATTGCCAGCCAGCCACCATCACCACCAATGAAAAAAAAAAAAAAAAAAAAAAAAAAAAAAGACACCCACAAAACCCATCACCACCACACCCACAAGTGGCTGTTGATGTGGGTTTGGATTTTGCAGTGGATGTTTATTATTATTATTATTATTTTAATGAGTTTTATATTATTTTAAATGAGTGGCTAAAAATATAGATGTTTTGATGTTGGGTGTTTTGTAAAGTGAGTTGTTAAAATGAATAAAGTTGTATTTTAAGTTGCTAAAAACTATAATTTTTAGCTCTTTTGCTGTGAATGCTCTTACTTAGTTAAATTATACGATTTGACTTTGATTTTTTTTTTTTTTTTTGGTAGCAAATTCAAGTTTATTGACCATATATTTGATTAACTTATTAATATTCTTTTCCCGTTCAAAGTATATATCATAGTTAAAAACTTAAAAGTATGTACTCATTCACAAATATAATTATTAATAACAAAATTTTAATTGAGATTATATTCTTCTGGTTCTTTTATAAACTCTTGAAAACTAGGTTCATTAATCTCGTTGTATTGTTAGAAATCATATATATAGTATGACATACTTCTACTACAAAAATGAATCGAATTGTCGCTGGGTTATGTTCGAATTTGGGGGGAAAACCAGTAACGACCAAAAAAGGTGAAGCAACAATAGAAATCTCACCAAATCTATTGAGATCTAATTGGATCTCTGTCAGATTTGATTGGATTAGTCGCTAGAATTGGTAGATCTCGGCCATATTTCACTAGAAATGTCATCAGACTTGGTGGAACTCGCCAGAATTGAGGGTTTTCAAAGTTAGATAGGGTCGAGTCAGATTTTGGAGGAGAACCGTCATTCAACTAATCGACGTCAGTTTTTGAAAACTAAAAAACTCTCTCTCTGCTTTGAAAGGTTCTTTATTTTCTTTTTTATAATAAAGAACCTTTCAAAGAAGAGAGAGTTCTTTGAAAGGTTCTTTATTTTCTTTTTTATAATCTGGAATCCACGTTTTTTGAACCAAACCTTGCTTTCAAGTAAATATTGGAGCACTTTCTCAAATTAAAAAAAAAAAAAAAAGTAAATATTGGAGCACATTGAAGCAGTGTCATGCCAATTGCTAAGGTCCTTTTTTTTTTCTTTGATTTTTTTTTTTTTTTTTTTTGAGTCAAGTGCTTAGGGCATTAGCATCAGCTGTGCTAAAAAAATGTCATTTTGACACATAAAAAAGTTACTTTATCTATTTTGACACACCATTTTACAATTCACATGCATCAGATATCTTATTCTTTTATACAATACATTAAATAATATATATTACACATTAAAATAACATTAAAAAAAAACTACAACAATATAAATAAATACAAAACATTTAGCCCACCACCACCGATCCATCACCACTTCACACAACCCACCACCACCACCACTACCCACATCCTACTCCTACCACCACTGCAACCACTAAAATCAGCCCACAACTACCCAAGAAAATCAACCCACAACCACAAAAATAAAACTCATGGCAACATAAAAAAATAAATAAATAAATAAATAAACCCACTTGAACCTGAACCTCCAATCCCTCCAAATAAACCTGAACCTCTCTACTAGAACCTGCCATTAATAACTGTTGTTTATTAGAAAAAATGGTGATTTGTGTATTGAGTTTTTTTGGCATTCTATCATCAACCCAAGTCAAGAAAATCAACCCACAACCACAAAAGAAAAACCCACTGGCAACAACAAAAAAAAAGCCACCACAACAATAAAACCCACAACAACATAAAAAAAAAACCACCACCGGAAAATAAAAGAATGAAATCTCTCACACGGTGCAAGATCGGCGGCATGGCGTGGTGGACAGCACGGCGGTGTGGCATGGTAGTCAATGTGGTGAGATCAACAGGGCTGTGAGAGAGGAAGAGAGATAGGGCTAGAGAGAACCAAACGAGGAGAGAGAGATGTGTGTTGGGAGGACAGAGAAAAAGTGTAAATAAAATAAGAATAAAAATTATTAGCATTTGTTGTCCTTACCGTCTCATATTTGGAATGGCACTGTAGCCACATGCTAAAAGTTTTGAGCTCTGGAACATCTGATGAAGGTTGTTTTTTTGTGTTTGATGTGCTAAATACTAAAAATTTAGCATTTAGCACACTTGATGCTAGTGCTCTAAATCTAAGTTGGCAAGGTCAATCTGTGAAGTAGGAATTGAATCTTTTGGCTGATAAAATTGAAGAAATAATTTATTGGTGAAAACCTTTCTCAAATGCCTAGATAGTGCATCGACCATGATGCTCTTATAACAACAACAACTTTCAACAAACATCTGAAGACATAAAGACATGTAATATATTACTATGAACGGAGGAGAAGGCCCTAATAGGCGTAGTTATTAAACTCGGACCGACCCAGCCAATTGGACCGAAAACTTGGTGACCCAACACCTAGAACGGTCTGGATGTTTAAATGAACCGTTTATGCATGTGAACCAATCAAACCCAGTCAAACCCAATCGGTCTGTGGTGAACCAAGTAACCCAGATGGGTTTATATAACCTAGTTGGGTTTGTAAAATTTGTAAAATTACATCCATTTGTTCACTTTATTGACTTTTTTTACTATTTAATCTGTTATAATATGGTAATTTAAAGAGGAGAAAATTTAAAGAATTAAAAAATGCACTTCTCTATCTATCTATCTCCAAGACTCACATCCTATCAAAAGACTACTCTATTATTGTAAAACCTTGATTTTGAATTATAATTGTAAATTTAATTTAGGCATATGCCTATTTGTTTTAATATATATATATATATAATTTTTTTCATTTGACCCAGCGGTTCAACCGATGGCCCACTGGTTGAACTAGTGACCCAATTACCCAACTCATAGACCGGGTCATTGTCTGAGCCCGGTTTAATAACTACAACTATTATGTTTGAAACTCCACCTATCAGGTTATATACTTTTTGCCTTTACTCTATTTTATTTCCTATTTGGTTTGTACCATATCTCCATTTAGTGGTGTTTTATTGAGGCAACTACAACTTATATGAAAATGGCTGGGTGGTTTGTGCTTGGCTATCTTATTAAAATTCTTTTGTTCATTGAGAACTGGGGATGGTTAATTGAAAGATCTGTTTAACGCGCGTTGCGCTCAATTGAAAATTTTTACTAATCACCCCAAATTATTAATTTTATTTCCACTCAAATTGCATTATTCCAAATTCCGTTACTATTAGACCTCTTTGTCGAAGTTAGATCCAAGAGCAGCATATCAAATATTATAGTGACTTTTTTTTATGGAAAAATATTATAATGCCTTTGATGGTTTATTTTATTTATTTTGAGATAGACTTTCATTCATGGTTCTAATTATGATGAATAATAAAAATGTTAATCATCACTTTGTGCTGTAGAGAGGGATTGTGGAAGCTGCCATAGAAAAGATAAATGAGGCCATAGCCAATCACTTTGACATCAACGCCCTCTCAATTTCTCCAAACCCAATATGTATAGCAGACTTGGGTTGTTCTACAGGACCCAATACCTTCATCGCAATGCAAAACATAGTAGAAGCTATTAAACTCAAATACATATCAAGAGGGGGAAATACTAAAATCCCAGATTTTATGGTGTTCTTCAACGACCAGGTCTCCAATGATTTCAATACTCTTTTCAAGTCCCTTCCTTCCAACAGACAATATGTTGCGGCTGGGGTACCGGGTTCTTTCCATGGCCTCTTGTTTCCCAAGGCATCTCTTCATTTTATTCACTCCTCTTCTGCAGTACACTGGCTGTCAAACATCCCCATGGATGTTATGGATGAGGGTTCTCCTGCATGGAATAAAGGGAGGATTTTCTACACAAATGCACCAAAGGAAGTTAAGGACGCCTATGCAACTCAATTTGCCAAGGATATGGAGTCCATCCTATTTGCTAGAGCACAAGAGCTTGTGAGTGGAGGGCTACTGACACTTGTCCTATCAGGCATCCCTGATGTCATGAGCAACTCTGACTTACATACTGGTATAGAGATAGATATGATAGGATCTTGCCTAATGGACATGGCTAAAGTGGTAAGTAAATAATCCTTCGATTCTTTCTCTTTTTCTTTCCTACCTTCAAACTTATTCTTATTTGCACAAGTCAAGTTTATTTTACTTTTTGTCTTTTTTATATATATGATTGACATAAAATCTATTGTTAATTTAATTTTGATTGAATATATCTTTGCCAATGAAGGCTAATGCTCCGTTTGTTTCAACATTAATATTTTCTAAAAAAAATGTTTTGTTTTCCGAAATGTATGTTTTGGAAAACTATCTTATTTTCTTATATTTGATAATGACCTCAAAATGAGATAGAGTTTATTTCAATAGTTTTCATATTACATCTTAACTTCTTTTATTTTTAGCGTGGCGTGAGATAAAATTGTTTTTCGAGAAAAAAAAATCACTAAAAACAAGTTATATTTTTAACCCTTTTTTTATTATTTAACAGTTATATTTTTAATAGTTTCCTTGAACTTATTTTTTCTAATGCTACCAAATACAAGAAAACGCAAAAACTATCTTTGCAAGAAAGTTTTAATTTCCATAGAGAAACTATCTTTACAAGAGGTTTTTCATTGAAGTAGTATTTTACTATCAAACTATTGAATAATTCTATTGCTAAATTTTAAACAAATATAATTTAAAAAATATAAAAGTGAAAATCTCATAAATGAATTCCAAATTAAATTCATCTTCTTATGTTGAAAATTGTATCAAGCCGACCTTGATAGCAAAATATTGCTTCATGACAAAGTTATTCTTTTGATAAGGCATTGATCATGGTTTCCAATTGCAGGGATTAGTCAATGAAGCAAAAGTGGATACATTCAATTTACCGCTTTATTTCCCAACTCCTAAGGAATTGAAGGCATTGGTTGAAAGAAGTGAGTATTTCAGCTTTGAGAGAATGGCAATATTGAAAAACCAGAAAAAGCATGTTACCTTGCAGAGCCCATCGATGCGTGCTTTATTTTTGAGAGCCCCCTTTGAAGGATTACTTGAAAAGCAGTTTGGAAATGAGATAATGGATGAATTGTTCGATCGCTACACTGAGAAAGTTGCAAGGTCTTCCTTTTTCTTAAATCCAGAAATTGATAAAGCAATTGAATTGTTTGTCCTCCTTAAACGTAAAATTTAGATTCCAATTATATTTAAAATCTTATGACTCCCAATAAAAAGAGAATACTCTGTATAAGCAACTATCTCTATTCATGCACCTATATTTGCATAATTATTATGAAAATGATACTTATCATGAGATATAATGCATGCTTTTTTTAACAAAAAGTAATACATGTGTTAATGATTTATTGACTTAGATGCACAAATTTATTGTGATTATATGTGTTTTTTTGGATACATGTTTACAGTTTGACTTTATTTTTGATAAATGTATTATATAATAAAGTATTAAAAACATCTACTCTTAGAGTATTCATTAACAAAATCCTATTTAATTTAGCTTTTATCTTTGAGCTTATATCTACAGTTTCAGCAAAAAGTTAAATAAAGTGTCTGCAATCTGACATTTAGACTAAATGATTAAATGTAAGCTATGAAACACAAAAACAATTCAACTTACGCTTAGACAGGGGTGGCACTACCTTAAGGCCAGGGTGGTCCCAGGACCACCCTTACCTGAAAATTTTTTTTTTTTATATAATAACTTAAAATTTTTTATTTGTCTACCATTCAAAAAAAAATTGGGAACATCCATAGTTTTTTTTATGCCAATAAAATTAAATTTTGCTCCATAATTTGTTCTGCATTCAGTGAATGAATGATTGCTTGGTTGTATACATTGAAAGAGATGTAGCTTGTAACATTGATATGACTATCATACATCGATTTCAAAATATGAAAACTCGTAAAATGCAATTGTAAACTTTATGTATTTACGTGTTTTTTTATTGTTGTTGTTGTCAATATATGAATTTCTCTTTTTATTAGATTATATAATTTATGTTTCTTAAAGAACATCTTGAGAAAAATTCCTGGAGCCGCCATTGCACTTAGACTAAAGACCGAGTCAATAGATAACAAATTTAACCTATCTTTTCTGAAAAACTCAATGAAAGCACTGGATATGAATAGTTTGAATAAGTACAAACCAAGGCCAAAATGGGGATATACCCCTTTCGCCGAAAAGTTCCAGCAAAATACTCTCTGTCTGAAACTATTTAGGAATATATCCATATTTTAAACTCGATTTTCTAAAAATGGAGTTTCAATGAAAAACTCAATTTTTAGAAAATCAAGTTATAAGCAATCAAACTTATAAAAAAAATAAAAAAAACAAAAAAAAAAACCTGCATGGAACTCGAGTTCCATGCAAGTTTTTTCAAGCAACTCGATTTTCGCCAAATCAAATTTCAAAACAGGGGCATATCCCTAAATAATTTCAGACAAGAGGCAAAATGCTGGAAAGAAGAGGTAAAACCCCATTTTGGCCTACAAACCAATCAAGCAAACAAGAGACGGTAACATTAAAACCATAGACCTTGATAGGTTTTCTTTTCAGCAAAAAATAAAAATAAAAACCATAGAACATGATCATAAAGTCAATAGTCATAATTTGACTAAAATGATCAATCAATCAAGGAATTAACCATCCAAACATGCTAACGAATAAGCACAGCAAGTAATAAATCAACATACTCTACATCAAAGATGATTACACAACTCAATTAGAGTTAAAGCATAGTACAAAGCAAGCAGTCCAACTAAGAATATGAAATACAACTTCAAAATGAATAGCTAAAAGTTTAGAGATGTTTGGAGATTACAACTAATGTAGTGAAGTACCATAAATTAATCAACAAAGTTCATCTCCCTCCAGAGAAGAGTCAGAGAGTGAGTCATATTGTATTTTTCTTTTCTTGCTAACTCCATGTACCTCAGGAAAGCAATATGTGTGTCACAAAGCTTCTCATTTGTAATCTTATTTTCTTAATCAGTTGTTTGGGTTTCTTATTTTGAAATTTTCACCTTGTTTTTATGATAAATAAATTGTGCAAATCAATTATCTAGCAATCTTTCCACATATCAATTTGTGCTCTTGAGATTCCAACCCCCACAGTAGATATTAGTAAACTATTTTAGACTTTTTTTTTTATAAAAATTCATATTCTTAGGATATTAGATATATATTGATCATTATTATATGTCTTAAAGACATATATTAACCGGGGCCTTGTAATAAATGAAATCCATGTCCTCCCTATTCACTGGTACTACTACTAGTAGTCTACTAGCTAGGGACTGCCAAATTGAGAATATATATTAATATTAAAATCTAAATATAAAACATTTTCAGGCTGTACAAGCATGGATATATAAAGTGAATCCACGTTATAATAATCGGGAATCCATGCACTTACGTTCTCACTACACACGACTGATTATTTCCAAAATTATTTATCAAGCCTTGCTCAATTAAAATATAAGATCATTAACTTCATTAGAGAACAACGAAGAAGTCTCGTGCAAATCTAAGCATGGCATGAAAATGCTAATTAAAGTGATCTAATCGAGGAAGTTAATTAGATATTGGCATCACATGAGCCAAGGTCAATCTGGGTTTTGAATCTTTCTTCCTATATATTGCATCGACCCATGATGTCCTTAAAACTACAACTACTTTTAACAAACATCTGAAGGCATCCACATAGTCATAGATAGCAGGTAGTTGTGAATTTGTGTCTGTTTTAGAGAGAGAGAGAGATGGCAGTTTGTATTGGAGAGGTTGGATCTTGGTGCAATGATAAGCGTCTTCCACTAAAAGTAACAAGTCAAAGATTCAAGTATGGGAATCTTCCTCTCCTAAACAAATTGGAGGTAAGGTTGCTCGCCATTACCTTTCCCAAACTACGCAAAAAATGGAAATTTTGACCATTAGCTTCGACCATTTTCACAATGGGAGAGATGGAGGGCGAAAAGACCTATGTTGCCTGAATCATCTGTAATGAATAGAGGAGAGGGTCCTAACAGATACGCTTAAGACTCTGCCTATCAGGTATTCTTCGTAATTCAAGCCTACATTTTTACCTATTTACTTGGAGTACCACATTGTCATTTAACAGTGTTTGTTGAAGAAACTACAACTTATATGAATTCTGTTGGGATTGATATTGGCATACTTGATGACAATCACTCTGAAATATCAGTAAGAATGGACCAAGTTACTTTAGAAGGGGCAACTTTCTTATGGTAAGATTGCAGCGGACTTAAACCCGATAAAGTACTAGACCTTCAAGATTGGTTTATTTAAACTTATTTTGAGTTAGAGCCAAATTTATATTTATTACTCGGCTAAATTATACATTTTGACTTTGATGGGTTTTTTTTTTTTTTTTTTTCTTTTTCAAAAACAAGTTCAAGTTTATTTACTAGTATATACTTGATTAATTTATTCATATTCTTTTCCCGTTCAAAGTATATATCATAGTTAAAATTATGTACTCATTCACAAATACAATGATTAATATACAAAATTATAATTGAGATAATATTCTTCAAGTTCTTTTATAAACTCTTGAAAACTAGGTTCATTAATCTCGTATTGTTAGAATAATATATATTATGATATACTTCTAGTATAAAAATGAACATGTTCATTTATATCATTAAAAATAATAAAATAATAATTTTATATCTTATGAACTTATTTATTAAAAAAAAAAAACCCTTTATCAATCTTACGTCACTTAATAACTGTTTTCTTTTTTCTTTTTTTATTCAAAAAACTCACAATTAAATTGTGTTTTCTCTTTGTTCTAATCATGTATACCAAATTTCATTTTGTTCTAATCATGTATACCAAATTTCATGATAATTGATGTTATATTATCCAATGAATGTTTAAAATGTTAATCATCTCTTGTGTTGTAGGGAGGAGCTGTTGAAGCTGCCAAAGAAACTATCAACGAGGTCATAGTCAATCACTTTGACACCAACACCCTTTCAGTTTTTCCAAACCCAATATGTGTAGCAGACTTGGGTTGTTCCACGGGACCCAATATGTACTCTTATCTCAGTGCAAAACATAATAGAAGCAATAGAACTCAAATACAGATCAAAAGGAGTAAAAACTGAAATCCCAAAATTCATAGTATTCTTCAATGACCAGGTCTCCAATGATTTCAACACCCTCTTCAAGTCTCTCCCTCCCAACAGGCAGTACTTTGTGGTTGGGGTACCGGGTAGTTTTCATGGCATCTTGTCCTTATATGATATCTCGGTGGTATGGGATTCAAATGCCAGATGGAGTTTTCTTGGGACTCAACACTTCTCTAGGTTCGTGGAGGTAGTTTAGAATGTTATAGACTTGGGGGAACATCTTGATGAGTTCGCAATGCTGGCTTGGACCTTATGGTTTCGGAGAAACCAGTTGAGAACTAATGATAGAGCCTTCCCGATTTCCCAGTTACTACACAAGCAAACTCATCACTGTTAGTCCCTTATGGTGTACGGTGATGTCGTTAGTCTGGGAATCACCAACACAAACAAATAGAATAAAATTATGAAACATAACAATGAATGAGGAGTCCTAGTATTTATAGACTCCTCATGTCTTTTGGAAAGAGATATGTTTATTTTCCAAAAATTATATCTTCTCTAAAAGACACATGGCTTCTATAGATAACTAATTATAACGCTTAATCAATTCTCTTTATTGTTGGTTAGTAAAGTAACACTATCTACCAAATGAGTGTTATTATATAGGTGAGGGTACACCATATTATAGTGTGATCACCTATCACTATTATATACTAACAATCACTAAGTGAGTTTGTTCGTGCTTTTCTAATAATTCCTTCAATTGTTCCCCAGATCAGCTCTTCTTGAGTTGTACGTTGGAATCCTTCTCCTAAAGCTATGGTTAAAGTGAACTACGATGGTGCTCTATTTTTTGAATTAGATGAAGCGGGAGTGGGGGTTGTTATCTAAAACCACTTGAGACTGATATTAGCATCAATGGTATATAAGGTGCCTTCTATCCTCGATTGAAGCTATTGAGAGAGCTTAGCTGCTATTCATCCTCTTCGACTTGCCAGTGATTGTGGGTTTCCTCTATTATACTTGAGGGAAATTCGGAAATTGTGAACAATTCTCTTAGAAGTGAAGAAGAATCTTTCACCTCATTTGGCCACTTGATTGTTGAAGCCAAGACTCTTGCAATGACCTTTTATACAATTACTTTAATCAAGTAAACTCTATAGTTTATAATTTTGATAAACATGCTAGTTATGTTAGCAGTTTCATGGTGTGGATGAAGAATGTTCATTCACACCTAAATTATGTAATTTTAGCTAAATTTGGCTAAGTTTTTCAAATAATATCTATTTTGCTTTCTTCTTAAAAAAAATAATAAAAATAAAAGTAATAGATGCCATGAATCATTTAACGATGATTCGTTTAATGATGGTGGTGATTCATTTTTGTAAATGTAATTGATAGTATATTAGTTTCAATCTTTGAAAATTGAGATTCAAATATGGCAAAAATATCTTTTGCTTGGGTCTTTTTCGTCATTTTGCCATATGTCGAGCTTTCATTAGAAGTTCTTGGACTCCGAGATGAGGCTTTTCTATTTTCTTTAAAATCCAAATGCATTCACCATAAATTAAGCTGCTAATCATCAACATTCTCGAACAATCATTTGCAATGGCTAAAACCATAGCAATACGTAGCCAAAGTCTAAGCTGCAAATATTCTGTATTACATGCAAAATTGCAACTTAAATTTGGGAAATAGGCCAACACCTGATGTTAATGTACGGCTGTATCAGATTGCTACCAGCTGGATGAGCATATAATTCTTTTCAACTAAAAATCTAGATAATAAACAAAATTGGATTGGGTCATACTTCCAATGTACCATGTCTTATGAAACAGAAGTCATGCACAGCTTCAAAACTTTCCCTCCTCTTCGCGTTGCAACTTGAAATCATACTCATTCATCAAAAAACAACCAAAAAGAGAGAAACAATAAACACCCCAAGGAAACACTTTTTTCTAAAGACACTCATAGGAAATTTCCCCCCACAAGCAGCAAAACCGGCTAAGCATTTATCTAGTGAACAGATTATTGTCTATCAAATATATCAATCACAACCTCCCATTTGTCTGATTTTTTCCCCCATTTTAAACATTGTTTATTTTATAAGGAAAAAAAAATCTAACAATTTGTGATTGATAGAAGCATAAATGGAACACAAAAGCTGAAATAGATGATTTTTATTTATCAAATTAGTATCATTTCGGTAAATCTCAACATAATTTAAAAGCTATACATAGAAAAATCCTTGTACAAGCTATGCAATTCACATACAAAGCATTACGCAAACCAGCATACGGATTATCAAGAGGCTATACGATCACAAATAAGATCTAGCTAAATCCAATCCATTTAACCAAGGATGGAACAAAGTGACAGATTACATATCAAAAGCAATCAAATTATATAGCCAAAATGGATTAGATGATATACAGCTACACTATTGTTGCTTATAGTAGCCACTTTGGTGAGGAGGAGGGTATGGAGCTGGGATGGTGTAAGGAGGCCGAGGATGAGATCCAGATTGTTGTGCATGGGCATTGTAGTATGGGCCTCGCCACCCCGGATAAGCAGGTTGGCCATACTCATGGCTTGCATGTGACTGCTGATGTTGGGCCTGAGGATGTGGATATGGAACAGAAGTAGGTGGAACATGGTAAGGAGAAGGCACCTGTGGTGAGCTATAAGCGGGAGGTGGGGGACCATACCCAGGCATTGTAGGCTGCTCCGGTGGCTGATAGTAAGGTGCTTGTGGCCGAGGATCTACTTGCTGTTGTGAATTGGATCTTTGATTCTGATGTCCTACTGAAGGGTAGTTGTTGTAAGCACCTGCGTTTTTATTATCCTGGAAATTGAGGCCCGCCATTTGTCTTTGCACATCTTCAGTCATTTCCCGGCACTGGATGTTTCTGGTCATGACAAAATCGCTGCATTGCTGCTTTACATTTGTGATTGCATCCTGTTGAAAAAAGACAGCTCATTCATCAACTCTTTTATTATGTTAATTCTATTGAAAAAAGAAAATCTTGCGTACACATGATGTATATACCAGTTACAAACATTCCTAAAGAATTAGGAATAGAGTCAAACAAAAAATAAGGCTCGAAAAGAAATAGTCTATATAATCTATAATGGAATGCTCATCCCTAGTTCCAAGAGTAAAGAACTATTCATACAACGACTCTCAAAAAAGAACATTTCAACTCCATAACTGGAATCTCCACACCATTTTAAAAGTGGAAGGAATTCCTCCCTCTCACTCCACACCAAATGCATTACCATAAGATTACCAATACAAATATGCCACCCAGGAAGTACATACACATCTCCCAAAAAAAAAACCAAAAAACTAAAATTTATGATTCAGACAAAATAACCAGCCACTTCTAGCAAAGTTCACAAATACAACAATGAAAAAATCACGTACACATGCTCACAAGGAGAGATCTATGCACATCAATAATATTAAATCTCACCCACAGCTACAAAAAGGAGTAAGCGTATACTTGAACAATAACTTTATTAAATAAATACTTGCACCACACAGTCTAACCAAACATTTCAAACCTGTAGAGTAACATAAAATTTCAGTCCCTCATTGATGTTCTCCTTAATCTCTCGGAACTTTGCTATGGCAGCTTGAATCTGCTTGTAACATTTCTCACGAGATGCTGGAAAAAATAGAAGGGAAAAAGATCAACACAGAACCCTTTTCTTTTTTTTTTCTTTTTTTTTTTGATAAATAAAATAAAACAAACTATTTTTGAATTGTAAAATGCAGCCTGTAAGCATCGCTGAAATAATATAAGCATTTGAAAAAATCAGGAACATTAGAGGAAATGTATGATAATAGAATCTGATTAAGTGATGTCCTTTGACCAGTAGAATCCGAACTTCAGAGATACATGAATATAATAGATTATTACATAACGGACGAGCACAAACACAGACCCCCCCAAAACAAGAAAGCCCGGGTTCAGGTATATTGATAGAGATGGGTACAGAAAGAACAAGGTCAGAATCCTAGTGGCACATTACAAGTTCATCTAACATAGTTGAGAGATAGGTGGACCTAAACTATTTCATAGATCTGGTACAGGTCACAGTTTTCAGGTGATCTGAACTACTAAATTATGGTCAAGTCAACTACAATTCCATATTCTGATGAGGTTATCACTTTGAATCCATCATCACTGATTGAATTTTCAAAACTCCTCTCTCAAATGTAGGCCTCAATATGGCATCTCAGTAAATTTTTCGATAAGTGACATCCTCAATAAATTGCAGAAGCCAACAAAAGCTGACATGCCAGAGCAACATGGTGTAAATGAAAAACTTTGAGCCATTCATTAGACTCTAAAAAGTACAGCAAGAATGTAGATTTCTTAAACATTAATGATACATCAATGCCAGAAAATTGAATGAATACTTAAAAAATCTATATGACAAACAGATAAAAGAAAAAAAAAATATTATAATCCAAAAAAAAAAAAAAACAACCAACCTTTATAATCTTCAAGATTAAAGACGGCTGAAAAATCATCATTCTGAGCCTGAAAGAAATGTCAAACAATAATTTGAGGATCATGAAATGCCTCTTAAAATCTCTCCTTTTTTAACTGAGAAGATATTAGAGACTAACAATTATATGAATAAAGATGTCAAATTTGGTTCATAACATATTCTCCAGTCAAAACCAATTCCATTTGGTAAAACATCACATTCAGTAAAAGAAAAAAGAAAGCTGATATTCAAAGAAAATTAAAAAAAAAGCAGTAAAATAAAGAATTAAACCTGGATTTGCAGCAACAGTTGTTCTTGTGCCTCAATATTGTGGGCAATATCTTCACTAATGCGATCATATTTTGATATCTCCTTCCTGAAAAGATCCTCATAGGAGCCAGTTGATGTCATCAACTTTGGTAGTATATCGTCCTGAAGCCATATATAGAACACAAAAACAACCAATTATATCATAATGTATCACAGCAATACTTTCGATTACCAAACGCCAAAATAAAAAAAAATGTACAAATGAACATATACTGATCATGATACAATTTTATAGCCAGCCTGATATGTAGAAACCAAACAACCAACCAACCAACTGATTACTTGCTTGCACAGAAATTGCCAAAAGGAAAATAAGTGCAAAACCAGGATAATATAGAAAAGAAGATTCTGCAATACAACAAATGTGCCTGTGACTTGTGTGCATAGCTTTGCCTTGCACAACTTCAAATATTAGGCCAAACCTTCTTGTAAGATAAAATTCAACTGTCATTTTCTTAGACTATAATAACTCTCATATCCAAACCGTATTAGCTGGTAAGTTTAGCTCATACGCTAAGTAGCACATTTTCATAAGCTATAAAAGTTTAGCTTCAATTAATACTTTCTAAAATTTATCCACAATCACAATGCAGATATTAAAAAAATGAATTTTTTTTATAAGGATTGGCTATATAGCACAAGATATAATATTAAAATAAAGGTTTGACTTTTGAGACACTTCTTGCTAATTGGGCTGATACAACAAACAACTAATACTCAGATCAATCTGTATTGGTTAAATGATCTAAACAAATGGAATCCTTGCCATACTATTGAAAATACTCACGATAATAATGACCTTCAGATAGTCCAAAGCAATATCAGTAGTAAGTTCAGTGGTTGAAAATCATGTATAAATTAAACCACATGGCTCATATTTCTCTAAACACAACAACAATTAATTCCCATCAGCCGCATGAGAAATATACTAAGAAATTTGCATACATTATCAGAAATTAAGCATTGAACAAAGAATCTTCATCTGTATATTTGTTGGATGAAAAGAAAAACCCTTACCCAAGTTCAAACAAGAAAACACTATTACATTGGATTGACATGGAAAAAAATCCATAAAGTATTAAAAAATAAAGAACACTAGAAAGGAAATATTAACGTTGCCCCAAAAATATTAATAAATAAACATAAGACCAGCCCACTAAATAATTATGTGCAAGCAATTAACAATCCAAACAACATACTTTTCTTTCAATAATTTATTACTTTACAAATAAAAAAATAAAAGCAAAACAAGAGTATCATTAATAACAATCCAACTTTTCTTTCAATAATTTTTTTTTTTTTTAATTATTACTTTATAAAAAAAAATAATAAGTCAAACAAGAGCATCATCAATCATATTTTGCACCTTTCTTTTCATCTCTTTAAGCATGTCTTCAAGACCAGCCCGTTGTGCACCAAGAGTTTCTAATTGCCTCTGTATTAAGCACAAAATTGAAAAAATACAAGTCAAACACAAAATGTAGCGCAGAACATACCAACCTTAAAGTAGAACAACTCAAGATATGGTTTAGGACCTTCAGGTTTAATCACAAAAGAAAGACAGATATTATTTCTTCGACTATTTAAAGGTAAGAAAACATGATCTGATCTAGTTGACAAAAATTTTCCAATTCCCAATGTTTTGTGAACATGATACTTCATAAAAGTTTGATTGTTTTGCTAATACCACCTCTCCAAAACCTTGTCAGTTTTTAGCAAAAACACCCAAAGGCTCAGTTTTGAGGATCAATTTACAGAGGATGCAGATAAGTAGAGGTTTACTAGATTCCTGCCTCTTCAGAAAAAAAAATATATATATATATATATATATAATCAGTTAACATGGGAACTTGCTGTGAGGTTAGGACCTTTTTTTATTATAATTCAAAATTCTTGAGCTGCTGTAAGGCATCGAGAAAGCTATATGGATGTATTGCATGCCAATTATACCACATGCCCATCATTAAGCACATGATCCCCAAAAATAA